>OX101818.2:20492272-21092272 GCA_944452925.2 Chrysolina oricalcia
TTAGAATATGTACATGAAAAACTTATGAATTAATTCAATGATATGAACATAAAATTTCAAGAGGTTCGTGACCGCTTTGAAAAATTATAGTCAGCTTTGAATGGAAGTTCTAATTCAAATGATCAAAATGAAGCTTCGCCTGTAGATGCTAAAATCAACCAATTTGGTAACGCGAAAGTGATAATATTGAGAAGCAGTATTCCCTATCAAAATCCCTTAATCTACCAAAATTTTGGAAGAAAGAACCTAAACTATGGTTTTATGCAGAAGAAACCATTTTTCAGATAAACCAAATTACATCAGACGACATCAAATTTGGTGAAATAATTTCAGTGTTGGATTGTTATCTTGTGAAAGAAAATGCGAATATATTTAAATTGAAAAATGAAAAAAATGCATAAAGTCTATACAGGGCAATTCAAATTCGACCCCCACCATTGGGATCTCCTAAACTACAGGAGATACGTCGAAGCTTAGATTGGGGCAAAGTTGCATATTCTGGTGCTTAACAAAATACTGTTTTGAAACTTGGAAAATTCCAAGTATTTCCGGAAATATCGGGAAAAAACTGAAAATTGGAATTTTCGTTTTTATTTTTTTCTATCGTTATTTGACATCATAGCTCAAAACCAAAAGTACATTTTTATTGATACTTTTTTTCAGCTATACGTTTTCATGTTCAGATTTACTATCCGACGCTTTGTCTTCTGGTATTCATCATCAACTTTTTTTTCTGTTATGGGCGCCATATTTTTTTTTACAGAAAAATAGTGATTCTCATTCTGATTTCATTGATGTATAATTTGTTATGATTTGCTCTTCTTAAACCACAGATATTAAAAAAAAACAACTTCATCTGAGATGGTCATGACTCCATCGAAAAATTTTGTTTTATTTTGTTTTATTATGTTAAATTTGATAGGACTAGTACGAAAACAACAAAAATTTATTTTGAATTATATCCGGAAAGACAACAGCCGGATTGAACATTATTCGGAATTTTGGCTGAGTACGGTGCGTTTCAAAAAACAAGAATGAAATCATGAGCTTGTAAAAAATGCACAAAAAGCATTACAACAAGTGTTCGAAATGATAACCTTCCTATTGAATACATAACCGAGCTTGTCGTCTCAAATTAAGAACTGCCCTAACAATATCTCTTCTTCTGATAGACCTGAATTGCTTGATGATATTGTCTCTTAGTTCATCTACTGTGTCATATTTTTGCTCTCCATAGATTCTGTTCTTTAAAGTGTCCCACAAGGAAGTATCCAAAACTGTAAGGTCAGGTGACCTTGCCGGCCACCTCACTGGTCCAGAATTTCCTAACCACCTATTAGGAAATTTTTGGTGTGAATATTCGCAATCTGCTCATTTATTGTGTGGAGGAGCCCTGTCATGCTGAAACCAGCAGCTGTTATAATTAACAAGGGGAAACGTATCCATATATTCTTCGAATTCGTTTCTCAAGAACCGAAGATAGGTTTCTCCGTTCAAAGTATTAGAGAAGAAATGAGGTCCAAATATTCGGTCGTCATAAATTCCAGCCCACACATTTAAACGTTTGCTGGGTCTACCCTATTCGAGAGCCAGCTACAAAATTCCATCCTTCTCTCAGGATCACCTGAATGTAATATTTGTGAAATATGTATCTTATAACATTTCAAACCACTTTTTTTTTTATTCCCTCTAAACGCTCGTCTGTGGCACATCCATTTCTGCCGAGACTTGATTTGTTGATTTGGAAGGATCTGCATTTATCTAAAAAAGTATCAAAAATAATTATACTTCTTCGAATATGGAATGAACAATTATTTTACATCGGCTAATAAGTTACGTCTAATATTTTGTTCCATTCTGCTTCCATATTTCATTCTTGGTTTTTGAAACGCACCGTACTCAGCCATGTTTGTCCAAAATTCCGAATAATATTCTATCCGGCTGTTGTCTTTCCGGATATAATTCAAAATAAATTTGTGCTGTTTTCGTACTATTCCTATCAAATTTATAATAAAGTTTCAACATATCTCGTTTTTCTTCATTTGAGAATGAGGACATTTCGACTGAAGTATTTTGCAAACTCCTGATGTTTAATGAGTTTATTAAACAAAATTTTTCGATGGAGTCATGACCATCTCAGATGAAGTTGTTTTTTTTTAATATCTCTGGTTTCAGAAGTGCAAATCATAATAAATTATACATCACTGAAATCAGAATGAGAATCGCTATTTTTCTGTATAAAAAAACAATATGGCGCCCATAAGAGAAAAAAAAAGTTGATGATGAATGCCAGAAGACGAAACGTCGGATAGTAAATCTGAACATGAAAACGTGTAGCTGAAAAAAATTATCATTAAAATGTTTTTTTGGTTTTGAGCTATGATGTCAAATAATGATAGAAAAAAAATCAAAACGAAAATTCCGATTTTCAGTTTTTTTCCCGATATTTCCGGAAAAACTCGGAATTTCACAAGTTTTAAAAAAGTATTTTGTTAAGCACCCGAATACGCAACTTTGCCCCAATTTAAGCTTCGACGTATCTCCTGTAGTTTAGGAGATCCCATCAATGGTGGGGGTCGAATTTGAATTGCTCTGTATATCAGAAGAAGAAAAATTGATGAAATATTTCAATGATTCTGAGTTAGACGATAAGAAACCGAGCCAGCTGTACACCAAATTGTCTAACTCAGCTTCGGGACAAATGTCCAAAACATATATCATTCAAGCATTGCCCAAGAAATTACCACCCACAGTGGAAACTTTGATCAGAGCATTCAAAGACAAACTATCAGAAAAGATTTGATTATGATGGCTGATCAAATATCGAGAGGCTCATCTGTGACCCATGGAACCAAAGTATGCGCTATTGAAAAACCTGAGAACTCTACGGTGGATTCTAAAGTCTATACCCTCCTCAGAAGATTATTAGATAGATAAATTGTATTTCAACTAATATATTTACAAAAACGAATTCATTTTGAATAATGCTGACAGCATATTATATACTAAGAATGTTATAAATATAGGTAGATGGCGCTATCAACAAGTCTCAATAATGGTTACTGCCATCCCAGTTCAATTGTTTCCAAATAACTGTGCTCTTTCTATCAAATACTCATGGAAACAATACAAAGTTAATATAAATATTGCTGAAATTTGGATTGAATCATGAACTGAGAAACAATAAACAAATGGAAATAAAGAAAATAATACATATTTTTTTAACTTGTTTACCAAATAGATATCCTCCACTGAATTTTTCTGTAATAATATCCTTTATGAAATTGACATTCTGAATATCATATTGCAGTTAGGTATCATGAAAATCCATTTTTCTTATTTCATCTTGTACGAAAAGCTTTTGAAGTTTCCATACCTTTCATGGCCTTAACTTATGTTTCCTTAGAATGTGCCCTGTACTCCTTTGAGAAATATTCAATTCCTTTGCAAGATCACACGCTGAATTTCTGGCATGTACTTCAAAATAACGAGAATATAACAATGCTTCAATCAATTTAACGAAATACAGTCACTGTTATGTGGAAACAATTGAACTGAGATGGCAGTAACTAACCGTGATTGGGAGTTGTTGATAGCATCATCTATAATTATAACACTTTTAGTAAACATGCTGTCAGTATTTTTCATAATGATTACATTTTCGAGGCCATATGGAAGAACAGGGTCATAATTCAATCGTCGGTTGGATTATGACACTAAATATGGCCTCATTCAATAAGTATGAATACCCAGACAGCACAAATACGTCCCATGAAGCCGTTCGCGTCGGACATTTCGAACGTCCAGAAGACGTCCATTTCAAGTACGGCGGACCTCTCTAGGACATTTTGGGGACGTACGATGTTACAAAATCTGAGGACATCAGGACATACGATTTGGGTCCTTTTCAGGTCTGTTCTGAACCATTTGGGGACGTTTTGAGGACGTACATCGTACGATAGTTTTATGTATGGCAAACGTCTTTAGGACGTTTGGGGGACTTACGATTATACAAAATCGGAGGTCCCTGGTACATACGATTTGTGTCCATTTGGGGACTTTCGAGGACGTACATCGTAGGTTCGCTTTAGGTACGACGAACGTCACTAGGGCGTCTCTAGGACATGAGATTCAGGTCAATCTCAAGTCTGAACCTAGGAAGTAGTCAAAAATAAACATTTCTAGAGTAAGAGGTTATATGTATATATTAATAGAATTTGACATCAATTTTTCAAACTTCAATTTTTTTTGGATGTAGCACTCATCTTCTCAGAAGATCTCTTCAACCAGCTCTGTATGGAGGCTTCGGTGGATATGTGATCCTGTGAACGCCAGATTTTTGCGCAGCACGTTTAAAAAAACGCATGAAAATTGGTTGTATTCTCCCACTGAATTTTACTGTTTAAACCAAACAATGATATATCGCGGAATATACCAGTTTGTTCCAATTACACAGAAAAATACATCGTCTTCTGGCGCGCATATGATGTTTTCGAATAAAAACACAATTCACAAGTCTAACTGAACCATGTACAAGTGACTTTTGGCTACCAAAAGAAGATTTTTGTTATATCATAAACTTCTAGATCTATATCGCATCAGCAAATACACTATTTAAAGACAGGAACGCTTGATTTGTAGCATGCTATAACCCATTTGGGGCCGATATCAAAGAAGGGTATGTTTTTCTGAGTCCTATGCTCCCGGCTATAATATTTTGCACACTAGATCTATAAAAATCAAATATTTCCTCAAAATTTCATCTTCGAAACCATTCCGAAACATCTTTAAATGAATTCTTCCAAAGCAGAGATGTACTACTGCATTACTACTACTGCATTGAAATAATTAAATTATTTCCGCCCAAAGAACCCCGCACGGTTCTAATGGAAAATAGGTCCAAGTCGAATTGGCTGAAAATGCAGTAAAATGTGTAACGTACAAATATCTGTCAGATGTAGTTCAGTATCCGTCGTAGCGTAAGCAAGGGAAGTAGTTGTTTTCTGTCAGATTTTTGCCTCATATTTTCCACTTTGTGAAAATATTTGGAGAGAAGGGTACTTCGACTTTGTCGATTTTATTCACGTTTATTTGTAATCCTAGGCAAAAACCTTCGAAATTATTCGAATTGTTCGCATTTACTCTTCCTGATGTTTTTGCTGTCTCGAGGGACAACTCAAAGTTGTCGGACCTACCCTTGCACTGATGAGAGGCAACAACCGCAGCCGAATTAAGGATAATCTTTTGTTTGTTTACAATAAACACTTGCAATTAATAATAATAATAATAGTATTAAAAGGTCTTTATTTCCCAAATAATTTTTCCAAAAAAAAAAGAAAATAATCAACCTCAATTGAGGAAATCTGATAAATAGATTCAGGAAAACGCCGAAGATCAGATGGAGGTGCCGGAGCACCGCACCTGTTTTTCATCTTAAAAAATTGAAATAAATCCAACTGAAAGAGAAAGTTTTGAGTGATTCTGTATAATAGTAACCTAATATCACCCAATGTCAAAATTAAATGATATTTACTCATTTTGCAGGTCTACGTGCTTTTACGTTTGACTGATTGTGTTCAAAGAATTGCATAAAAATTATGTAATTATGAATAACCCTGCAGACGGACTCTTAGAACTTTTCATTACACTTCTAGTCGACCATTTAAAAAAAAAAAATTATTATCCCTAACGTTTTGTAACAAAACAATAGCCATATTATTGATTTTCTAGAGGTGAGTAACAACCTTCTTTCTGCATATTTGACACCCTGTATTTCAAAAATTGTCCATATGATCTCGTTTTGCCTATAAAGACATTTAATCAGGACATCATAAACGACATTTAGAGAGTTATTGCAAACTGAAATAAGTTTACTTAATTACCAGAAACTTTAATTAAGGTATCCTGTATTGTGATTTGTAATTCTGTTTCGTGATGGTGTTATTGCAATAACCTTCTTTCTAGATGCTTTTACTTAGACTTTATTTCGACAAGTAAGTCAAATTTGAAACCTTTTCATCTATTCATCCCATTCACCATCTCAAAACATCATTGGGCTAATATAATTTGTATGTGCTGCCGAGAGTGCCGAATAGTTTACAAAGAAAATTATTTTTGAAACAACTGCAGCATAAAGGTTTCCTCAAACCAACGCGGGAACGCGGGACGGGAGCGGGATGAATGTGAGACTAAATTCTATTATAGCAGGATATATAAACATGCATACCGGTGCGATTATTCGTATTCCAAAATGCAGGCAAACACCGAAATTTGTTAGGTTTGCTACGTGCTCTGTTTTTCTAGCAATTCGCACAGTTCCCATTTTCCGTTCCCGCTCCCAAGTTCCCGCTTTGGTTTGTGGAAACCTTAACATTTTTCACTCCTTCCCAAACAGCTCATCCGTTTGCAATATGCTTACGAGGCACTACTTGAAGAAGAATAATATTATCCTCGTACGTGCATCTTGAACGTTTTTTATCTTTTTCCCTCGTGATTACCTACTTTGAACTCACAATTTTCTCACTTCAAAAGCTACTACTGTTTTGAAATTCACAGCAATAGGTTACAGCTTATGATTCTCAAAAATTTGGCAGATATATGTCAAAATAAAGACGACTTAAATGAAAGTTTCTATTCCTTTATTTAAATTAAATATGGGCTGCCTGTATTTTAATAAAACAAAATTGTAAATGACAATAAATATACCGGGTGTCAACGAATCTATTAGACAAGTCATAACTTCTAGACCATTAGGAGTATCAACATGAGAATTGGTATAGGTAAATGGTATGTGAAGAGGAGAGTTTTCACATATTTTTCACCGGAAATGGCTCCAGTTCTAAATTTTTAAATGTAACATTTTTGGATTTCTTAGACAATTCTAGATCAGAATGTGACATTTTCGAAAGTTTTTATGTATATTTAATTTTTTTGGAGTCACTTTTGAAATTACATCTAGGTGGCTAAGATCGGAAGTAAACTAATCTAACGACCTCAGGTGATATCAGAATATTACAATCGCGAAGTTTTAGTAACTAGTATGATAGATATGAATAAGACAAGTTGGCAAAATTACATTTTCGTGTCTAACCATTATTTTTCAAATGGCGACCATTTTTTGACAAGCACTTTCAGAAAAAAGGATATTTTGACGAATCTAACAATGCTAATTTATTTGCGATTGGATTACAAATAAGAACATAAATCAAATATTACTGAGGAAGATACCTCATAATAATTTATTTACTTTTGTCAAGTGTGCCTTGGATAGTAATTCATTTACTTTTGTAAGCACTTTCTGAAAAAAGGATATTTTGACGAATCTGACGATACTAATTATTTGCGATTGGATTACAAAAATAAGAACATAAATTAAATATTACTGAGAAAAATACTTCATAATAATTTATTTACTTTTGTCAAGTGTGCCGAGGATAGGCATGATGCATAATATTTTGCAATTATTTCGAGCAATTCTTCTTTGGAGAACAAAACACTAACTTAGGTCATGACAGTGACAAAAGCTTTAAGAGCAGAAGGTAAAATTTTATTGATTTTCGTTAAATTTTAGTTCAATTGTCCGTCAAAATAATGTATACTCAAAGTGAAAAAGTGGATATGTTGTTATTGTTTCTAGAATGTCACAGAAATTCTAGGAATGCTGCTGAGTTGTATGCTCAGAGATATCCCAATCGGCAACATCCATCCCATCAGTATTTTTCGTATGTTGAGAATCGTTTTAGGCAAGAGGGAAATCGAGAGGCAGAACAGAGGTTTATCATAAATGAGGAGACTGAGATTAACGTTCTTGCTATGGTTGAGGTTGACAAAACGGTTTCTTTAAGAGAAATTAGTCGAGAAATGCAGATAAGTCACGAAACAACAAGAAAAATATTGAAAAAGCACGGATATCGAGCATTTAAATATCAGTTACATCAACATTTGTATGCTGACGATGGCGATAGACGAGTAGTGTTTTGTGATTGATTGCTTCAAAATCATAGAGTTAACCCAAATTTCATCAACTTTATTCTATTTTCCGAAGAATCACGATTTACAAATAATGGCTTGTTTAATAAACAAAATTCTCGGTACTGGGCCCAACCAAATCAACATGCAATGAGAGAGGGCAAATTTCAAGAAAGGTTTGGCGTCAATGTCTGGGCTGGTATCAGGGGCTAGGTACTTAGGTTTTCTTCAAAATGAAATCGAGGGTCATCTTAATAATCTTAATAGTTTTACGGAAAGCAAGATGGAGCACCCCCTCATAATACCAGATACGTTCTTGATTACTTAATAGAGCATTTCAATAATCAAGTTATTGCAACCAATGGTCCAGTACGGTGGCCTGCCCGCTCACCGGATCTGACTGTGCTAGA
This sequence comes from Chrysolina oricalcia, assembly GCA_944452925.2. NCBI lineage: Eukaryota > Metazoa > Arthropoda > Insecta > Coleoptera > Chrysomelidae > Chrysolina > Chrysolina oricalcia. The sequence continues at coordinate 20,500,651 of OX101818.2, forward strand.
TTTCTTCATTTGGGGATATGTTAAAGAAAGGGTCTACTATGCAACAGCCCCAGCCACTCTCGAAATCTTAGAAGAAAGGATTCTACATGCATTTAGAAGTATAACGCCACAAATCTTACAAAAAGTGTTGAGAGAAACAATTGAACGAGCTGAAATGTGTCTTCAACAAGGAGGAATGCACTTTGAAAATTTACTATAGTGAAAATTTTAAGAAATTAGGATATTGAAAAAAATGTAAGTGCATCGCTGAAATTATTGTTAATTTTGTTAAATTTGTTTGATCCAATCGCAAATAAATTAGTATCGTTAGATTCGTCAAAATGTCCTTTTTTCGTAAAGTGCTTGTTAAAAAATGGTCGCCATTTGAAAAATAATAGTTAGACACGAAAATGTAATTTTGCCAATTCGTCTTATTTATATCTATCATACTAATCACTAAAACTTCACGATTGTAATATTCTGATATCACCTGAGGTCCTTAGATCAAGTTCACTTCCGATCATGGCCACCTAGATGTAATTTCAAAAGTGACTCCGAAAAAATTAAGTAGGCATAAAAACTTTCCAAAATGTCTCAAAAATCCAAAAATTTTACAATATACAGGGTGTTCCATTCAAAAATTTAGAACCGGAGCCATTTCCGGTGAAACCGGAAGTGATCGGAAAGTAAAAAATATATGAAAACTCTCCTCTTCACATACCATTTACCTATACCAAATCTCATTTTGATACACCTAATGGTCTAGAAGTTATGACTTGTCTAATAGATTCGTTGACACCAGGTATATGAAATAAAGGGAGATTTTATCAAAGTATCATCACAATAGAGGTTGCAATAACTCTCTATATCCTGAATTTTCAGCCAATTTGACTGAGACCCATTTTCCATAAGAACCGTGCGGGGTCCTTTCCCTATCAAAAGCATGTCCTGCTTTTCTCTTCAATTAACAAAAAGGTCAAAAAGGTGTTGGAAACAGATGGGAATTACAATGAACGTATATCCATCCCAATGATGGTAATTTTAGGAGTGGGTAGTGGAGAGTTGACGAAAGTAGAATGTTATCGCAGATTGTGACACCACAGTCTTTCTACCCCTATTCATTATATCATCCACATGGAAATATTCAAACGTTCTTTGCACACTCCTCCATAACCTGCAGCTGTAGTACCTCATCAGCGAATGAAAAGTGCACCATTATCCTCCTTATAATTGCGAGCTCGATAGTTCAAGGCATGAAATTACGGATATGGAGTTACGGTCGAAACAATTTTAAAGTTTCCAGACTTTTATGGGGTTAATTCTTGCCATTTTACGAGTGCATAAAATTTTACGTCAAATTTGAACCGACCCCTGCGAAAGAAAACTCTCGTAACTTGCGCGGAGTTTGGACGAACCTCGAGCTGGTATTGGTAATTTCCTTATGAGGAATTATTAAAAATTTTAATAATTTCAAGCAGAGAGTTTTGAAAGGTTTTTAATGGAAGTTCAGTAATAGGTTCGACAAAATAGAATCCGTCTAATGGGAGGAAGTCATCGGATGAAGACGTACTCTGAGAAAAGTTATTATAAAACATTAGAGAGTGCACAAAAAATTATGAATGAATGAAATGAAAGGCGGTAATGGTAATGGTATTCCTTAGTTCAAATCAAAATAATTTTTTCAATAGGTGGCAGAAAACATGACTTGAAGCAGTTGAACATACTTGTTTTCTTTCAGCTATATTAATACCAACAATAATTTACATACCAGAACGAAGTGCATTTCGGAGTAATTCGGAGTTAGAGCGGTGAATGAATGAGTTCCACTTACGGAAGGGAAGCCTTAGTGTGAATCGAGTAATTCACCTTAAATATATAAATAAATAAATAATATTTTATTCCATTCAGATCATTTACACGATATTGGAAAAGTCAATAGAGAAAATATAATACATAAAATATGTTGTTATACATAGGTAAATATAAATAATAAAAAGGTATTAAAAACTACATTCCAGAAATTCATTCAGACTATAGAATGAGTATTGCAACAGGAGATCTTTGAGAGATTTTTTAAATACATTCAGATTTTGGATTTCTCTTATTGTGATTGGTAGTTTATTAACAACTGTATAAGATGGACTCTTTTCATAGAAAGTTGTCCGATGAGGCGGTATTCGAAGAAGATTACCATGCCTATAGTCTTATAGTTATGTTTGTCAGCACTTTTAATGAAGTCATTTAAATTATTTTCAACGAATAAGATTGTTTTATAGATATAAATACAGGGGAGAGTTAAAATTTTGTTTTCTTGAAAAAAGCCTCTATTGGAAGTTCGCTTATGAATACCAAAGATGGGACGTATTATTTTTTTTTGTAAAGTAAACAATTTTATTGAAAACCTAGAGTTTCCCCATATTATAACATTATAAGGTAAGTGCGAGTATGTCATCGCATAGTAGATATTCATTAGTTGTTGTTAGGATAATATATTTTTGAGTTGTAAGATTGCATAGTAACTGCTACATGTCTTCTTAGAAATATGATTAGTACATGCCTGAAAAGGAAGTGATGAGCCGAGAAAAGTTCCAAGGAATTTTGTTGTCTCGGAAGACGTAATGTTAATATTTTCACTGTTTATTTCAAAAGACGTGTTGGGATCATTTGTTATGTTAAATTTCCGTGGTGGTCGGCTGGTAGTGCGTTCGCCTCGCATGCGTGGGGTCGTGGGTTCGATCCACCGATTCACCGGTCTCGTGCATGGCATCACACGTTAAAAGGTAAGGGCTGCGTCTTCCCTAGCTCACACAAGTCTCTCGAAGACTTCTGAGGGTTGCGCGTAGGGATGCAATCGGTTGACGGAATTAACAATTTTAACAATAACAATTAGAACCGTTTTTCTGTGATTCAGAATTAAATGATTGTTCAGACACCATTCAGTAAATTTATTATATAGTAAATTTAAATTATCTGCCAGTTCTTCGGGAGAGTTGTCACAGGTTGAAAATGAAACATCATCTGCATATATGACCTTACACGTCGTTTTCATAAATGCTGGTTGGTCATTAATATACATTATAAATATAAGTGGACAGAACCCTGAGGAACACCCAGATTAACAATTGCCCAATTTGACTGAGTTTGATTCATTTTGACTGCTATTTTCCTATATCTTAAGTATGACTTCAGCCAAGTCAACACGTTTCCACGAAATCCCAAAGCGTATAGTTTTTCTTCGACAAGATCTAAATTTAGGTTATCAAAGGCCTTAGTAAGATCAAAGAATAAAGCCCCAACAGTTTTCTTATTATCAATTTCCTTATATACAAATTCTACAAATTCATAAACAGCCCCTTCTGTTGATCTCCCAGGGTAAAACCCGTTTTGACATTTTGTTACAATATTGTGATTATCCAAATAATTAATCATTCTATTATAAGCAGATTTTTCAACAACTTTACTAATCACATTTGAAACAGTTATCTGTCTATAGTTACCCATACACAGGGGATCATTGTTTTTATAGATAGGAGTAACCAGTCCAGTTTTTAGTTCTTCCGGGAACTGATCATTTTCAATTGAGATATTTATTAATTCAGACAGAGGCAGAGCAATGTGCTGAGCTATACATTTAATGATTTTTGTTGATATACAGTCAATACCACTTGAATTAGTATTTTTTAAACTACATATTATCTCAAAGACCTCATGTGCTGTAACAGGTGTGAAAAAGAATGAATTACTATTATTCAGATCACATCTTGTACAAGACAATACAAAACTTTAAAAAAAATTTCATTGAACAATCTTACAGAGGTGCTGAAATGATTAACAAAGCTATTCGCAACATCAAAGTCCCTGTCAACAATTGACCCATTGATATTCAATTTCATTACTCTTATCTTATTATTATTTTTCCCAGTTTTTTCTTTAACTAATTTACAAACATATTTCTGTTTTTCAGTAGGATCTACATTATTTTCAATGATTTTTTGGTAGTATAACTTTTTGTCTGATTTTAGTCTGTTTTTATAGGTTTTAAACAGAAGTTTATATTCAATTTCTAGTTTTTCATCAGTAAGGTTCTGCTTTAACCAATAAATATTGTTTAGTGATTTACGTAACTCAAATGATTCTCTAGTAAACCACTTATTTATACTTTCACCTTCATTGTTTACTAATTGTTTTTTTGATGGATAGAATTTATCAATAGCAAAATTAATAATTCCATAAAAAATATTGAACATTTCATTAATGTCATTCCCGTTAACGATATCAGAGAAATCTTCATGTTGTAAGTAGTGACTTGATCCAGCCATGCTATAGTCATTCAAATGTCTAATCAGGATCAGTTTCTTAATAGGCGTAGTAGTATTACTTGACTTAATATCTATCACAAGGCCAAAATGATCTCCCAAACTTAAGTTACGTATAGTTTCACAGTAAGCTTCGTTATCAATGTTTGTGAATATATAATCAAATTTGGATATTGATAAATTACCATTTATGTTTTTAAATACCCTAGTCGGTTTAGTGTTTTGTGTATTTAATTGGTAGCACTGCATAATGTTTAAGAGATCGTTTTTGTTGAAAGATTTCGTTAAGTAGTCAATATTTAGATCACTACAAAATATGTCTTTGTCGATTTTTTTTACTCAGTAATCAAGCATTTCAGAAATTTGTTTAAAAAATATTTCTATATCAGCACCTGACGGTCTATAGACTAAAATGATACAATATTTCACATTATTCGGACAGATTTGTTCAGCACAGTTTTCTGAATGCATTTCTATTGAGAATTTGTCTATATAACTAATTTTCTTGAATTGTATATTATTTCGGACTAGTATCATTACTCCACCATGTATACGGTTTGGTCTGACGTAATAGCTTGCAAGCACAACATTTTTAAAACATACAAAATTTATAATAGTTTATAATCGTGATATTAATGTGTGTTTTGGAACATTATGTATAAATAGATTTGAAATAAACATGATTATTCCACTTTTGCTAACACCAAACTTTGACCAAAACCAAATAGGCACTCTTTATTAATTCATATCAATTTTACAATTCACCCATTGAATTATCAAATCACTAAAACAAAATGTTTTCAAAACAAAACCTTAAGCGAGAAGCAGTAGAAATGCAACGACGAAACTACGAATGACGCGCTCTGTGATTGGTAACTTAAATAGCGGGATGTTTGAAATATCAAATAAAACAATGTTTTGTATCTGCTAGTACAAAAAAAAGACAGAATGGATATGGACAATGTTAAAATATTCAACAGCACGAACTGTACATTTAATGTTAATAGTTAAAATTCCTAGTAAATAAAAATGGTTTCGATTTTATTCATGAAATCATGGACGTATAATATCGTATAAAAACAGAATGATTCAGCATTGCCATACCTACGACACGGAGTGATTTGAAGTCGCTCTGTTTTTCGGCGCGCGGGCTGCGGGGAAGAGAGAAGGTAGCGATAGACTGTGCCATTCCAACAACAGACAGGAGCACACGCATTTGCTGAAAATAGGCTTCAATCACAAGAAAAAATTTGAAACAATGACGAAAATATCAAGGAAAGTGTTAGAATATACATCCGATGGGACTTCGTAAGATAGAAAAACTCATTTGACATACCTGATGTCATAAAAAACTTCATTGACTCGGATAGTATCGATCCTTACAAAATTAGGTTCAAAAATTTTTCAAAAAAAAAAGACTTTCAATACTTTCGTTTTCGAGACAGTCGACTGAACAAAAAATAATAAAAATGCATTTACTAAAAAATGGTAATTTATATATTCAATAAATACATGTTCTTATACATATTGAAATAAATGAATATTGTGAAGAATAAATATTCCAAAGAAATTTTTAGCGCATATTATTCAAATTCAGAAATACGAAATTTCAATGTATTTACGACAATATGCAAACAAAATTCACAATACAGATAATCAAACTAATATTTTTTTTCTAGAAGATATCAAAAATCAATTACGTACAGATTTTCACAAAAACAACAATAAAATAAAAATGACGAATTTGTTTTCTATTCTGAAATGATTTGCTAATTTCTTGAGTTCCCTCCTCAAGCAATGATTACCGCCTGTTATACTCAATATCAGAGTCCCAAATTCACTAAACTGTACCTCAGCTCATTCAAAGTAACTTTGGGCTGCTGCAGGGCTCTAATTCATCTCCCAAGAATATCATATATATGATCGATGGCGTTCGTATCAGGACTTCTCGTGAGCAAGATCGCCCGGAAATACTGGCGGGCAAAATCAAGCCGTGATCTGCAATGTTCTGCGGTCAATGAAGGCCTTGTTGCTACCCTGCATGGCATCAAGTTGTGTTCCCTTAAACTTTGCTTGAAGATATCATTACTTCCGCGCTAAAAGCCTTTACACTGCGACCATTTCAGACATATTGTGTGTGCCCTTCAAAATCCATTAGAGCCCTTGCAGTGACAAAGTACGTGTTGTTAAAAAAAAATTGTGTTATTTCCGTCAACCGATTGCACCCTTATGCGCAACCCTCGGAAGTCTTCGAGAGACTTGTGTGAGCTAGGGAAGACGCAGCCCTTACCTTTTAACGGGTGATGCCATGCACGAGACCGGTGAATCGGTGGATCGAACCCACGACCCCACGCTTGCGAGGCGTACGCTTTTTACCAGCCGACCACCACGGCCCATGTACTGATGTTTTAAAGCAGCATTTGAAAATTTTCATCATTATTATTATTATCACATTGATATTATGGAATTCTTGTATTGTCGTCAGTTCTGGATGTGTGTGCTAAATTTAAGATAATTCAGAGGATTGGAAGTGGGTGGAAATTGAGTTTAAAATTTCTTATTATTATTATTATTATCAATAAAACATTAATATAATAAAATTCTTATATTATCGTCGGTCCTTGGTAAGTATGCCAAATTTTGAAATTTTCTGATGATTAGAAGTGGATATTGAATAAAAAATTCACGTCATCATCATTATTATCCTTATCATTAAACTTTTATAATTGAGTCCTTGTATTGCAATCGGTTTATGTGTGTCCAATTTCAGATCATACAGACGATTTAAATCAAATTCGAAAATTCTCATTATTATTATTATTATTAGGTGCGTTATTATCATAAAATTCTTGTATTGTTGTTGGTTCTGGAAATTTTTGAAAATTTGTAGATAATTCGGAGGATTAGTAAAGGGTGAAAGTTGAATTTGAAATTCCAATTATTATTATTATCATTATTTTTATTACATAACAGTAGGAAATTCTTGTATTATCGTTGGTCCTTGATATGTGGCCAAATTTCATATTATGATAATACAATAATAATTCAAAAATTCACTTCATTATTATTATTATTAGTGGAATCGAGTGTTTTCAGGAAAATCGCCTGTATGGAGGAACTTAAAAACTAAAACCTCATCTGAATAAAAATTTTGATCCAAAACTTTAAAGCTGTTTCTGAGATAGCCAAAATAAATATATCAATATACAAGAATTGCTTTTAAAGTTATTATATAGATTAGATAGATTTGATACTGCTACCAACTAACACTACTCACTTTTTCTTTCGAAAAATCACTGGATTCTATTTTTCATACCAGAAAATATGAAATTGACCTAAATTATTTTATCTGTCAGATCGTCAGTATTTCAAAGCCAAAGAACCTGAAGTTGAGTTAACAATTTTTACTATTCTCAATTTGTCCTCACCTCTTCAGTGGGGACTTGAGTTATCAACAATTTCTTCAGAATCTGTACCTGGGGCTGTTTCAGTGGAACCAGTTGACGATTTTTTCTTGCTGAAATCGTTCAATCTGAAAATATGTAATATATTGCTTTTTTTAAACAAATCTCTGTTATTATTTGAAATGACTCATAGAAAATAACAATTCTGACAGCTGATAATAATTACTCTGAAGTTGAAGCAGCTGAATTTCATGGGATATACTATTCATCATATAATAAAGGAAGAACCCTTTTCTTCGAAAATATTCTTTCACTTGGGTTAATCTCGAATGCTGCGTCTTTGAAATAAATGGAACAAATTCTAACAGACTTTGGAACACATTCAGTAGAACATTTCATCCCCAACTCTTTCAACCAAGCCGCTTTTACTGTGACATCAGCTGGAAACCTAAAGATAAATCAAAATTTCAATAGACATTTCTTGGACTTTTTGGCAACCTTTTTGTTCTAATGAATCATGCAAAAAACTAATGAGGTTAAATGTTTCGTGAGGTATCTATTTCATTATCTCCACATGTAAAGTTTTGAATTTCATTTTAATCGGCGGAAACAGATTGATACCCACTGTAACGCATATGGTACTTACGAATGGAATCTGATATTCGGGTTCGAACACATGGATTGTTTGCAAACCCAACAAGATTGCACCATTATGATTCTCTTACTGTTGTACTGCCACTATACAGGGTGTTTCATAATAAATGCGCAGGACTTCTGAATGTGATAGCTTGTTCAAAATTATGAAAAAAAGTTTCTATTAATTCACCCTCTAAAATTCAACATTTTCGAGATACAGGGTGTTGAAATTTTTAAAAAAATTATAGTTTTTTGCGAATATCTCTGGAACCGTTTATCGCACAAAAAACAGATTCTGAATGCATGTTTTACTCATAATAAGCTATGTTTTGTGCAGATTTTTTTATTTTTTTAAATTCATAATTGTTGAAGATTTTGAAGGGGTAGTGGGTGTGAAAAAGTATGATTTTGAGCCACCAACTTGAACCGCCAATGTTTTCTACACAAAAAAGGTACTTTTGGTCATAAGCTCTAAAGTTGACCGTTTTCAAGAAAAATCAACTTTCATGTTGAAAAACATGGTAAATTTTTTAAAATAATTTGTTTAATAATTATTATACAAAATTTATTTAAACGTCAAAACAAGTAACAAAACCAAACGTTGACTTCTTAATTGCAAAATAAAAAAAAACAATAACAATCATACTCAGTTGAATTGTTGGAAATGTCCGCCGTTAGCTTCAATGCACGCAGCATATTTTCGTGGGAAAAACATTATTTAAACAACATGAAAGTTGATTTTTCTTGAAAACGGTAAACTTTAGAGCTTATGACCGAGAATACGTTTTTTGTGTAGAAAACATTGGTGGTTGATATAGTAGACTCAAAACTGTACTTTTTTCAGTGGCGTAGAAGTTGGAGAAAAAAATACCCACTACCCGTTCAAAATTTTCACCAATTATGAATTTGAAAAAATAAAAAATCCGCACAAAACATAACTCATTATGAGTAGAAAATGCCTACGAAATCTGTTTTCTGTGCGATGAATGGTTTCAGAGATATTCGCAAAAAACGATTATTTTTTTAAAATTTCAACGCCCTGTATCTCGAAAATGGTGCATTTTAGAAGGTAACTTAATGAGAACTTTTTTCATATTTTTGGACGAGCTATCACATCCTGAAGTCCTGCGTATTTATTATGAACCACCCTGTATATCACGAATGAGTTCAAAAACCACTATTTCAGCAATAATTCCACAAAAAATCAATGACAGAACATGACAGAGCTGTCAGAAGTTTACTTTGTGGAAAATATAAAAATTTATATTCGACAGCGTTGACAAATGTCCAGATACAATAATTTCTTTACAACCATTTGAAGACGCAAGTAATGATTTTTTTCGACAGGTTGGATTTTTAAACTTGTAAGTAATACAGGTTTGAGTTGCGTGATAATGTCACCATCACCAATCTTCATTCTTCGATTGTAATTGAATGGAATACGTATAGTGACACAATTTTGTCTATGATAAAGACTTATTACCTACGCGATGTGACAACGCCCATCTCAATATCACGACTACAGATTGTGGCCATACACGACTTCAAACCAGGATGTAAACAGCTTGGTCCAGTACAATACTTTATAGGTCCATGCATGAAATGATCTTAACAAATACAACTCGTGTTATCGGCGATTATCATAAATTCCTTCTCGTTTTCGAAACAAATTATGTTGCTTTAGCAACTACACGAGCGCTTGCGCGGGTGTGATTGCCAAGCTACATAATTTGTTTCTCAAAATCGAAAGAATTTCTATTCCGATAATCACCGATACACTTGTTGTATTACCTACGATAATTCACTGAAAATTGAAAGCTTATGCGTGCGTGATAATTAATTGGTATTGTTGATAGAAATATTTCTCTTTAAAACATGAATCCCTTCCAAGAGAGGATATCTTGTACGATGGAAAATGGCAACTAAGTTTGTCTTTCAGTTAATATTCACATAATAGTATCAGTTGTTTTTATTAGACAAACAATTGACATTTCAAATACATTGTTAAATGTAACTAACTTCACCTGAAATGATGAATAATCCTCAGCTATTAACAACTGAATGTCACGATAATATTCTTTTCCGCCTACCTTCTATTAACATGTCTGTTTAAAGTGCTTCAATACAAATTAAATCGACCATTAATGACTCCAATTGATGAACGATTAATTGATTATTTCGATAAAATGTGCGTTTCCAGATGTTGCGGAAACTGCTCAAGTAGCATCTTTAACTTCATTGCCAGAAAAAATTATAGTTCCTTTATAGTCCAAGCAATAGGGAAAAGTGCGTGCAAAAATTAATATCCGAAAACAAAAAATATGAGCGAATAGGAAATTGAAATTCAGCATGAGTTTCTATTTCATGTGACTCGATCGTGATTACCGAACATAACCTAAAAAAGTGGCAAACTTGCGAAAAGCGGTTTTTTGTTGATAACTAAAAAACTACAGATCCGATTGAAAAAAGTTGAATTAGCAAATTGTAGGTACCAAAACGATCTATCAATTGAATTAATTATAATTTTCCGATATTATTGATACTTTTCGAGTTATATCGGAAAAACCGTGAAATGTCGGGTTTTCTATAACTCGATAACTGTAAGGTATTCAAACTTGTTACTTACCGCTATGTGTGGCCTATGACAAGCTAAAAAATCTTTCTTTGAAAAATTGATAAATATTTATTATTTTTCAAAATATATGAAGTTTTCTAAAAAAAGATGCTCTCTCAATATGGCTACTCTTGCTCGGGGAATGATACTACATTAACGATTCATGGCTTATTTTTTTCTGTAAGAGTTGTTCTTTCATATTATCGAATGAGTATATTGATTTTTTAAATTTTATTGGTCAAAAAATTACTTTAAAAAAATTGCACAATTTTTTTACGTGTTTTTTAAAAATACATTGCTCAATTTTGTTTTTATATGAATAACTTTTATGAAAATGGATTCCTAGCATGATTTCAAGCATTCAGAAAAAAAAATTACTTCCTACGATCACTAGGAGCCGATATAATTTTTTTATTTCAAAAGAATCTGGAAGACGCAATAATCATCGTACAGCAGTCACCTTCATGGATATTAAGGTTGAATACCTAAATGTTCAATAAAAGAATACTAGGATATGTTTAGTTCATTTGCAGTATTATTAATTGATGAATAAAGTGAGGCATGCAGGCGCGGATCGCGATAGCTGTAGCGGGTGGCGGAGTGGGGATAGCACTGAAAACTTATTTCGTGCGTTCAAAGTGGCTTGTGCTTGAAAAATATTGAGTATCTCGGCTTGTTCACGTACGTTTTCTTTTGCAATGTACACGTATCCCCACTGCGCCACCAGCTAAAATTGCATCGTTCTGCACCTGCACGCCTCACTTTGTTCATCAATTAATAATACTGCAAATGAACTAGACATATCCCAGTATTTTATTATCGAAAATATAGGTATTCAACCTCAATATCCATGAAGGTGATTGCTGTACGATGATTATTTCGCCTTCCAGATTCCTTTGAAATAAAAAAATCATCTCGGCTCCTAAGTGATCATAGGAATTCAATTTTTTTAATGCGTGAAGTCATGCTAGAAATCATTTTCATAAAAGTAATTTCTATAAAATCAAAATTAAGAAATTTATTCAGAAAAAACATGTAAAGAAATTGTGCAATTTTTTAAAGTAATTTTTTGACACTTAAAATGAATAAAATCAATATACTTATTCGATAATATGAAAGTACAACTCTTACAGAAAAAAATAAGCCCTGAATCGTTACTGTAGCATCATTTCCCGAGCAAGAGTAGCCATATTGAGAGAGCATATTTTTTGAGAAAACTTCATATATTTTGAAAAATCATCAATATGCATCAATTTATTTGAAAAAGACTTTTTTGGCTTACCATAGGCTACACAAAACTGTAAATAACAATTTTCAATACCTTACCAAAAAATTACTGGTTATTCAATTGATGAGATGTTATATAATAGTATCAGAATATATAATGGAAAAAATAATAATAATTCCACCAACCTTCTGAAAAACGTAGATTGGAACTATTTGTATGGGACTATCGAAGCCAACGAATCATTTGAATCATTTTATTCAATTTTCAATTCTAGTTTCCAGAAAGCATTTACCCCTAAAAAAGTACCGCTTGTCCAAAAAAATAACTTCAAAGGATGGATTACAACTGGTATCAAAACATCGTGTAAAAATAAACGTTTTCTCTTTGAATTAAAAAAACACACCCACAATCCTCATATACTAGCGCACAAAGAGAAATATCGGAAAATTTTGAAAAATGTTATTAGTTCAGCTAAACTTGTTTATCACAATAGTACTATAACAAACTCATATAATAAAAGTAAATCCACTTGGGATTTGGTCAATAATTTTACAAAAAAAAATGATAAAAAATTAGAAAGCATGCCCATCAATAATAAAAATGATTTATTGAATGATGATCCCCAAGAGATTTCAGAAGAATTTAAATATTTTTTCTCGAATATTTCAGCTCCCCTAAATCCAGATTCCGATAATGTAGTTACTAGTATGGAATTTTTGAAAACTATCGATCTCAATTTCGTGAATTCATTTTTCTTTGCGCCAATAACAGAGGTGGAGGTGAAACACTGTATTCTATCGCAAAAACCAAAAAAATATACTGGTATCGACGAAATTCCAATGACACTCATCAAAAATAACATAGATCACTTGAGCAATCCTTTGGCATTCTTATTCAACCTTTCATTTTCTACCGGCACATTTCCTGAATCATTCAAAACCTCAATTGTTATTCCAGTTCTGAAAAAGGAAGCAAATTAGACCCAAACAACTACAGGGGCATTTCACTTTTACCTAGTTTTTCAAAACTCCTAGAGTGGCACGTTAACCAACAACTATTATCTTATCTCCGGGAACATAATATTTTGACCGATTCTCAATTTGGCTTCCGAGCAAATATGAATACAGCTGATGCAACTTTTACCCTGTTAGAACATGTAAATGAAATAATCGAAAAAAACAAACACCCATTGGGTATTTCTTGCGATCTATCTAAGGCTTTCGATTGTGTTGACCACGACATTCTTTTAGATGAACTTGAGTATTACGGCGTGCGTGGTATCGCCAAGAAATGGTTTGAAACGTATCTCGGTCATAGACAAATGAAAGTGAAAGTGGAAGCCAAAAAAAATAACAATCTCACCAACTTCTACTCAGAAAAAGGTGTCCCGCAGGGCTCCATCCTTGCGCCAACATTATTTCTTGTCTATATCAACGATATTGTTTGTAATTTTCCATGCGTATCATTTTCACTCTTTGCTGATGATACGAGCATTATTATTCATCACTCGGAAATCCAGCAGCTGTTAGCCCTAACACGAGAGACTGTTAATGGTATTATGAACTGGTTTAGTGCTAACAAATGGTTTCTGATTGTGACCAAAACACAGGGAGTCTTATTTAACCCATACAAAAATCAACAACTTAATAACATGGTAGTTGATGTAGAAGAAGGCATTATAAATACTTCCGAAACATCGAAATTCGTTGGACCCACTATCGATATTAATTTGAACTGGTCTGAGCATATAAAACAACTGAATGTGAAATTAAGTAGAGCTATATTCGCAATAAGAACAATAAGAATAAACACCAATGTAAAAGTAGTCCAAACAGTATACTACTCGTACTTTCACAGTCTGCTACAATACGGTATTGAATTTTGGGGCACAGCCGTTGAGTCCCCTTCCACAATTATTATACAAAAGAGAGCAATCAGAACTACTTTTGGCTTGAGCTATAGAGAATCATGTAGGGATCATTTCGCAAATCACAAAATATTCACACTTACCAATATATATTCGATTCGATGGCCGGCACGAGCAGTCACGTTAGCAGTGCGGTCTGCAGAAAATGTAATAGAATTGCGGTAAATTACTTAAAATGTGAAAAATGCACTAACATTTATCATCTGAGGTGTGCCAAGTCGGCGGGCAATGTAACTGTTCAAGATGACAAAGTTTTAATATGTTGTGATGCCGAGTTTAGTACAGAAGAATCAAGTGAGTGTTTTTTTGAAGCATTGGAAGGATTTTCAGAAGACAAAAAGGTGGATATAGACATCTTCCGTTACACACTCAAACAAAAGGATACGATAATTACTGAGTTACGTAAAAAAATTAAACTCCTACAGGAACACATCCAACTGTTGAATAAATTCCACTGTGCTGGAGCCAGCCTAAAGCAAGTTGATAAAAACCAACAACACCAAGCCAAGCCTGAAACAAAAAAGGTGGAAAAAACTTCTAACACTGATATGATTCAGAGTGTTATCTCGCCGGAGACTGAGGTTAATGAACCCGCAAATAGGCCAGTAAATAAGAATACACAAATATCGACAAAGACTGTATCGGCAGAAATTTTGAAAACTGAAACAGAAATGAAAATGAACGAAATAATCAATTTAGCGAAAGTTGACATCACAGATGCTGATGTTAGACCAACAAAGAAACACGAAGAATGGAAACAGGTGGAGTACCGTAACAACCATCGCAGGAAGCAACTTATCGTTGGACAAAACTCCGGCTTATCCATCAAAGGTGTACCTAAACTGGCAACCTTACATGTGAGCAGAGTCAACAAAGAGACGACAACAGAGGATCTGACGTCGATGCTTAAGGGCCACTTTCCCGAAGTATCGTGTCTGTCCATTGTAGCTAAATTTCCCGGAAAATACGCATCTTTCAAGGTGACGATCAATGAAATAAACTTTACTGTGGCTATGAACCCGAACATCTGGCCGGAGGGGTCTTGCGTCAGCAAGTTTTTTCATTGGAAGCCAAGACCGAGGACGGAAGTCTGACCAAATCAACTGCAAATGTCAGCAGTTCATCCAGTAAGGTGGGTGTTTTACATTTAAATATCAGGTGTTTGTCCAACAAGATCAATGCTCTTGAACATTTTTTATTTGACAAAAATTTATCATTGTTATGTCTAAGTGAGCACTGGCTATCAAATGATAAACTGAATAATATTCATATCAAGCATTTCACCCTTGCTGCTTCTTTTTGTAGGAGAGTTAAAAGGCATGGAGGTGTGGCAATATTTCGAAAAGCTCACATTATAACCAAATCTATCGAATTGGACCATTGTTGTGTTGAGTCACATGCTGAATTCTGTGGAATTGAAATTCAATTGATGAAGTGTGCCATAGTGACCACACATATGATATACACATATTCCTCAATAAGTTTGAAGAAGTGTTACTTTTTCTTTCATCCAAATATCCTCACGTAATTGTCGTTGGTGATTTCAATGTCAATTTTAAAGTCAATTGTCCAGTTCTGACTGAACTAATATGTTTAATTACATGTTTTGGTCTAGAAGTCACAATTGATGAGTTTACAAGAATCAATATAAAAACAGGAACAGGATCCTGCATTGACAATATCATGACCAACTACAACTCTGACTTCTATGAATCCGGTGTTTTAGAAACTTGTTTATCTGATCATCGAGCTCAATTTATTATTATAGATGAACCCTTTTGTCACAAACAAAAGATAATTCCGAGGAGGAAGTTGACTCCCCACAAAATTGAGGCTTTCAAAGAAGATATCTCTTCCTATAATTGGAATGCCTTCAAACAATCTGATGACGTAGAGTTGTTATCAGAAACACTGATGAGTACTCTGAACTTTTATGTAGAGAAACACTTTCCATTGAAAACCGAATCAGGTAGACACTCACCACACCCTGTTAACTTCTTTAACAACATATTGAAGGAAATGACAAATACTCTTACCTCATTGAAAATTATCAGCGATGCTTCAAATAGTGAATTGAATAAAGAAATATACAAAAGGTACAGACGAGAATATAATTTTGCTTTAAATGAGTCTAAAAAAACAGCTTACAGTAATTATTTACAAAGATCTCAAAACAGATGTCGAGATGCTTGGAAGCTGATTAATTTTGAACGCAACAAAAACTCAAAATCTATTTCTTCTGAGTGTAACTTAACAGCTGAACAATTCATCGATTATTTCTCATCTGCTGCTGAATTAATATCGGAAAGTCTGACGGCTACTGATAAAGATGCAAATTCTTTCTTGAAAACATTACCAAGTAATACAAATTCTTTCTTCCTTTTTCCTGTTTGCAAAGATGAGGTCCTTGATGCGATTGACTCTTTGAAAAACACCAGCTGCTATGACTTCCACAATTTGAACAGTCCTATCATAAATAACATAGAAGATATTATTGCTGAACCACTCACACATTTATTCAATTTATGCTTTTGCAAGGGGGTTTTTCCTGATGTTTTCAAAAAAAGCAAATTAATACCGATCTTCAAAAAAGGTAACATTTGATCTACCAGAAAATCATCGACCAATCTCAATAATTCCAGTTATAGGCAAGACTTTTGAAATTATCATTAAAACAAGATTAGCATCGTATTTTGACAGTAACAATTACATAAACGATCAACAATTTGGATTCCGAAAAAACCGCTCCACAATTCAAGCTGTTCGTAAACTGGTGACTGACATATTCGAGGACTTTGAAAGTGGTAAACAAACTGCAGTGACGCTATGTGACCTCAGCAAAGCCTTCGACTGTGTTCCACATCGAGGGTTACTTGATAAGCTGGAACTCTATGGTGTAAGAGGGTCAGCCTATTCATTCTTCGACTTATATATGTCGGGAAGAACTCAATACGTATTACACAATAACAATACGTCGATGTGTAAATCTCTATCTTCGGGAGTGCCCCAAGGATCAGTTCTTGGGCCACTTCTGTTCATAATATTTATTAACGATATATTTTATCACATAAAACCAACCCAGTGTGTCTTGTTCGCAGACGACATAACTTTTTACAATTCCGCTTCGAATACAACAGAGCTCAATCAGATGAATGTTGACGCATCTAACAGAATCAGTGAGTGGCTCACCCCCAACAACCTCATTCAAAATGAGACCAAAACGCAATCTATAATATTTTCTTCCAACACGCTCCTTTCAACAGACGTCCCAGTTAAACTGTTGGGCATCACCCTAGATAGCAAACTTAAATGGGCTGAACACATTGACATTCTATGTAGGAAGTTGTCAACCCAAATCTTCATTCTTAGGCAATTGCGGAACACTGTTAACGCAAACGTACTAAGAATGACGTACTTTTCACTTTTTCACTCTCATCTGAGTTATGGCATAATTTTATGGGGTAACTCTAGCCACGCAAATCGAGCCTTCATACAGCAAAAGAAAGCAGTCAGGGTAATCGCCAAAACTGCCTACAGAGAATCCTGTAGACCGTTATTCAGAGAATTGGAAATATTGACACTTCCTGCACTATATGTTTATTATTGTTTGATTGAGATACATAACCACATCCATTGCTATAACAGACACAAAGATTTACACAGCTATTCTACCAGAGATAACGATCAGCTCATCAATCCTAGATTTCGTCTGAGTACATCATTAAAAAACACAATTAATTTGAATATATACAATAAGATACCCGAATCAATAAAAAAGCTCAGCTCATATAAATTTAAACTAGCTGTCAAACAGCTCCTACTGAAACACAGCTTTTACTCGGTGGATGAATTTTTGTCAAGTGATTTAACCGAATAAAATAAGTATTAATATAAATACCATCACCATGATTTATTTATGGAAAACATCCATTTTATTTTTATTTTTACATCATAATTCATTGTGTAACTTTTTATATATACAACACGTTGCTTTTATTTGTTATGTTCCTATATATTTATAATTAGATATTTTTACCCAAGGACATGTTCCAAACTTGCTGACTTGTGTAATGAAAGAAATATTCAAAAACACCAATAAAATTCTATTCTATTCTATACATCTACAAAGTTTCACTTCTTATCCACAAAAAACGTGGTTCCCTCTTACGTCCCGCCGATAGATATTCATACTCTACCCGGAATCAATTAATAATATTACCAAATTACAATTACAACAGAACTCGCAGGGGACCTTTGTACATGGGTATCAGGGTTTACAATCACCTCCCTCGAACACTCAAAATATTAACCGACCCAAAATTCAAAATGGAACTTAAAAATCTACTGCATAGTCATGTCTTCTATAATCTTGATGAGTTTTTTCAACAAAGTTTTTAAAGCATGCCTTTTTATTTATGTCATAATGTAATGCTTCGCACTGATGATACCTATAACCTAATATGATGTTATTATTATTTCTTTATATGTATATATATTTGTGAGCTAGTCCTTCCCTATGCCTTTGGCAGTGAGAATGTACCTAATTAATTTGATATTAACCTTTAATAATGTAATTTTTCATGATGTATCTTCTTCTGGGAAATAAATGTCTTTGTCTTGTTTTTGTCTAGATCTTTTTAATGCCTACAATTACCTAATTTAACTTTTTTTGATCGGAGCTGTAGTTTTTTAATTATCAACAAAAAACCGCTTTTCGCAACTTTGCCATTTTTTTAGGTTATGTTCGGTAATCAGGATCGTGTCGCATGAAATAGAAACTCATCCTGAATTTTAATTTCCTATACGCTCATATTTTTATTTTTCGGATAATAATTTTTGCACATTTAACATTGGGCCGCTTCCTCGTTTCTTGGAATATCATTTCAATAAGAGTGAGATAGACGGAAATGTATGTTTTCTACGACCATTAAGAAAAATTAAGATTTCTTCGATTAAGAAACCTACCACGTTGTAACACCGATTTTCATTTCCCACGGGCTAGCTGTATCGAAATATTTCATTTCCTACGACTTTCATGAACTACTAGACTGTCATTATAGGCAGGTATTAACGAATTTTATGAACATAAATAATAACGAATCAAGTTTGTTTACGTCTGTCTAATAATTTGACATTTCACATCAGTAGATAATTACAAAATTCGATTGAAAAAATTAGGTTATTAAAAATGATTAGCGATAGTGAGGATGATTTAACAATCAAATTAATAAATTTATATCAGAAGCTCCCGATAATGCCTATCTTCTGACAAAGGTATGATTTTCTTTTCATAAAACCAGAATAATTTCAATAAAAAGATGGATTAAAATCGGATTCTATATTTTTGAATAGTTGACAGATACTTTCTATATAGCAGTTAATTTGAACAAATTATTATGTGCTCTAGTAACGACGAGCGTTGATTCAGATGACACATGGACATTGGATGGTGGGAGCGATGGTTCAAATCCACGCAGCCACATTTTTTTTTTTCATTTTATGAAATCGATTAGTGTTTGATTTTTTCTGCATAAAGTTTTTTTATGTCCGAATTGTCAAAATTTAAAAATTTTGAATGTTATTTGTTTCACGACGTAGGTAGGTACGTGTACAAAAAGAAAAAAATAGATGTTTCATTCAACGGGTGAAGAAAGAAAAAATTATCTAACCTTGTAAAAATGACGACAGGAGAGTTTATGATAAAAAGGATTATTAAAAATATTACAGATTTGTTAATGATTCAGATGGTCGTAGAAAAAGTATGGTATATATATTAATAATATACTAGTTATCAACTCTCATATTGAAATACAATTAATGATCTCTAAAATTAACGCGCTCGCTTCGCTCATGCGTTAAAATATCTTGATCGTTAATCGCCTTCATTAACACATTAGAGTTAATCAAATAACAATAATATATTGAAATATACCTTCTAGGAAATACAGGAAATTTTGGACTAATACAAAAATATTCGAGATTGAGAACCATAACATTCTAGAACGATTAACGCTGTATCTATTGTATACCAGGTCGGGTCGGTAACAATTCAAACGCTGTATCTATTGTATACCAGGTCGGTAACAATTCAAACGCTGCATCTATTGTATACCAGGTCGGTAATAATTCAACCTATGGAAGAAATCGCCCCTTCTATCAACATCTTAAACCATAATCTCCAGAAGTTCTTAGTAGGTCCATGCTCTTATCAATATTTGTTTCCGAATTTTGATATCTATGGTGAACATTACACTCATATAAATTCAACTCACCGTATTGACTGCTGTCATGTCTTTGGAAACGGGTTCTGAATCAGCTATGCTGTCACTCTGAAATAAAAAATCAAAATATCAAAAACTGCAAAGATGTTAGGAAATGTTAATTATTAACAGCTTTTTTTTTGGACATTGGTAACAGCGCAATCTCCAGACCGTATGTTCATAACCTCAACGTTGAGACCCCTCTATTTAAAAATGCCGTATTTGAACTTTTCAGGTTATGTTTTATTGTTGAGAAATTGTCGTGAAGTATTTTATTTTGCGACAGTATGCAGGCACAAAAATATTATTGCTTTCTTGTCAAGAATTTTCTTGGTTATATTCGGGTTTCTTTGATATATTTTGTGCTTTTTATAAAATGAATGTGGATCTTTCTCCAAAATTGTCTTGTTGTCTTGAACAATTATTTTGGATTACAATTAACATATAAATTTCACCAATCCAATTCTTTAAAATCTATAAGTAACTTATTTTGATAATTAGTCCCATCATAAGAACAATTTGAATAAATTTGTTGACATCAGGTTGATTTTTTTCCTTTTTCAAAATAAAAATCAATGTTGTAATAACTATGTAGCACCAGAGAAAATATATTCAAGTCGAGATGCAAACTTGCAATATCAATTAAGATACCAAACTACTCAAGTATGCCCTATTAGCACTCTTCATGAGCTTTTGCAGCGAAAGCCCTATTTTATGTCTCCAATATGACTATGAAACATAATTGACAAAAATGTAAAAGAAATTGTGTCTTGAATTTTTGACCGATATCATTCTTCCGCGAAACTAGGACCGATTTCCAAAGTAAATCGAAGCATCTAATCTGTATGCAGTATGTATACACTATCCCTCCATTGCTACTTTCCCAAAATCAATACGATTATTAAGCCATATCCCCATTTTGGTAAATTCCCATTTGCCAAATCGAACAAACTTCACCTTCAACTTTGTGATCAATCCAATTAAACACACCACCCTAATCTCCCGGACTATTCGTGCACCAGAATCCGATCCCGTATAAACTGGGGCGGTAAATAACAGAAACTAATTAATTTCAGATTGAAACTCGAAAAACCCGCCGTATCTCTCGGTCGGCATTAAATCAAATCTTTCAGTTGTGGGTGTTCTCACCTATATCCGCACCGAAGGGTGGAATCGCCTAGAAAATAAATCGACCATTCTTAACTCGTTCGATAGGCAGCGCGAGACCCGAATGCCAAATATTGTTCCTGCGAACAATGGGCGAAGAAAAGGGTCGATGCCGGGCCGGAATATCCTTTTCTTCGAACAGATAGAGTGTGTGTTCAATTGCAATGATGTAGTAGTTGGCGTGAAAGTGATACTTTCGAATGGTTTCCACTTCAGAGAAATGGAATTGATCCAACGACCGTATTCAAGAGATCAACGAAAATATTATGATCGAGTATTGGGGTCAAATTTGATAAAATAAACTATAACGAGTTCAAAAATGTTGGTGTAAGGAAAGAGACGCACTGAAGTAGTTACCAAGTGGCGTGGCGGCGGCGAGGTGACAAAGAGTAGGTTATAAAGAGGAAACTATGAGCCCATTCATCAATGAAATAGTAAATTTTGCTACGAATTTACGAATGGGATGAAGCGATTCGAGTTGAATCGCACAATCATTTCTGAGCCATTATTAGTATAATTACTATTTTCATCAGAAAGCAAGAAATACTGATGCTTTCAATAAAAAAATGGTCTTTGGACAGCAGCACAGAGATCATTCTGGTTGAAAAATGAAAAAAGAAAAAAAGGTAATTCCGGACAACCGACGTAACACGAAGTGAAAACATATATCACGTTTCAATTTTTGATTTTAATTATTTGAAACACATTTAATTGTGGTAGTGTCATGTTTGGAATATTTTTGGGTTTTTCATCTTCCACAAAGGATCGAAAAAAGGAAAACGACACGCAAGAAAGTGCTTTCTGAATATTTATATTTCTTTGTTAATGATGCAGGCATACGAGTCTTTCATCAACCAGAATGACAAGTTCATTTCATATAATTTCTTTCTTTTTAGCAGACAAACATTCATAACTTTACTTGACAAGATACTATTTTTTTTTTTCGTTTCTTCAATAGACTGTATTGATTTGTTTTTTTTCTTTTTTTAGATTATTTGAGGAAGGTAAAAATCCAAAAAGAATGTCAAACTTAAAATATTTATAGTTTACTTCATCATTCTCAAATAGACTTTGTTAAAGTATTCATGTTCTATCTGCAGGAAGTAGACTGTACATGTTGAGAGACAAGATGTGTAGTGGAAGAAAATAGCTATGAGCTAATCTCCATTAAGTAAAATAAAGTTCATTTATTATTATATTTATTACTTGATGAAGATTCTCTAAATTAAACTAATTTTCAACCTGTGCATTAAACACAAAAGTACATCTCTATTTTTTCTTTCGAAAACAGGGTACTGTTTTCCCAAGTTAATATTTCATCAGAAGTTGATGAACTATATTTTTTGGTGAATCGAACTTTCACTATGTATCACAGTATCACTGCTGTTTTTACAAATACTTCAAATTCCTTTTTAGAACGATTCGTGATTATTTGTAGCTGGTGATATTACAGAATGTAACGTTTAATGTTCATAAGTTATTGCATAACTTTCAGAATGAAAAATTATTTAAACACAATTACACACATCCAGTTGAATATAATAATGCGATAATATTTGCAACTATTCTTTATCAGATATAATGAAGGCACTGTAGTACGACATAATTTATGTTTTAGCACAAGATTGTCTTTAAAATGTAGACTACAAATTCTGCTCTTTTTGTATAAAACTAATGGTTCCTTAAACATTATCTCTTCATCATTACACGGAATTTTCCATTTAAGAACAGGGTCCTTTTCTTTTGGGTTGGGAAACCGGAAAAAGTTTTCTCTGAAGTATCACCGGAAAAATATTGGCTAGGACAGTATTTGATAGCACATTTAACGCCACAATTTCCACCCATTTTGGCCATTTTAGCTACTAATAAAAACGGCGAAGAACAAGGATATGAACAGCCTGTGAAGTTTCAAAGTTTGTGATCAAATTAGGAATAGATCCAACAGTAAAACACCTGAAGCACTCTCCATGCACCAATATAAATCAATTCTGAATATTGAGCTTTGATAAATTCTCTATAGTTTGATAATTTTTGTCAAAATTGACTAAGCAACATTTGGAATCACTTTCATGTTTAGCTCTAAAAAATAAAAGAATTTGACATT
Organism: Chrysolina oricalcia; assembly: GCA_944452925.2. Taxonomy (NCBI): domain Eukaryota; kingdom Metazoa; phylum Arthropoda; class Insecta; order Coleoptera; family Chrysomelidae; genus Chrysolina; species Chrysolina oricalcia. Next base: position 20,524,286 of record OX101818.2, read on the forward strand.
TGACGAATTGTAAATAGTAGTAAAAATTCAAGGCCAATCGCGAAATGTTCCCGCCCTTTTAGAGTGCGCCATCTTTGCTAATCTAATCTTTGATGGTTGACGAAGTGGCAAAAGGTGGAATCGCTGAAGCCTCTGTAATCAAAGGTAACTCGCGTTTCAAAGCGAAGTAGGGATAACGTGTTTATTTGCAACTGGCGTGGCGTGCCAGTCGAAACTCAAACATGTTCGGTATTAGTGGCAACAGACTGACACCACGCCAGTTGCAAATAAACACGTAATTGCTGGTTCGCTTCGAAACACGCGCTACCTTCGGATAGGCTTCAGCCATTCCACCTTTTGCCACCAAGCCGCCGCCTCGTCACTTGGTACTAGACGGAGAGCTGGCTACATACAAAAGATTGTATCTGGTACACGATTAATTTCTATTGAAAACCGTACCTTCGGTATGGCTGAACACAAATCTGCTGGTCTTTTATCGCAAGGCCGTGTCTTAAAGCGAGGGCGTACGGTTGGACAAGTGAAATTTGGATGTGAAAAAAATCATAAGGTTCGCGGATTTCCATTTTGGAAAAAGGTTGTATTTATAGTAAGGAAACGCGGAAAAATATTGGCAGACAGTTTGCTAGGGGCTAAAGTGCCGCCAGAGCGCACCAAAGGGGTGTAAAACTTGATCACGTAGTACATGAAAAAAAACTATTTTATTTCATTATTTAAACATTATGTAAACAATGTACCAAGTGGCAGACAAAAAAGTGGTGGCGAAAGCCTTGGCAGACAGTTTGAAAATGCGCGTTATCATTCAATCTCTTTTATTGGGCTCAACGCGATATTTATTTATGGAATAAATGTGAAATTATTTTATTGTGAATTTATTATCAGAAAGACAAAAAGTGACATTATGTTATAAATGACACGACATGTCCCTAAAGTCGTAATTTTCGATAACGTCTCACTATCGTTTATTGCAGTTGCAGTCATGACAATTTTTGCAATCAAAATTTCGTTTGCAGTTTGTTTCAATGGAAATATTTTTTGTCCTTGCCTCTTCCTTGACTGATTACCGAAAAAACAGGAAACTGTATTTTCTACATAGGAATCTTGAACTGCAGGTTGTGTGTGCTACGTCGATTGATTCTGTATCTACAAGCTAGTTTTCAGTGCCTATTGCGAATGACTGAAAATTATCGTCACTTTTCATTGTAATAAATATGGTTATTCTTATTAATTTTCAAGCTGATATTATTAGGCAAGGCAATTTACCTTTTTTTTAATGGAAAATTCCTTACAAGGTGAACTGGGTTGGAAAGGGTAGGGATTATGTGAAAAATGTGTATGGATCAAAGTTTTAGATTCTTTGATTACCCACAACTTTAACATATAATTTTTTTGATAAAACACGAATTTACTCTGCAAATCGTGAAAAACCGAGTTCACCCCCTTTCATTCCCCACGCCTCCTCGACTGCATGCATTCAGCAGTTGAATTTTTGTCCCTGCATTAGATATGCCTCTTTCTACCCTTTTCAACCTAATTTGCTCTGTGATAAAGTTTTTTTCATACTTAAATATCCAGAGCGTTGAGCGCGATTACAAATCTTTCATTTTAGCGCGCTTTTCAAGCCGTCTGCTAAGGCTTTAGCCACCAACATTTGTGTCTGCCACTTGGTACATTGTTCACTCAATGTTTGAATAATAAAATAAACCAGTTTTTTTTAGTGTACCTTGTGATTTTTTTAAACAATTTTTACACCACTTTGTCGCGCCGTGGCGGCACTTTAGACATAGCAAACTGTCTGCCAATATTTTTCCGCGTTTCCCTAATTTAAATACAAGCTTTTTCCATAATTAGAATCCATGTACCTTATGATTTATCTCACACCTAAATTTCACATGATCAACAATACGCCCCCGCTTTGAGCCACGGCTTTGCGAAGGCAGACCGACAGGTTTGTGTTCAGGTATACCAAAGGTACGTTTTTCTATAGAAATGAATCGTGTACCAGATACAAGCCTTTTATGTAGCCCTCCTAGACTATAACTACTTCAGTGCGCGCCTGACCTAAGTTTTCTCGTTACTTGAGAGAAGGGTATTCCACCTCGGTTTTGTTAGCTCCTGGTCGGTCAGCTTCAAGCGGTCACACACCATTGATTCCAGCAAGGTCACACGGAGAGCAACACATTGTGAATTCGTTTTATTGTATTTTTTCAATTTTATAAACTATGTACAAAAAAATTGATGGCATCTACTGGCAGCCAAGATTTACATCAGACTCTTGTTGGTGCAAAAACGGATTATTCAACTCTATGTACAGAGAAAATTTCAGCTGTGAGCAGTCACAGAACTGAATGAACAAAAATTGGCAGGCAAAGACAGGCAATTATTTAAAGTTATCCTTCGGGTTATTGGTAATGCAAAAATTACTTTTTGTTCGACTCTATTCATTGGAAAAACTGCCAACTTGGGAAATAACAGTTTGATTCAAACCTTGTGACAATTTCAGCAACTTTTTCGATTATTTTCTACCCAGAACAGACAATGCATTATACTTGTCCATAAAGTCGATTGTTATTGAAGAATCATATAACTATTTTGACTCGAAATAAAAATACAGAATGTTTTCAAGTTTTGATGATGCAGATGGATTTAGTGTCCAAAACTTCAACGTCGTTTGGAGAAGAGAAGAATTATTTAGTTAATTTGATCTTACTTTTTTTATACAGGTATAATATTCAAATACGATTTTACTGACAAAATTGAATATTTTCACATGACTACAATCGTTCAAAAGTAGTAACTCATCAGGGCAAAATGAATCATGTTGAGACGAATAAGGAGTATTCATTCATATTTCAGACAATATAAATTCACATTCAGAATTATACAACAAATATTGCTATCATTTTTGTATTTCGTTTATAAGATTCATGCCACATATGGAAGAATTTTTAGCTTCGACCAACGGGCTCTGCCAAAAATAAATACCTACTCTCATATGCCTTCGACAAAAAATACTTGTTTTTCGTATTGATATAAAAAACTACCATATACTTCGTTTAGGGTCAAACAAAAGTGATTAAGGCATGAACTATCATCTAATTCCAATAGTTATACTTGTTTGAGATATTACAGTATTACTATAAAATCTTGGAGCTGAAAATTTGAGTGATTAAATTCTTCCGCAAGTGTAATCCGATGTAGAACTTTGGAGTATTACTTTTTTTTTTAATTATTTCATAAACTTATATTAAGATTCGGACAGAAATGCTAGAATTTTAGATGCTTGGTACTCGCATATTTTCGATGAATAGAGTCAGGCAAAGATTTCCATTTGCATCAACAACCATCCAAAGTTAAAAAAAATTCATTGATTCTTTCTTCTTCTTTCTGAAAATAATCGACAAACTTGGTTAAAAATAACGAGATTTGGACTGATCCGTATTTTGCAGTGATTAAAACATGACAATAGAAATAATTTTCATCAATTTTTGAACGAGAAAAGAACACAATAAAGAGTCGCTAGAAAATGAGAAAAGAAAACGAATATACAACGGCTTGCTCTTCGAGTGACCGTGTTGGACTCAATCGAAGGTAACCGCTTGGAGCTGGCCGGCTGGTAGCTAAGCTGATTGATGTGATTATCCCCTATATGATGAAGTCAGATCATAGCCGAATTATTGTACAAATCATAATGACAGAACAGATTAATTCGCAATTTGAAAAGTAAATGAACGTCAGGACTATTAATTAGTTTCAACATATTTTTTAAGGAAAAGTTTACTTGACCTATTGAAGCCCCCAGCAATTCTGTGAATTATGTATTTTTCAACGGGAGTGATTCGTCCGTAAGAAGAATAGTTATCAACTTCTTGAGACCTATCGTTCCTTGCTGTTTCTCTAAATAGAGTAAGATCCCATAGCTCTCAGACATTTATTTTGTGAAAGACAAAATGTTGGGCCTCAAGTGGTGCTCATAATGGGCATTGAATGCCAACATACCTGCTAAGTTGGTTAGACCGCCGATTTACAGGTACCAGGTAAGAAAGGTAAGTTGAAGTAGGACTAACTTAGCATAAATTCTGATATTTTATTTTCACATATGTTCAATAAAATATCATTACAAAATAATATTCAATAATTCCAGACACTTTTCCTCAGCCATATCTTCCGCTAGATGCTTTGAAGCCTCTAAAAAAATTATTGAACTTCACTTGAATTCTGACACTTGATTTTTATATAAATGTTACTTAGGAAAGAATTTGAAACGTATAAACATACATGAGCTACTTCATGTGCCTGATCAATTATTGAATCGGTAATGTCCAGTGAAATATGTGACTGAATTAAAAAAAAAATTCTATGACATTTTTATTTTGGTTTCGGAACAAGCACGAGGCTTAAAAAATGCTGTTCCATGGATATGTCTTTGAAATTTTTCATGTAATCAAAATAAAAAATTAATTGAATCAAACACCCAAATGATTTTCACAATCTTATTTTGCTCTTGATTAGTTCATGTCACATAATTCAATTTTGGTGAATGAGCCGGTCCCACAAATTTTGAATGATTGGGTCTATCTTCCAGTCGTCTGATTGTATTGAGGCAAATAATAATACGAATCATCAAACCAAACGATTCCAGAACAGACCCACAGAAAAGCGAATTTTGTAAACACCGAAGAAATTGCTACAATTCAGGTAATGTTGAAAGATACATTCTATCGCAACGGTGTTATTACGAATTTCCAGAGATTCTGATTCTGCATGAAGATACAATATTCTGAATAAATTCAGTCATTAACTGTATATGTATATTAAATTTCTTCAGACTTTCATTGGTAGCAAATCTCTGAGGTGAGTTAAATAGCACTTTGTCGAAACAAAACTTAAAAAAAATGCTAGAATTCATTCTGAGTGTAACCTACTTCCTGATTAAATACTAGAATAGAAACGAAATATATGCTGTTCCTGTAAAGGAAAACTATTGGATCCAAACTGAACTTACATTTCAAATTAATAAGTTGGAATTACGTATTATATCACACACAAGCTTCAATTTTCAGAAATGCCTCATGTTCATTTTTCATGTTGTATTACAATTTGTCGATTTCATTATTATTATTAGATATTACAATGAGTTGAAAACAATAATTTTCAAGTGTGCTATTTGACAGAAAACATTATTTACCAACGTAAATAAATATTTCTGTTTATCTAATCAGTAATGTTGACTGATCGGAAATGTTTGCTCAAAATATATTGAATACTCATCAGATATAGAATAGGTTGAGGCTTTAAAGCATGAGACCGCAAATAAAAAAATAATAAACCTAAAAAACTTTTAAGATAGAAGCTTCTTATTTGAATGCTCTAAAAGAAGAAAATAAATCTTGAAGTGGTTAGTTGACTTGAAAATGTATTTTCTTCTTTTTAGTGTATTTAAATGAAAGCTCTGCTCTAAAAAGGTTTTTGTTAACTTTATTATTTACGGATTTTTTTCGAATTCTATTTTGCGAGTGTTCCTATTTTTTTGTGATAGGAAAGACGGGCGAGCCCCCTGATCGATTTTTTTATCTTCAATTTGCATGTCCGAAACTGTTGAAACATTTTCCGAATTTCTTTGCGTTTTCTATATAGCTTTTGAGGGGAGACAGGGAAGATGAAAATGTTTTAAACCATAATTTTCGACGGTCAGATATTTTTCACTATTTTTACGTAATTATCCGATTTCAATTTCACGAGTTTTCCAAATTTTTGTCGAAAATAAACGGGAAGTAGGTGTGGGAGCGTGCCCCCCTACCTATTTTTTTTCGCTGTAATTTTTGAAGTCCGAATCCGTCATGAAACCTTCCGAAATCCTATGCGTTCTCTATCTAGCTTTCGGGGGGCAGCAGGGTTTTATTTTTTTCGAAATCAATGTGTTATCATAGGATCTGAAACAACTTTTGAAATGACAATTCCATAGGATCGAAGGAAGTGTTTCTGATTCAGCTTGAAAGATTTGTACCCATCTAACAAACACACACACACACACACACAGATATTTGAAATAGTAGTTTGTCGATAAAACAGGCCTTATCGTGATGATCAAATAAATACCGTAACGTTTCATTTTCAACGCTACGAATTTACATCTAATTTCTAGCTTTGCCCCGGTCACTCCTATATAGATTCAGCTGTAGACGCGCAGATCAATTTCTCGGAGCCCGCGTCACAACGGACGTGACGTATTGGGTAGGTTTCGCTGTCGACGAATTCTTACTACACCATCCCACATCGTCAAGGTTACGAGTTGGCGGAATATTATCAGAGAGTTATCTGTTGTTATGATAACTATGACATCGTTTGACCTTAGTTTGTTCTGGTATTGTTTTAGATCTGTTTTGTGTTATTTAGTATTGTCTGTCTTCGAATTTAATTGTTACAGGGTCCACAGAGTAAGTGAAGTAAAACATATTAAAACGTACTTCGGTAGAGTGATTAGAGTCGGTACGTTGGCTACACTGTTGTTTTGAAGTCACCAATGGAATAGGTAGTGGGACTTCCGTGTTAGAGCAGTCTATCTGAAGCTGTCGTGTTAGTAGGAACTGGATGAAAAAGTTATTGTAAAGAGCCGTAGGTTCTTGCATTCAAGTAAAATATCTGAGGATATCTAGTGACCTTTGTGTCATCCCATGTCGGGTATTCTTGATCTTGTTGCTGTATGGTAGTTTTTGGGAAGCGTTGTGGTTTTTGAAGCGTTGTTGGCTTTAGGAGCGCTATTCTGGAATATTGCTGTTTTTTTTGGAAGATAACCTACTCAAACCCATTGAGGAGATCACCATCACATAACTCATCCCGTCGTCGTACAACTGGTACAAGGTAAATAATTCTTTACATGTTTTACTTCATTTTTTTCTGTGTTAAATGTAATTTCAATAAGGGCGCTGTTCGACACGCAGCCATATTGTTGCTTTTATTTTTGAAATAATAATAATTCATTATTTCGAGTCAATTGTCGAAATTATATGGGGAGTTTTTAATGATTATTAGCTTAATTTATCGCAGTTCGATTGCTTATTTGTTCAACATACAATTTTCATCGTGAAGTCATAAAATCGCGTGGAGGACTGGGGGTGATTGGAAACATTTTTATCTACAAAGCTATTCGTTAGAGTAATGCTGGTATTCTTGTTCCCTAGGGTTTTTGTTCGAGGCCAAGTTTTTGTGGGAGGCCTACGTTCCTGTTGGAGGCCCAAGTTTTTTGGTCGAGGCCTACGTTTTTGTTCGAGGCCTACGTTTCTGTTGGAGTCCTACGTTTTCCTGTGGGATGCCTACATGTCAAGATAGAGGCTCATAATCTTGTTGAACCTGTAGTACGTTGAGAAACTATTTTGGAGTCCTATCAGACTCATCTGGAAGCTGTAAGTAGCTGCTAGAGACTGCGAGTTCAGAGAATTCCTGTTCCAGAGTCCTGTCGGATGAATAACGTCCATATGTCAACAGATAAGTGGTTAAAAACTGTGTGACATATCTTTATTATTTTATTTACTAGTTAAACCATTTTTCGAAGTGTTGACACCCTTAGAACTTTCAAAGGTACTTTTTGTTGTAAAATATCTGCGGAAAGCCCATAACATCATATATAAGCGCACGATTTGCACCTAATAAACCTCTGTCAATGGATCCATTCGCCGATGTCCCTTTATAATTTGGTAATCTTCAGAGGGTACACTTTCCGCACGGTATAAGAATTTACTCACTCACTAGGAATCTATTTTTGTGTTTATGAAACTGATTTGAGCATTCCGTTTCATAGTTATACCTTGGATTCCGAAAATAATAATAATACATGAATTTATCGTAATTGCCAAACAAAAACATTGTCAATTTAATTCATCATATACATTACCGTTGGCTCAACAACATTTGAACCATATAACTTGCCATAATTGTACAGGGTGTGTTTTGTTCCAAATTTTAAATATACAGGGTTATAGTTTTGGGAATTGGTCTTTCTTTTTTCCGATTTCCTAGTTCTTTAGGAGGAATCCAGTTTCGAACCTGCAGTAGAAGGGAACTAGGTGGTGCCCACAATTATTTTTTTACAGGTAGGGTGAATTTGTTTTTCTATTAGTCACCTAAACGCTCACCTGTAGTTTTACCCACGACCATCTCCACTTCGAGCGTAGCCGCGAGCATGCAGGGATTTTTGAGCGTCGATCCCCGAAACAAACCTTTGTAAACGATCCAGTTGGGGACATACTACTGAGAGTAACGAGTATACGTCGATTATACAGTATTATGATAAAGTAATGCACAAAATTCATAAAACGTACAACGATCACTTTTGAAAAAAATGCAAAAACACACCAAACTGTTTTTTTTATTCCGCATCTTTTGACATAAGTTACAAATATAACACGTCAAAGTTGGTTTAATGGACTGTTTAGTTAATTGAAAAGTTATTATGAAACTTAGTTTATTTCGTTTTTTATTCATTTTCTCGTTTTTTTCCATATGTGAGCCATACTACAACTATTTTTCCCTTGTGTAGAAACACAAGCTCTATCACATAATGTAATAAAAATCTTTGCTTCCCATTAAAAAAATTTGTTGATGACGTCATAACTTTGACAACTTTGACGTGTTATTGTTGTAACTTATGTCAAAAGATGCGGAATAAAAAAAAACAGTTTGACGTGTTATTGCATTTTTTTAAACAGTGATCGTTGTACGTTTTATGAATTTTGTGCATTACTTTATCATAACCCTATATAATTGGTGTCACAAAAGGATCGTTACAATACCTACTCATTAACTTGCTGAATTCTGTTAATAAACCTTATTACCTGATCGTATTGGAGATCTTCCACAGTAAAAACCAAATGTTGTGCTACTCAGTTCCCTCATGGACTCAACAAACAGGAAACAAACTTTGCCAATAAATAATGCCATTGATTTTTCCCCGACCACTATACCACTGGACTGTAGAAACTCCCGTGTACGATACAACCCTCGCTTGATATCCAAAATCCACAACTCCTATTACCCTATACAAACAATCTGTTTCACGAACTTAAAGCTAACTACACCAACTTCAGCTGTATACATCGATGTCAAGAAAAGATTGCAAATTGCAATGTTGGCGTTGCAGTAATTGCACCCGCTGCAAAATTCCCTTACCGCTTGCGATATACATGCACAATCCACACATGCGAGCTATTAAATATTATGGAGAATATTTCACACTCAAACAACAACGACGAAAGCTCATATTTACCAATTCTCTCGGTAATCTGCAAGGAGCCTGACAACTTTACTCAATGCAACAAGATGTAACTGTCAGAACAGCAAAGCCAAAGTGAACACTTAGAAATTGTTTGAAATATTGGCATATTAAACGCAATTATCAGACTGCAGGTACTTACTAATTCCAGAGCAAAAATTATTCAAGGATTGCCCTTCTTCAAAGAAGATATAAAAAAAAACGATGGCCTATCTTGAATGAAAAACTGAGGAACAGAAACCCCGATATAGCTGAACACCACAAAGAGTAAACAAATAAGAGGAGCTAGAACATTCAATCAAGAATGCACCAAACATACAAATCAGACCAGAAGCTCCCCACAAAATTAGCGTCAAAGTACATTCTAGTTGAGTGTCTAACGTTCTAAAACGAACAACCAACTGTCACGTTGAATGGCTCTTCAGAAAGTAATCGCAAAAACAACATCAGCGCCATGTTGAGATTTTGTATGCTAACAACAGTATAATCATCATGATACAAAGCATACGCAACGTGATCAAGGGCACGACGTGAAGCGGATTGCCCATAACGTTGCAAGTGCTTCAAAGGCATTTGTACACGTGCATCATGCGCTATTTTTGAATACTTCTGCATCGTGACTATAAAAAACACTCGTCAAGCTGGTGATCCATGTTTGGATTATTGTTATTCCAATGTGATGGATATTTTTTATACCTATTTTATGTAACCAACCTGACGCTATAGCCCATTCATTGAAATTTCAAAATTTTCTTTTCCACTAAATTGTGCTCATTATGTGACAATTATTGGAATATGTAATGAGTTTTGTGTCCGTTTGGTTTTCGAGGTAATTTAAAAATTTTGATTGGATCACCAACTTGATGACATGGCCCATATAGTGAATTTTGAAATATTTCTTGTTTCAGTATATTGTGCTAATTGTGTGCCAATTTTTGCCGTATGCCATTCATTTTGTGCTCGTTTGGTTTTCGAAATATTTCCTGTTTTTTCTATTAGTCAACCTATTGTCACCTTCAACGAAATCATTACGTGCAGTGCGTTTGGTATTCAGTAAAAATTATTATACAGGGTGTATCTCAAATGATGTCAATAATTACTGGTGATGATTCATTGTCATATTTTATAAAAAAAGTTCAAATAAACGTCTGTTCAAATAAACGAATTTGCTTCGTTTTCAAGTAACGAGGTGTCATGAAAAATCGGTTATTTACTAATTACTCAAAAATAGTTTCCCCATTTTGATGAAACCTGGTGTGTTCGTTAGCAGCTTCAAGGGGCTTCTTTTCATATTATCGGATAGTAAAAATCATCGTATGCCACTGTTTTTCTATATTTTTATCAGATAAAAAAATTAAAATTCAGCTGTCTTATTATGCCGTGAATTTGAAATAGCAAAACTTCAATCATTCCATAAACTGCCTCAATGAACTTATTTCTACCTGTACTCTTTCATTAGTTTCGGTGTTGATGGGATGGTTGTTTTTTTGTGTTCCTGTGTCTATTGTTTTCAGCTGTTCCTATTAGAACTCAACAATATCTTTTTTCATAAAATTGAATGGAATTTCGAGAAAATATGGAGGAAATGAAAAATAAGATGATTCACATAACTTTGGAACGTTTTTGATGCGAAACTACCATTTCTGTTCCACTGACTTTGATTCTATGAAGTACAGTTATCTCTAAATTACTGCATTTCAGGATAGTTGTAGTTGTTATACTTTTAATTATTTAATCTGTATAATATGAAACTTAGGGAAAAACTGTGACCTACAATGATTTTTACCCTAAATATCAATCAGTTAACCTTTTGTTACTCATATAGGATAATCAATAGAGCATTTTTTCCTAACAAAAATACTAGTAGAAAACCGACTGTACCATCACATTGGAGACAATCCGTAGTTATATTCTGTTATGTTTTCGACTCGTAACTGTCATTTATTAATTTGTTATAAACATTTAACAAAAAACGTGATTTCTTAAATTGTTCTGCTTATAAAGAGAAAAATAATGAAGCAATCTGGTTGCTCCAGTGTAAATAATTGTAGATAATTGATATACGAACAAAATGAAATGCTTTACGGCCCGATCGAGTAATTAGTAACGGAGGAATTCGGAAAAACCAGAAAATTTAACGATTTTTTTTTATTCATGACTCCGTCATTTTTCAAGAAATAGGGTTGGCCTTTCTCTTGAAATTATTGAATCATTTGTACTTTGTGTGTAAGTAAGTTTAATGATGAAATAGGAAATCCTAATATTCACAATACAATAATTGTTTTACAATTTACAATAAATAACACATAAATATATAACAATAAAAATAAATTCATCCACTATAGCTTATATAAGTAAAAGATTACAGATATGAAAACAAATCAAACAATTACCTACAAATCTATAAATAAATAAAATCACAGATATTTTATTAGGTTTTTCTTGAAAGCTACGAGAGTATCACATGCTTTAATTTCATTTGGGATAGCATTATATTCAGTCAATCCTTTTACAAATATTGAGTTCATACCTTTTATAGTATTGACTTTCTCTATGTGAAAATTGTTAGCGCTCCTTGTATAGTGTTCGTGAATTTCGTGATTGAATTTGACGAACTGATTGAAATATGCTGGCATCAATCCTTTGACTATTTTAAAAATAAATATAATTGCATAGTATGTTAGTCTTTTATTTACTTATTGCCACTGTAGAGTTTCTTGCATATGAATTATAGGTGTAAGTCTGTTGCATTTTATAATTAATCTCATACCACGATTTTGTAGTATTTGAAGAGAGGTTTTACTGTTGTTGTCTAACAGATAGAGTATGGTTGCACAATACTCAAAATGTGGGTGGATAATACTATTGTGAACTGTTAATCTTGCTTTCACTGAGAAAAAGAAAAGTTTTTCAAATTTTTTTTCTCAATTGTTTTAAAGTGTTCTTTGAATTTTAGATTTTCGTCCAACACTACTCAGATGTACTTGAAATTCTCCACAATGTCAATTTTTTCGTTTTCTATAATTAATGTTATACCATTTTTATATATATTTTCAGTTTTATTTGGATTGGAAATAATCATAGCTTTTGTTTTTTGAACATTTAATTTTAGTTTATTTATTTTCAAATAGTTTTGTAGATTCATCATTCATTTTCTGAGTTGCCAACTCCAAGGAATCATCACTAATCGCCAACAATGTATCATCTGCATATGAGTTGATAAATTCACAATCAAGAGAGCAGTTGATTTCATTCATATATAGTATAAAAAGCAGTGGAACTATGACGCTTCCTTGTTGCACCCCTATATTTACTTCTCTCACACTAGAGACATGATTGTTTATTTTCACAACTTGTTTTCGGTCACTAAGGTAGCTGTCCAACCATTTTAGTGCATTGAATTTAATACCGTAATATTCCAATTTTTGCATTAGTATACATCGATCAATTGTTTCGAAAGCCCGCTTCAAATCAATGCATACTGCCACAATATATTTTCCCTTATCCATTAATTGTTTCCAACTTGTAATAATAAGTTGTAAAGCTGTTTCACAGGAGAGTGTACGACGAAAACCTGATTGATTACCTTCAAATATATTGTTTGCATTTACATGCTCAACAATTTGATTATATGCTACATGTTCAAACACTTTTTCAATATCAGGTAAGGTATTTATTGGTCTGAAATTTCACGGGCGTAGCCAGGGGGACGGTTTTGGGGGTTCAAACCTCCCCCGAAAAGTTAAGATATTAGCAATAATAAATGAATGAACCTTCTGTTTTTTTTTTTCATCTTTAATTTTTATTTCATACTTTTCTTGATCCCCCCCACCCCGATACTAAAACCTGGCTACGCCCGTAGTGAAATTAACTTTTGGTATAGGTGTTATGATAGAAGTTTTCAGCTCATTGGGAAATATTCCAGTTTGAAAAGATGTATAATAAGATTTAATAAGTGGAAACCACAAGTATCAATGACATTTTTTAGAATTTGACCATTCATAACATCATGTACCTTACTCTTATTATATAGATTAGAAATAATATTCATTAATTCATTTAGGCTGACTGATCGGAAATTTTCGAGGGTAGTTTCGATTCTTGGTGTATGAATGGGAGACCATTCCTCATTGATATCTATCGAGTCCATTATATCCTCCACACTTGTTATGAAAAATTCATTGAAATAATTGGCAATTTCGTTCTCTGACTTTGCAACAATAATTCTATCATTGAATTTAAATTTAATAAATGGATTTGTAAATGCAAAATTATCATTCCTAATCAACTGTTTTAGTGTCTTCCACATTTTTTTCAAATTTGTACAGTTGGAATCAACCGCATTTTCATAATAAAGTTTTCTTTTCAATTTAAGACCGTTAATGACTTCATTTCTATAGGTTTTATAAATATTCCAAAGATTCTGTTTTTCTTCCAAATTATTACATTGTGCACAAAATAGACTCTGACAAATCATTAGTTTTTGCACAATTCCAATCAGAATTTTTTTTGCACTATCTTGCAGCGTGCCTGGATTCTCTAGTGATAGTACAATTTCAATTTCTAAAAGAGATTTTGAAAGTAGAAGTACAGTACCACAAATCGTATATTCTCATTTTGTGCTTGCAAACATGACTGAAAACACCCGAGCTGATGAAAGCGGTCGAGTGGTAGGAGTGAGCGGGAGATGAGGGGAGGCATATTATCACGTAACCCGTTCATTAAAAGAATAACCTTCATCTCGCGGACTCTCCTTCTACTCGGCAGCTAACGCGGGTTTGGCCGTTTTCAGTCAAGTTTGCATGCATTTTTCACCCATTTCACACCATTGTAGCGCAAAATGAGATATACGTTAGATAGATAGATAGTTTATTCGTCACTAAAGATTATACATAATGTGTAGACATCAGTGCACAATACTTATCGGACTAGTCAGTTACAAGGCAAGGTATTTCAATAACATTAAAATACAACCACACGCAAATTACAAACATTATTAAGTTTGTTATTTCAGTAAAAAACACACACAATAATAATAATAATAATAATAAGTAAGATAATCAATCAAATATAAGTCATTTAAATCTTGTTAAATTGTCATATTCAGGAGCAGAGAAACTCTTTCACACTATAAAATGCTCTCTCATATAAGAAACTTTGCACCCTATTTTTGAATACCGAATCGCAACCACCTACACCAATAAAATTCCTCATCTTATTAAAACACTTGATACCGGTATAGCTGGGTGATTTCTGACCAACAAGTAGTCTGGAAAAGGGTAGATGGATATCATCTCTAGCCCTAGTATTATGAGGATGTATTTAATTGTTTTTGAGAAATTTGTCTTCATTATCTCTTATGAGCATTATTAAGTGAAATATATAGAGACAGGGCAATGTCATTACTCTTGATTTTATGAATAGAGGCATACATGGAGCTTGAGGATCAGCATTATTCATTATTCTAATAATTTTTTTCTGAGATCGAAAAGCTCGATTGAAATAACTTGAGAATCCCCAGAAAATTAGGCCGTACTGTAGAGTTGATTGAGCTAATCCGAAATATAATATTCTCAAAACATCATATGATATGCAATTGTGCTGAGCTTTGAACACACAGACATTATGTGATCTTCCCAAGTGAGTTTTCTATCCAATATCACTCCTTGAAATTTCAAACATTCTTTACTTTCTATTGCTCTTCCGTTGATAATTAATATTTCAATTTCTTCCACACTTCGAGAAATGAGAGAATTTTTAAATTTTGCTGAAATATTAATATCCAATACAATTTATTAGCGACAGTCATCATTATTGAACATAAAGCTTGAAGAAGAACTTTTCTTATCTTTGTCCTGTGGTAGTATGGTTCAAATGAAATAATTCGTTTACTTTAAACGGTGAATATAAACGATTCTGAGAAACTAAAAATGGTGAACTAGCTTGTTCCAAAAAGATGACCACTTGGCCTTGCCTCAATTGAAAAATGTACCATGTGAAAGCAATATGATTATCATATTCTAAAATAGAGCAATTCGTTTCCAGAAATCTCCATTGTTGAGCTTTTGTTGCCATTTGGCAGAAATTTGCAAAACACAGGGATGTGAAAACACGATGCAAATACAAGAACAACGTGAAATCACAACTGATATTTCTATACGGTGAATAAATAGAGTCCATGTATATTTTCAAAGAAATTGTGATTCATCATTAAGAATTTTCAATCCACAGGCTTCAGATAATTTCAAAATAATACGTAAATTCACATTATTATTTAATTTTTGAATTGTGATTTTGACATGAGAAACTCTCAATTGATGTGAATAAACAAGAAATAAATACACTGTTAGTTCGCCATATTGAATCACTTTCACAATATAATATCACAACACGTCTGAATAATTATTGGGTACATTCACAAACATATAGTGGAAGTAACACGTGGAATCACAATACTCTTTTAGTGGAACTGTGATTTTTACATTGTTATTTCACAAGTTTCAAGCAATTTCACAACGTATAAATACGAATAATATCAATATCACAAGTATTCTGAAGTCCTCCCAAGCCGAAGCGTTCACTGTAATTTCACAATGAATTTGTGAATTTTTTAATTTTCTCGTGAAATTTTACAACTACGAAGGTAATCAACTACACTGAAAATCTGAGACCAGTAATAACTCATTATTTTAACTGTAATTTCACAAAACACTTTTTTCGGTATATGTTCTATGAAAAGTTGCGTCAGAGGAGGCTATAAATCACGATACATTTTGTTACAAAATATTTTGTTATCATCGTATACTACCCAGTCAGCTGAATTGTTGCAGAATTAGCATTCCAGACTGTACCCCCAGGATCCGTAATCTGGATAATTTAACGAAGGACCGACCCTAGCTTTGCTTTGGATTAAAACGCCACTGGTTGACGGATCAAGAGCGTCGGTAAGATTGAATTTTCGTAGCATGTGAAACTCCGATAAGCCGATTGAGTTGTGGTGTAGCTACGCAACAGGAAAGGAGAAATATTATGCTGTTGCTCCGCTGAGGTACAAGGTGTTTCCTCGATAATGGATGGCCTCACACCTGCAGCACGATAAAGCGTTTTCTGTCATAACGTGTGTCCGGAATGATTTGGGTCATGCGAGGAACGATAGGCTGCAAGTTTTATTGATGATGGGAATGGATTGTAGTGATAGTAAGCATTTTGAATCGATCGAAGGACAACGCCTGTTATTATAACTCATTTCAGTGAACTAATAATATTTTCCCCCAATCAGACAAGTATTTTCACTCGCAGTTGCACATTTCGATTTCCAGGTTATCTGACTAGGAATACTGACCTAACAGTTAGTAATCAATCTTGTGGTATTTATATCAATTCATTGATAACTACAAATTAATATCAGTCAATTGATATAAATGATTGATTTGGTTACTTAATGTTAGTTTAGTATTTTTCCTCTTTTCCGCACGAATATATTTCCACTGATGAAGATGACATAGTTAGCTAGGTCTAGAATTTAAAATAATTGTGTTTTGAAGTAGCAAAATACTAATTGGGCTCTTTGGGTGACCTTTCCCCAGAAAGCCTGTTCTGTTTTACAGGCGGGTCCAAACTGGGGGAAGGACAAAGCCGGAGCAGGAGTTTACTTGGAAAACGGAAGAAAAGATATAGGCTAGGTTCTCTGAAAACAGGCTTCCCAGTGGAGGTGTATGCCATCCTGGAGGCAACCAGAAAGGAAGAGATGAGGTCCAATCAAAACTGGTTCCGGAGTGCAGAGTTGCCCTGAAGAGTCTTGCGATTGAAAAGAAAATAACGCTGATGTGGGTCACAGGCCATGCAGGGATTGAAGGCAACAATATTTCAGCATTTAAGATAAATAAATAATTAACATTTGATATTAGGCTTTCTTGGCGAAACACTACATAATTTCTAAGAAAAAATAGATCAATTTCTGTTCAATGCATGCCGACGACTCTCCTATTGTATAGGAACATAGCGAAAGACCGGCGCATCGAAAATCCATTTTCATTGAGGATATTGATACTAAAGACGATGTAGATATTTCCAGGATCAAAACCTTAGGTGAACCTATCAGCATTAATGAAACAGATTGTACTTAGGGTGGACTCAGTCAACTTTAGCACAAGCATTATCATAAACATAACGGAAACAACAAAGGTTTTTAGCATAAACTTAACATTGTTGTATAAATGGCGCCATTTGATATAACAGATTCAACTTTCGCCTTTGACATATATTTAAGCACAATTTTAAAATGACGTTTACTAAATGCACCTTCACTCTTGTATACCTTATGAACAAAAAAAGTCGAGTCTGGCAGTGCACAGCGGCCGGGTTCTTCTCAAAACGATTATCAAAATGGAAAGAAATTAAATTTGATTAATTTGGAGAACACTTGTAATATTTTTTTCATAAATTTCTACTGGTCTAGCGATCCATTACGCGTCTACCCGCGAATTGAGAGGTACCAGGTTCGATTCTGCTACATGAAATTTCATTTTATAGGTAGAAATAAAGATTAAAACCATTATTTGTTACTATTTCATACATTTATCTCAGTTACCTAACCAGTGAACTTTTATGCTTGAAAATATTATAAAATCATAAGAGGGAGACCAACAAACAAGTATAATCTGGTTTATGGTTTTGATGATTGAAAAACACTATTGAAAGTATGTTCATGAAAAAAAAAGGCACCAAACAGAAAACTTGATCACGGTACCTCTTGCTCAGCACGCCGATGATAGACCGATATTACATTGAATGTAGCTATTTTACCATTCAATTATTATTGTTAGAAGAACCCTGCCTCTGTGGACATTTATTGTTCGGCACATATATGAGATTCACTACTAAAAATATCACGACTTCTGAAATGACAATTTGAAATACGTTGCTGGTTCTTGGTCTAAATAGATTCAGATAAAAATCACAAATCACAAAACTGGTCCTCCATCTTCATTTCATTAATTTTGCCACAAAATCATGAACTTGATCCTGAAAACCACTACACATCAATTTTGAAAAATAATTGGACCATTATCACTGACAGACAGACTGACATGCATCATAGAGTTAACCATTCAATTTCCACATAAATATTTCAGTAATATGTAACGTCATTATAGCTTCTAAGGTTTTTCTTCGTGTACTACAATTATTTTTTTGAATTGTAATTACCAGAAACGTTTTTCACCTCTTCTGTAAAACTTGTTGAAAGAGACATAACAGGTTAACGATACTCAGCTACTACATTATTCATTGTTTAAAGATTTGAATCAGAAAAATCTAATTTTATATCAATATTAACAGGACATTCTCAGTTTCTATCAATTTTTTACTATAGTACAGAGTTGAAGCGACGTTGCCAATTTGAATTTGAAATTTGAGAAATATTCTATGGAAAATAAATTTGAAACCTTAAAGCAGATGATTTCCCGCCTCTTCGTATTTTACTGCACCGATTCAGTGGATTGAAATGTCTCCCATCACTTTGCTGCACGTCACTATACGTGCCAAATTTTTACCGCAAACTGAACACTTGTCATTCTATAACAGTGGAAACTTTTATTCATGGTATACTCTGTGTGTTCAATGTAACATACAGGGTGTCAATTTGAAAACTTCCCACCCTTAATATCTTCCTTCCAGTAAACAATATGAGTAATCGAAAAAACAGGTCAATTTTATTGTCAAGGGGGACACTTTCAAGGACTATTTGTAGCCCTCGTGGTTCAACCCCCTAGGAGGAGTAGATGTTACCCTTAGAATTTTAAATGGGAAGGGGGGTCAAGTGGCACATCATTTTGATGGGCGTTCAATTCTTGTTCCAATGGTACCCTGACTTATTATTTTTTGATGAGCATTTTCCGAAAAATTGCATTCTAAACTAACAGAAGTAATTATTAGAACGCCTATACTGAGATGCATGGTTTGGCCAGAACTGGTTAGAATATTAGGTGGTACCGTTCCAACCCTTTATTAGGGGTAACATTAGCCATTAAAACGTAGATGGTAGTAAAGTTGTGTTTATTAAATGCTGAATTTTTAAGTGTCATCGCAGAAATTGTACAGATAGCCTTCCTTTTTTGCTACTTCTGCTGTAAAAAGTTTCTGTTTTCCGGCAAAAAATTGGTTAGCAAATTTGAACTATGTGGTAGTATTGTGAATACCGTTGTACCTGTTGGGCTGTTTAGGAATTACTTTAATAAGTGTATAAAAGTGTAAAAATGGTTTACATTCTTCAAGACAGAATTGAAATGATTGTAATTTATGGCGAAGTTGGAAAGTGCGCACGAAGGGCATGTCTTTTTAACGAAAGACATCCAAATTGTAATGTAAGTCACCGGTATGTGCTTGATTTGGTGAATAAGTTTTACGAAACTGGTTCAGTGACAAATAAAAAAAGAAATAACCCCAGAGTACTAAATGAAGCAGCTCAAATTGAAGTTTTGGGAACATTTGCTGCAGAGCCCACGAGCTCCTTACGATCAGTATCAGAACAGACGGGAATGTCACGCGAGACTATAAGAAAAGCATTGAAAATGCATAAATTTCATCCATATAAAATGCAGATTCTTCAAGAGCTCCACGAGGATGATTATGATAGAAGAATAGAGTTTTGTGAAATCATGTCTCATCGAGTCAATACCATCCCTAATCTTCTGTTAAACATCTGTTTCAGCGATGAGTGTTCATTTTTTCTGAATGGCAATGTTAATAGACAAAATTGTCGCTATTGGAGTGACGAAAACCCACATATTTTTCGGTAAGGGCATACACAACACCCACAAAAAGTTAATGTTTGGGCTGGTATTCTTGGAAATGCCATTTTTGGTCCATTATTTCTGGAAGAAAACTTGACTGGCAATCTGTACCTTGATATGCTTGAAGAGACTATCGATCCTCTTATAACTCACGAGCTATAAACTCAAATTGATGCAGAAGGTAATGAATTTTTGCAGGAGGATCTGTTACATTTCCAGCAGGACGGTGCTCCACCTCATTATTTTCTTCCCGTCCGACAGTGGTTAAACGAGAGATTTCCGGGTAGATGGATTGGCAGAAGGGGAGCAGTTGAATGGCCTCCGAGATCACCGGATTTGACACCCTTAGATTTCTTTCTTTGGGGGCATCTTGAATCCGTTGTTTATAAAACACAACCTTCTGATATTGACGAACTTAAAAGACGAATTACAGCAGCAGTGAAGCTTTCCGTAATGTTAGAGGGGAGTTCGAAAACAGACTGTATTACTGTTTAGAGCAAAATGGACAACATTTCGAACAGCTAATAAGATAAGCGTAAGTAGATTTTATGTTGGAAATGTCTTTCTCGCAAATTAAATTTTATTGTGTAGAAGGAAAATAATCACCAAATAAAAAATCCCATGCGTAATAAATTTATTCCTGTCATTCAAGGGTTGGAGCGGTGCCACCTACTCTTCTAACCATTTTTATTAAAGGGAGTCAATACAATAATGCATCTCAGTATAGGCGTTCTAATAATTACTTCTGTTAGTTTAGAACGCAATTTTTCGGAAAATGCTCATCACAAAATAATAAGTCAGGGTACTATTGGAACAAGAATTGAACGCCCATCAAAATGATGTGCCACTTGACCCCCCTTCCCATTTAAAATTCTAAGGGTAACATCTACCCCTCCTAGGGGGTTGAACCACGAGGGCTACAAATAGTCCGTGAAAGTGTCCCCCTTGACAATAAAATTGACCTGTTTTTTCGATTACTCATATTGTTTACTGGAAGGAAGATATTAAGGGTGGGAAGTTTTCAAATTGACACCCTGTATATTCTGCTTGAGTCCAGACTTCTATCGTGGGAGTTCATACCTCTCGTCCCATATAGTCTAAACAATATCAAATATTGATAGTGGTGTATTGCTATACTTTGTTAAGAAATGCTATTTACTAAATTCACGAGTTAGTCTCGAATATAACTATAGGGAGTGCAGTAAACGGGTGTGATATTCTGTGGGCCGACGAGTTTTTTTAAATTCATACCACCGTTGTATTTATTTCAATGTGTTTTGAGCATTTTTCTCAGTAAACTAATAAAAAGGAACAGCTGTTCATTATAAATATGGGGTAGGGGTTAACCGTCTCACAGTGAGCAGTTCTATGTAATGTTCGAGGAAGTTTTGTATGTTTGAAAGTGGTTGACAATGTTTCACTTTGAGTAAGGTTATTCTGGACTTTCATTGTCTAAAAAAGAACAAAGAAGAATTCAATTTTTTGCAATTTTTATTCACGACGTTTCAACTGTTAAAATAATTTAATATCCGTAAATAATTGAGGTTCCATTTCTAGTATGAGGATGCAATCCACTAAGACCGATATTCTCTTCATTTGCAACCATCATAAAAAAAAAACTTTTGTAATTATTATCTCAATGCTTGGGTGTGTTGAAAATGGCTTCCAGGAAGACAATTAGTTAAATAGATGATGTGTTTTCCAGACATGGTTGCAAATGTGCATGAATATGTTACAAAAAATTCATTCGCTTTTTCAATTTGCAGAACTATTATAATTTATTTTATACAAATCACGATGGAAAACTGTAACTTATTAGAAAAAACAAGGTTACGTAATATTAAGGTTGCAAACTTGATGTATGTTTTAAAACATTATAGGCTGGTGTCAAAACCAATTCTAAACGCTTAAAATTTGAGAAAAAATAATAGGCAAGCACCAGGTGGAGAATGTTGTTGAAGTTGGAGGAAACAAAAATTTAAACACGAAAACACTCAAAATGTTAAAATGTGCATGCAGTTTAAGGGTTGAAAACGGTTTTTCGCGATTTGCAGTGAAATATGACATCTAAGCGAAAAATGTTCGATGGAAAAGTTGTAGATAATGGAATGATCGAATACTTTTATATCAATCACTTTTCGACATATCCTCAAATTATTAGTCAAAATAACGAAAAACCAATTTTTCGGTTTTAAATTTTTTTCTTTCGAATAAATGATTTAATTTACATTAGAATTTCTAGGAATATGTCTTTATGGTTTCAAATGAGCAATTCAGAAGACGACCAGTTTTCGAGTCATGAATATTTTTCGAAAAAAAAATCCACTCAACTTCCATGAACAACTGTTCTGGTGTTTTTTAAATTGTATTTCGAAGGTCTATAAGTGATCATTTTAATTGTTGATATGCCCACTTCCAAATGGTCTATGTAACTTGGTGGTTTATCCATAGCTTAAAATTGAGAAAAACTGACAACAAGTGTCTCTGAATCATGACTTTTTCAATATTTTCAGTGATTTTCAATAGTTGTAGAAAAAAGTAACAGGTCAGGACCAGGTGGAGAATGTTGTTGAGGTTCCAACTTCAAGGAAAAAAATATTCATAAACGAAAACACTCAAAATGGTGAAATGGGGATGCAGTTTAGGGGTTGAAAATGTTTTTTTTTGCGATTTGCGGCGAAACGTAACCTCCTAGCGAAATATATTCGATTAAAAAGTTGTAGGTAATGAAAAATTCGAATACTTCCTTTCCCAACATTCCAACACTTTTTGACATAACCTTCCTCAAATTATCCGTCAAAATGACAAAAAAACGAGTTTTGAGTATTTTTTTTCTCGCGTATAAATGATTTAGTTCAGATGAAAATTTGTAGATATATGTTTTTTTTGTGCCGAATGAGCATGATTTTTTCGCACATGAGAAGACTACTACTTTTCGAGTTATTTACATTTTTCGAAATAAATACCCTTCCCAAGTAACATTAACGTTCTTATTGCAAACTTCAATATCGCTTCAAAACTACAGAATAAAATTTCGAATATAATCAAATGATCTTCAAGACAGCCCCTGAGACCATCACAAGGCAGCTTCCAGCCAAAAAGGGCCCATCCTAAAAAGGTATACAAGACTAAATTTTAAAACTGTATTAAAACTATTAAATTTTAATTCTATATTCTTAAAGTGTTCTTCAAGGCAACTTTAAATACATAAATTAAAACTGATTATCTGACGTTTTGCTCTTAAAATGACAGCTGACTAAATTAACTAAAAAATAATCAAATAATCCTGAAAGAGTTTTTTTTCTCTAACTTTTAAGTCTGTATAATGGCCGGCAGGGTGGTGATGTTTTAAACCGCATACGTATACTATTCATATCATAAAATAATACTCGAAAGAAAACTATACTGGTGAAAAATTCACCAACGTATGGCACTTTTCTGATAAAATGTAATAAAATACGTCAACATAACTCGAGCGCCACTAATTTGATGTATTTTTCTCTTATTTACAAAATATTACAAAAATATCACTAAATTTTATTTTGCATCTAAGCATCTAAATGCATTTTTTTAATCAAATGGCATATTTCAACGCACCGGTCTTCAGTTTTTTAAGATCCAAGACGCAATTATTTGAATAATTATATTCTTTTCGTTTACTATGGAAAATGTCCAAAGCGGCGGAGTCAGTAAAACATGTCGTGATCTAGATTAAAATTAATTGTTCATTTATTAAATGTTTCGAATCTCACAAGATTTAAAAAAGCGTTTGATTCACCACTTTAAATCCAATGACTCTCGCAGGAGTCTGTTTACGTTTCCTTTTAAAACCAATATGCTTTAATATGTTCAAACTCATGACCTCATTGATTTATAGTGGTCTTGCGCTCGAATGGAATCCTAACCTCACAATGTGGAGGGGATATAATTAGTTCTAATGAAGTCGTCCAAAGATCAAAAGGTATTTCTTTCAACCAAATTGAAACCTTTAAACTTTATAATACTCTAATGTACTCATTAACAGGTTAAAATTATGTTTTTGGATTTAATGTGATATTATAGTAATGAATGTAAAGTCTTAGGATAAAATAGTTTTCGTAATGGATTTTAAAGAATACATCAAGAGTACTCCATGCCAACGGCAGCATTGGAAGTCCTCCTTGGATTACTTCCTCTCCACATAGTTCTGGAGAGAGAGGCAAGATGGGCAACATACAGACTTTATCAAGCGGCCATTAGTCAAGCAGGCATGTGTCATGAGAGGCAGCGGAATGCTGGAGGGCATAATAGCTCACAACATTCTAGGAATGCCCTCAGACATCATGCCTAAAACCATCAACCTTCACACGTCCTACACTGTGGTCTTTCCCGAAAGAGAAGACTGGGTCCGGAATGAAACCAACCTATGTAGGGCAAATGAACGTTGGTTCACCGATGGTTCCAAAACTCAGGAAGGCGTCGGAGCCGGAATATATGGGATGAACCCAGTAGTGAAACGCTCGTTCAGTATGGGCAAACTAGCTACGATATTTCAGGCAGAGGTATATGCCATTGAAATGTGTGCCAGGGAGCTGGAAAATCGGCTACACACACGAAAAACAATAAAAATATTTTCAGATAGTCAAGCAGCACTTAAAGCGCTTGAATCCAACTGCTTTAAATCTAGGGTAGTATGGAACTGCAGAGACACCTTAAACCGACTGGCGCAACGCAACAACGTTACCCTAGTCTGGATACCAGGTCACACAGGCCTAGAAGGAAACGAAATAGAGGACGCCCTAGCAAAAGGGGGGGCCGAAACAACGTTCACTGGACCAGAACCGGTAATCGGTTTAGCATATAGCACTGCCAAGAATGTCATAACAGCTTGGGCAGACAATAAAAGACTCGAGTACTGGCGTAGTCTACCGGGCCTAGCCCATTCCAAAGCATTTATTGCTTGTACAAGGAAAAAACAGGACTCTGACAAACTGCTAGAACTCAGCAGAGCGCATCTCAGAGTTATAGTAGGTTTGCTTACTGGCCACTGCAAACTCAAATACCACATGCATAAAATCGGACTTGCACAAGATGCAGAGTGCCGGCTATGCATGGAGGATGATGAAACGGCTGAACACATTCTGTGTACATGCCCTGCAGCGGCCAGAACCAGATTCTCAATATTTGGCGATACGACAGTAAGGCCAGAAAACCTGGTAAATTGTTCTCCCAATGCATTCCTCAATTTCGTCAAGAGATTGGATATACTGGGAGAAATATAACCATAGGGTGAGCCACAATAGGCCATTGGCCGCAGTGGAGGGCCTGATACGGGCCCACTCACGTTCAAAACCTAACCTAACTCCATGAAACTGCATTAAAACAATTTTTCCCAGAACGGATTGTATTAAAACCAACTTGCTATTTAATTCTAAGTAATAGCAAATTAGTTTCAAAATAGCGAATGTTAAGAATAACATAAAACTAGTACAAGATCAATAGGACATTGATGAAAGCAAATAGCATTTTTATGTTGATTTAAAGGGTGCATTAAATTCTTTGTTCTTCAGGAACTTTTAGTATAACTTGAGGTTACTTTAAATCTGATGTCGAATTATTGAACATATTAAAGCATTTTTGAAACCTAAATAAGTAAATAGAAACTGTTAAAACTGTTACTTGGGTTATCTTCCACGAACAATTGTTTTGTAATTTTTTTATTTCGAAGGTCTATAGTTCGAAATTGTTGAAATGTCCACTTCAAGATGGTCTATGTAACTAGGTAGTTAATTAAACAAATTCTCCGAATCATGATTTTCTCAATATTTTCAATGATTTTTGAGTTTCTTCATAATTTTTACAACTTGAATTATTCATGATGAAGTATTGGAATACATAATTACACTACAGAATTAATTTAATATTATCAATTTTATTCTTCTCTACAACTATTGAAAATAATTGAAAATACTCAGAAAATCTTGATTCAGGGAGACTTGCTGTCGGTTTTTCTCAATTTAAAGCGGTTTAACGACGAAAGAAACCACCATTTGGAAGTAGATATTCCATCAATTGGAATGATCAATGACAGACCTCCGTAAAACAAAAAAACACCAAAACAATTGTTCGTCGAATATAAGGGTATTTTGCGAAAAATAAACATTACTCGAAAATATATAGCGTTCGGAATTGCGAAAGAATCATGCTCATTCGTCAAAAAAAAGACATATTCCTACAAATTTTAATGTGAATTAAATCATTTATTCGAGAGAAAAAAATTAAAAAGTGAAAAATTGGGGTTTCGCCATTCTGACGGACAATTTGAGGTTATGTCAAAAAGTGTTGACTACAAAAGTTTTTGATTACTATATTATTTACAACTTCTCCGTCAAGCATTTTCCGCTAGCAGGTCATGTTTCGCTACAAATCACAAAAAACTGTTTTCAACCCCTAAACTGCATCCCCATTTCACCATTTTGAGTTTTTTCGTGTTTAAATATATTTTTTATTCGAATTTGGAACCTGAACAACATTTTCCAATTAGTCCTCGCCTATTACTTTCTTCTTTTTCAAAAAAAAATAAGGCACCAGTCTATTATTACTAGCAGTATTACTTACTAGTTACAGAACCTTTGCAAATTTCCAGTGCAAAAATACAGCAATAAAACATTTTTTGCCATTTCAACAATGTTCCGTTCAAAGCAGACTTCTGCAAAATTTTATAGTTTATTTTCATCAATGCACTAATATACCACTGAAATTTGAAAACTTTTGGAATCAATATGAATTGATTGTCTGTCTCTACTGGTCTAATATTGCCACCACCATCGACCCGAACAAGTGAATATTGCGTCAATTCGAGCATCGCCTGCGGCATTATTCCCGTTTTTCGAGCAATATTCGCCACTATGTTCCATTCTGTTGGTCAATTTCGACTGAACCAACTAGAACTTACTCTTTTTCATCCGTTATTGTCGTAGAACGATCGCGCTCGCTTTCGCCATGGCTGGCATCTGCATTTAATTTCCCAGAGTTCCGCTCGCAATCATTGTTTTGTGTTTATAACTGCTTCGAACAGCTTCCGGATGTGATATTCAATCGATTATGATGCTTCCCTGTGGCTCAACCGCTTCAAAATTGATAATCAATGCTGGTCTCCTCTGCTAGTTAGTTGTATGTGTACAAGAGTTTCATTAGCGGATTCAGAAGACGTTCGAGGATCAAACTATTCTCCTCATTACGGTAATATTGCAGAAAAAACTGCTAATTACGGATATTCATCGAAATTCCTGAATCACCCTGAATCACCCTACTTATTTTGGTCCATAAATGGTGATTGAGCCTGGTATTCGCGGTACTGAAACTTTCTTTTACTTGGACCAAAAATCATAACTTATTCTATACAGTTTTTGAAAGGTTTACATAAAAGCAATTGAATGACTGATTCCAATTATCCATATTTTGTCACCTCGCTACCCTAGAAATTTACTTTTGAATCCTACATGGTTCCATCTGACGTGAATTATACGGAAATCCACCAAAACTCTGCTGAAACATCGGATAAATTTGTATTATCAGTTTCAAGGAGTATAACGAAGAACGAATTCCCTCAGATATAACTGAGATGCAGGACATTGGGGATCTACTAACGAAATGTCAGCACTCTACTCATGCTGAATAGCTGAAATAAAAATATCACAGTTCTATCTACACACAGTGTTCAGGCTATTTTTGTATATCAGGTCCCATCCGCGCAAATAGAACATTATTCATGAAAACTGCCATAACATGTTGAGGTCACAACCTTGCTCTACAGTACGTCTTTAGTACGTGTTTAGTTTTCTACTAAACCTGTACTGCACATTTTTCTGTAATCAATAAAGTATATTGCGCTTTATATGAACAGAATACACCTCTGGACGATGATCAGGAAACGATCTTTTCTCTGCCTTCATGAGGATATTAAAAGAAGTCGTGGCAGATAATGAGCTTGAAGATCTCATAGCATATATCGATTCTTGTGTTCCTCAGACCCGCAGTAGTCATATCTCTATAGCTATTCTAACTTCCTTGAGAGAATGAACAAATCTGTATAGCACTACTTGCAAATATTCTATTCCTGAACATTCTGCCCTCCAGGAGGTTGATTCCAGATTCAGCGTGATTGAAAGAGTTTCAAGGAAGAACGAATTTATTTAGGCAATTAGGTATGGTTAGAATTCTCAAATTATTAAATATGAGAAATCCTTCTCGCATCATGTATATTCAGATTTCAGATTTCACACTGTTTTCCGTAGTTCCTAAACTAATGAACTTTTAATTTATTCCTTGTGCATCTGTAACGGAATTGACATTCAAACAAAATAATCGAATCGAACATAAAACTGACTACTGCATTGAAGAATATTCCAAACGCAGTATCAAATCAAGAAACAGCACTTCTTTCGTGCAGCCAAGCTTACATCGATCAATAGACCATAAGATGTGAAATTTTTATATATATAAAAATACTATTAGGAAACCGACTAATATAAGATATCACATGGAAGACAGTCCGTAGTTATTTTCTGGTATGTTTTGGACTTGCAACTGTCAGTTTTTCATTTATTCAAAAAATTCGAAAACAATACAAAACATGTTTTTTTTCGAGATTTTGCTTATGAAATAAAATCTTCAGCAGCAATATGATTGCTCAGTAAGTAAGGAATTGAAATACGAACAAAATGAGACGACTCTGTTCTTCGTTTGGCACTTAATGTGCATTATGTTTTTGAAGTCATTGATATTTGCAAGGGTCCTAACATAATCAGAGAGAGAAGTCCAGTAGGGTCAGATCTGGCGACCTACCAGGTCATTCACCTCCATTCAACGATTGCGTAATTATGATGAAAATGTATACCGTTTTATAAATCTGGTTGAATTCAGAAAAAGAGCTAGTATCATAATTCACAATGAAGAATATGACAACTCATTTGCAAAATGAAGTTGACATGTAAGTCTTTGACACGTGACTAAATGTGGATAATTGGAATAAGTCATTCAATTGCAATAAGCCATTGAAAAAATGTTGGAAGTACGTTATGACTCTTTCTTCAAATGAAGAAGTTACAGGGTCACGAATACTGTGCTGAATCACTTGGTATAAAATCAAGAATGCAAAATTTGTGGAAATTCTTCTAATTTTCGAACGCAGAACCATAAACTAAGACAGACAAGACCCACTTTTCATCGTCAAGTTTAATAACGTCAACTGATAAAAATATAGATTTATTTCGCACCAGGGACACACTTGAATACAAATGTGTATAGTGCAGATACCAATTTTTCTATAACTATTTTTCACATTGGTACTTGGTACTTGATGATTATGGAGTTTGATTTCCAGCTCCTTGATGTTCATTTTCACCATTATCTCTATGATAATCCCCTTGTTCTTCGATTTCTTCTCCTCCTCTTTTAACTTTTTCTCAACAAATAGCATAAAAATCCGCAGAAAAGCGAAGTCGAAATGTTCCAAATCACATGGACAACTTAACAGCCGTATGCATAGTCAATCGCCAGTGACTCGCCAGAGTTTCGCCGTTCGTTACACAAGGATTATAATTCACAGTCGAGCTCCAAAAAAGTGACAACTACGCGATAAGTCACATTTTGGCAAAACGCTGGCGATGTACTACTTTTTTGGAGCTCGACTGTGCATTATAGTTCTTGTGTAGTGAGCGGCGAAACTCTGGCTAGTCGCTGGAATTGACTATGCATACGGCTGTAAGACTTTTTTTATCTATCAAATTTCACGCACATTTTTCGGCCTTGGTGTCAAATGTCTAGGATGACAAGTCATTGATCATGATCTGACAGATGAAGTTTGGTAGGTTATATTTTGAAATGTGTATTCAGCAATCTTTAATAATTTCTTCCATTCTTGGAGGTCCAACCAACTGATATTTGACCTCTCTAAGAAAACTAATAATACTAAAAGTCATCACGAACAACGAATCCAGCTAATCTCTACGATAAACACAAACAAAGGTCAACCAATCTGAAATACGTTATTTCGGTGTGTGATGAAAACATGAAATAAAGATTTGGGGTGATTTAACATTAATTTATTTTCCAGGCAACTATTGCCCTGGAAGCTGAAGATTTTGGACGAAATAGTTCAATGTAATACTAGACGAAATATCAAGGAGTACGATGAATCAATACCTGGTACGAGAACCAAAGAAGGTTGACGAACACCAGGCTTTGCCAACTAGAGCTGAGAAGGAATTTGTTATTTTTGACAGTGGAGTTGTATATACTGAGTGAAATAAAATAAAGGCGCCCTAAAGTTTTAATAATTATAGAATAAAGACAAAAGAAAGGTAGGTAGTTAATAAAAATCATTCTTTTCTGCATATGGCAAAATAAACCTGTAACAGTGCAAGTAGTTTTCCATCTATGAGCTCCATTCTTTTTTGTTTCCGTTCTTCATTCCAAATTAACAATATCTCCAATCTTTCCAATTTCTCACCACATTCTTTCCTTCTTACTCTTCAAATATTTGCCACCAATTCTGATTTAAAATATCAAATTTCATCTTTCAAATTGCTTCACTTTGTTGTGATAAATTGTAATTTATTTTTGTTGTCACATTTTCGAAATAATTTTTTTTATGACTTTTAGGGAAGTTGGCTGGTCCAGTTATAAATGGCTTTACTTTTCGCAGGATACAATTTTTGATAAGTTTTCTGCCACTTCTTCTTTCAATTGCTTAGGAACTGAAATTTGATCAATTTTATTGGACTTTTTCACTTTCATACAATAATTTTATGACTTTTCACCGAATGTTTCTCAGAGTACTTGCTTTTAATACCCGTTGCTTTCTCTTGTTGACTTTTTTCCATGGCCACCAACACTTTCTCTGAAAGTCTAATCACAAACATCAATTTGAAACAATTCACTTACAACCGAGGCCTCTTTCACAATTTTTTAATTTTTTTATCAAACCACTTACAATTCATCAATTGAATATAATTATTTTAAAACTACAATGTGTGACAATCATTTTGATATATTACTCTCTATAGTCGATGTGTTTCTTTCCTTTAGAAATTAGAAATTAAAATTTTCCAATAGGAAACATGGAAACATGTCTCAAAAATGTTTTGTGTATTGAAATGAAATTTGTTAAATTGAATAAATATTTTTTTTTTGAAATCGTTCTAGAATGCCCACTTTCTCGGAGGAACTTCAGGCCTCAAAATACGCTAATCTAGTATTTTAGTCCGTTGCTAAGCAACGAAATTTCCCGGACCGTTTTCGGACCTAAACGGTACGAGAAAGTATACTTTCCTCAGTCCTCAGTGATCCCGTTCGCATTGTGTTTTCTACATGAGAAAAAGTATTGCGACCTGGTTGTCGAGGACCAGGAAAGCGCTGCTTATTTATACATCCTCACTGCGCACCTTTATTCATGTGGCATTCATCAAAAGCTAAAATCATATCAACGTATTCGTTTGTAATGAAGGTTAAAGGCATTTTGATATTTAACAACAGTATCACGACTGATAACAATTTGTGATCCAGATCCTGTAAGAATAAAAAAACACACAAAAAGTTCACATTTTGTTGTCGATTTTTCTTTACCATCCTCTTTTTCTTGTCTCCACAATGTGGAACAATTAATTCAGCCAAATTAATACATTTTATTATTATGATTTATCGTTGAATAAGAAATAAAAAAGATTGTGAGTTAAACAACAACAAACATGGGGATGCAATTAAAAAAACTAAAGTTAGGGGTGATTCCTCGGAGATAATTTGCTATGGGGTGGATTTCGCTACACTATTTGGAAAGGATTGTGGTCCCCTACGACACATAATTTTTCAAATTTGTTTCCTAAGTAAATAACTGAAATATCTGCTGGCCTCAAAGCTCAGGGACACCCGGTATATGAATCGATATAATATGAATAAATACGAGTTGTGAATCAGAATTCCGAGTTGCAAGTCGAAATTCCGAGTTGCAAGTCGGAATTCCGAGTTGCAAGTCGGAATTCCGCAAGTCGGAATTCCGAGATGCAAGTCGGAATTCCGAAATACAAGTCGGAATTCCGAGATGCAAGTCGGAATTCCGAGATGCAAGTCGGAATTCCGAGTTGCAAGTCGGAATTCCGAGTTGCAAGTCGGAATTTATTTTGAAATGAAAATAAAATTAGTTGTGGCCCTTCCACGCTTCCGTATAATGGAAACTAAAGACAATGATTTCAAATCTCACTAAGGAACTGCGGTGGTGTCATAGTTACAGTCTCTGCTCATGTTCCGATGTTACTGAACAGTACTGGCCACAGTAGGTAATTTCGGAACGCCTAACAGTAACAGTAATCTGAAACTGCCATCTAATTTCGGAACGATTCGGATAGTCAGACTGTCAAATGTAAGGCGGGAACATATCTAGTTCAAAATTAAATCATTACTATTATGTGATACTGACTGATGGTTGCAATTAATCAAATAATAATAGAGAAAATATCAGGTGATAGGGATTCTGAATTATCAGAAAATTCGCAGTACCTCAAGCTCTTAGCGGAGCTATGAATATAAGATAGGTGTTATTTCTTTCTTATAATGACTTGTGGATTTATTTTCTTGGTCTGATGTTTTGAATTCATTGTCGAGTTGTCTTTTAAGGGCCTGCAAATATCGTAAATTAGCGGTGGTTTTGGCATCAACCTCTACTAGCAAGTCTTCTAATACCACTTGAAACATTTGTTCTGCTGTTTCTTCAGATGAGCTAATTGTAATGATATTGCGTTCAATAAATTGAATAAATATTAAATAATAACATATCCTAACCTAACTTATTATCAATTCGGGAGGGAATCTGGCACTACACGACCATTTCTGTAACAGTAGCAACCAGTGAATTGCTAGCCTCTAACATGGTTCCATGAAAAGTGGCGCAAAATGTATACCAGTCAATTGCAGTAAACTCGGAACGACCAAAATTACTGACCAGTACTGTTCAGGAATATCGGAACATGACCTCTGTCTACTAATCTGGCTTCGATATCGGCGGGAGTTCAATCTCGGAATTCGTTTTTTTTTAGGCAAGTTATTTTCTTTTTTCCTTTTGTTAGAGATGTATATTACGGAATATTTGGATAGCTTATACATTTGGGATTACTACCGAGTGTAAATTCTCTCATAGGTAATATGTGCCTATGTTGAATGAAGTGTCGATCGTTTTTATATCTAAGTGCTACGTTTGTAGAAAAAAGCATGTTTGTATTTCGAGCACAAATTGTCATTGCCGCTCTCCAAAAATTACCGCGCTTCGCTTTGCGTCGTTCGGTAACTCTCTTCGTCGAGCGACCTAAATACACAAGTAGCTATTTTACTGTGAATAAATAATTTTTTCACGTTGTAAACAAGAAAATGGAGATGCAAAGTAAGTAAGTACTTAGTAACGCTGAAAGTATTCACCAGGTTTTAATTTTTGTTACTATAGTTATATTCGTTCAAAAAAATTTAAAATTCACTTCATATAGAAAACACATCATTACAAAATATACTTTTATTATTCAAAATTGATAATCCAGTCTTCCGCTTCAATATATACAATAGGTATATTCACCAACGTGTCTTCAACAGAAAATAACTACTGTCCTCTACGACCGTTGAATTGTGTCTGTTGGATTCTTGGCAGACTTTTCCACAAAAACTACTTTAGCTCTTTAAATAGCATACCTAAGTACCGGTTTGATGGTTCTTTCCACTGTTCAGCGAATGCTGGTTCTTACAATTTGATCGAAAAACAACTCCAGTTTTTTTAGGCATTCCTAAACTAAATACTGAAGGATGTTCCAGCACAACCTCTAGGATTCAGAGAGAACTCCGACTATAGCATCTACTTCTTCCGACGTAGATGCTATAATTTCAGCTTTGGTATTTGAAGAGCACTGATGCAAAGCAGTTTCTGTAGGAAACTTTAGCAAGAATTCTGATTCAATGAATGTCAGCATATAATTCAACGGTCGAAGGGGGAAGTAGCTGTTTTTTTGTTGGAGACTTGCCTACGAATATACTTATTGTAATGGGTGAAGCGGAATACTGCATTATGTAATCCATTTTTCATTATTACATAAAATGTCTTCGGCCAAGTAGTAACAAGATCGTTCTCATTAAAATATATTATCTATACAGGATTAGGAAGTGTTAGAGTCTCGTGTTGTATTTTATTAGAATATACACACTAGTGAAGGTCTATTACCAATAGGTATCATTCAAATTGGAGAAAAAATGTTGTTTAATTGTATAAAACTCATTGCAAAATGCTCAAACTAACACCGTAATTCGAAAACAGGAAATTCACGAGACATCAAAACAACGTCAATTTCACTCGCCTGTTTCAACAGTAACAAAGTAACGCTATGAGCTTGTAGCTCCTCATAATCCTAAATATGTTGGCAAAATGTGCGTCGCAAATCTAGTTCGTTGTTCAGGTCACCAACCTGAGACAAATTGAAAAATTTCAAAACTCTGGTATGTTTTCCAAGGTAACCTCCATTTTAGCTTTCTGCTGCTTGCCAAAAAGCAAAGAATGCTTGAAAATAATATAATGTAATGGCTCATTTGAAAAAAAAATCATTAATTATTGCAAAGAACTCGATGTGAGACAGATTCAGCAGTCGGTTCAATTACTCTGACGGTTAATTTTGGAAAATGTACTCTTCGAATTTGATAAATTGAGAGTGATTTTCTGATTTTTCATACTAACTCTTGAATATCTCGAAATCGATACATTAGACATGTTCACTAATTTCTAGTTAAAACTAATTTCGACAGTTATAACATTCTGAAAACGAACAACCATCACTAAAAGATTCATAATTCAAAATGGGATTGAATAAACGCCAAATAAAAATTACGAAATACGCGAGGCTAGAAAACCTGCCCTGCAAGATGCTAGAAGGGGTGACGTCACTGTTGTGTCAGCGGTCCGGTCTATGGGGTGCTGCCTGCTTTTGTGTTATTCGTTTAAGGCCGTCAGTTTCGCTAGATTTGTTTGGGTATTCTTTGCCAAAATGAGTTTAAATAAGTGTTTTGTTCTTTTGTATGTGTAAACACCCCTCGAGTTTCAGTAGCTACCATCTGTAGCTACACCACTAGTCGCATTTCGCAGAAGGGGAGCTGCCCCATATTCGACTCCTATCACCCCTATTCGCTACATATGGTGGAAGCGCCTGGTTCATCCCGAGGGTTTATTCTTTATAATTAACCCTACCGTATCGGCACCCTACATACCTACATACCCTCAATTTTTTTGAAGGAAATTTCTTCATTAAAAAAATGTTTTTGAGGCATTTTGAAATTCTTATATCCTTAAGGGCCAGTCTTGTCAGTTCCAGTTAAACTCCACATCAATTAACTAATGGAATGTGATTCTTTAAACGGCATTTGAAGAATGTCATTCACCATCTAAACTATTAGTAAGTTATCTGGAGTTTAACTGGAACTGAAAAAACTGGCCCTTAGTTAGATATTAGAGGAATTGAAAAATCAAAATGCCAGATCAATCAGTCGGGTCTACAATAACTCTTTCTCTCATAATAATAATAATACAAATTTTATAAAAAATGATAGTAATAAAAATAATAATAAAATGTAATATTTTTTTACTATAATAGTAATTAAAGTAATAGTAAAAACAACAGCAATAATAATAATAATAAAAATAATCAATTGGGAAAAAATGTATGGCTTAAATCTTATAAATTATCATCTGTGCTTTGAGCTTTGTACGTTTCACAGAATTTTTGGAATCTTGCTGCATTTATATTTGTTGAATTTTTCAAACAGGTGTATGACCTCACAAATAAATGTTTCTAAAACTTCAAAAATTTCATCTCGTAAACCGGTTGAGTGAGCAACTCCAAGATCATTAAATGCAAAAAGGCAAATTAAGACCTTTTTAAAATACTACAAAAAAATGGTCTTGGAGTTGCTCACTTAACAGGTTTACGAGATGAGGTTTTAGAAACATTTATTTTTGAGCTATATGATTATAAAAATCCAACAAATATAAATGCAGCAAGATGCCAAACATTCTGTGGAACATACAAATCTCACAGAACGGATGAACCGTTTAAAACAACATTGTGACCCATCTGCCTTGCCTCCATGCAAAGTCGAATTATACTAACAATTATTGAGATCTCAGTATAATTCAATAAGTGTTTGACGTAATTCCCATTTGCGTTTTCCTAGTTTATTGACACCAGAAAATAATTGTTGGTACCAAAAAGAAAATACGTTGGAACGTTATTGGTTTGAGGGAGAAATCATACCACAATCGGTACTCGAAGTTATTATTAATGAAATGAAAACTCCAAAGAAACCGATGACAGCGCTGAAAAAAGTGAGTTTTAATCAATATATATTTTTTCTATTCTTGCACTTGCAAGTTATTATTTGTTATATGTGAGACTAATTCATCTGTTTCACTTGTTACGGATGATGCTGTAGTATTGGTGGAAAAATGTTCGATGTTTGAAGTCATGAGTTCAACGAAGATGAAGATGCCAATTTTGGACTTAAATAAAAAAAAATGACTTTTACGATGTATTTTCAGCTAATTTATGAAATTTAATTAGTACATCTTTTGACATATCATCATTATTATCATTGTTGTAGTTTCTACTATTACTTTTATTACTATTATTGCAAAAAAAATCACATGTTGTAATTTATTATTATTTTTTATTTATTGGTATTATTATTATGATAGAAGGAATTATTTATGAATCCAAAATTATTTTGAAAAACGCGTGTGCGCTGTAGGTCACGTGGTTCCGCTAGAGCCAATCGCGTCGCAGTAACCTTAAGCAAGAGGTACAGTCGATATATGTTCTCTCCCTCTCTCTCGCACCTCAAGCTATGCAATGCGCTGTTCTCATGAATTTTCTTGATCATTTGGCAGGTAAAAAATTCCATCAAATTAACCTGTCTTTTTGGGATTATTTGTGATTAACTACCTATATTACTGTCCAAAAATCCCAAAGTGCCTCTAGATTATTTAGGTAATTCATTTCTTTGAAAAACCATTTTGCAACAGTCGGGTTAACATTTAGACCCGATTGATTGATCTGGCTTTTTAATTTTTCAATTCCTCAAATATCCAACTTCAGAAAAACATTTTTTTATTGGAGGAATTTCCCTTTAAAAAATTCAAGGTTATAGCTAGGGTGCCGCTACCCTTCAGCCAAACCTCGACTATCTTATTTAGGAGTCCATGTTCTCCATGTTTCTGGGTTTAGAGTTAGGATTATTAGGAGTATTTAAAAGATTCATGTTTTTCAAATTCACACCGTTATTATTTCATTGAGAACTTATCATGCATTCTTGTTCCATATCTTGGGTTATATTATTCTCATCTATGATTCCATTATTATTGTTCTGTTTATTCTTCTATTAGTTCTGCGCTGAAGGTTGAGTTGAAAAACACTGCTTGCCAGTGATACTTCCCATATTCAATCATGTAAACATATACATATTTTACCGTTGTTTTATCAATATCTGATTGAATAATATCCCATTTATATTATTATTATTATTGATTACAAACTTTTTTGTAGTGCCTCGAAAACCTACCCCAAATTGTTCACCATCTCTGCCACTAATTGTTCATATTCGTGAACAAAAATTGAAAAATGACTGTGTGTCTTGGGTGAATCAAAATAACTCAGGAAACTGATTCAAATTCCAAAATTACCACTTTCAAGTCGGAATTTTCGAGAATAAAGTAAAGAAAAATTTAAAAAATGAGATGGGACGGTTATCTTTTGTGGCGTGCCCTAATCTCCTTCTGATTGCAAACATTCAGGACCGCAAAACAGTTTCAACAGCCAGCACAAGAAGAAGGCAATTACGAGGATGTATTGATATCTAGTTAGCCTAGACCAGTTCCCTGCATAAACAAAATATTGCGTTACCATAGCAACGAACAATAACTTATTAGAAGTGTCAGTGTAAAGTTTGTCGTCAAAAAAGTAAACCAGAGTTACGCAATAAATTAAAAGAAAAAATATGTCCACCGAAATTGTGAAAATCGAAAAATTGGAGTATCGAGCCATCATCAAGTACCTGTATTTAAAAGGGTTAAGAGGTTAGCAGATTTAACGATGATATGCCTAATACCCTTGGTGATCAATGTCCTTCGTATGCGATCGTGAAAAATTGGACTGCAAGCTTCGAAAGAGGTAAATTTTCCATTGAAGATGATGACCGATCGGAAAGGCCAGTTTCTGTGATTTTAACAGATCGTCGAATTGGGCTAAAACGGATATCTGAAGCACTGAATATTTCATACGAACGCGTTCATCATATAGTTCACGTCAATTTGGACATGAGAAAAATTGCTGCAAAATGGATCCCAAAATGTTTGAATGTTGACCAAAAGCGTGCAAGGGTAGTAGCATCGCGTTCGATCTGTGCTCGATTTGAAAACGATGTAGACTTCTTAAACCGAATTGTTACTATGGATGAGACTTGGTTACATTTCTACGATCCAGAAACAATGCAACAATAGCGACACTCCGTTTCTCCGATACCTGAGAAGTTTCGTGTCCAAAAATCTGCTGGAAAAGTTCTTGCTTCAGATTTTTGGGATTGCCATGGAGTAATCATGATTGATTTTTTGGATAAGGGTAGAACAATAACTGGAGATTAATATTTGACATTACTGACCACTCTATGGGAAAAAATTGAAGAGAAAAGATGCGGAAAGCTATCCAAAGTTGTTTTGTTTTTGCAGGACAACGCCCCTGCACACAAATCTCATGTTGCCATGCAAAAAATTCGTGATTTGGGGTTTGAATTACTAGAACACCCCCCTTATTCACCAGATTTGGCTTCGTCCGACTATCATCTCTTTCCTCAACTGAAAAAAAGTTTAAAAGGTCGTACATTTTCTTCAAACGAGGAGGTAATAAAATCTGTGGAGGTCTGGCTTGCAGAGCAAGAAGAATCATTTTTATGAAAGGTCTAGAGACATTGCAGGTTCGCTGTAATAAATGTATCCAATTAGGAGGAGAACATAATGGGTAATAAAATATTTTGATATTGAAATTTTGTTTGGTTCTATAGTAGGCTAAGAATTTTTCAATATATCCTCGTATTTCCAAGATTTTTATATTTTCTCATTTTCAATTCCTGGCTGGAAATTGCTGCAGCACCAGTGGAATATTGCATTTCAAGTCATGTTTATCAATCTGTATTTTAAACAAATCAGTTTTTGGCTTCATCTAATATGAAGTTGTTGGCGAGCAAATGATTCATAATATTTTAATGTAACTCCATTCAGGAATCCCATTATAAGAATATGGTTATAGCTGGTTTATAACCTCATTGATCTACCAGACGTTAATGATCGAATTGAGAAATTAATTGCTCTCCCAATAATCCTGAAATACTACTACTACTGAACTGACGACATCAAACAGATAACCAAAATAAAATTAAGAACACTTAATACTGAAGCAGACTGGTAGTATAATGCCCATAAAAGATCTACGAGGTCTGAAAGTTTGAAAACTAATCGCACTACTCTTAAAAATGCACCAGAAGAACTATGCTCGGTTATAAGCTATAACAATATAAAAGTTCAGTAGTTCAAAACTCTAGGGGATGCTGCATAGGGGCGATCATGAGTCTCGAGTGCTCCCGATAGCATTTGTTTCCCTTATGCAGTAAATGATAAAAACGTTGTTATGAAACTGGAGGAAATGAATGTGGATCTTTATGCCGTTTCGTGAATGAAGTAATAGTTTGACAAACATGGAAAATGTGTAGGCATTATAATTTTTCGCGATCTGACGTCGATAGCAATATATAGGTGTGCTATTGCACGAGTGACCTCATGAAAATTTCACGTATGGGTGAAAACAAGATGGTAGATAATTCCGTAATGAATAAGGACTTTATGTACTTATACTTAGAAAATTTATCCCAGTCAAATGTAATACAAAAAATGCACGAACACCAGCTGTGCTATATAAGCACTTTAGTAAGTGAACTATAACGTTATATTTGATGTTACATTAAATATAATAATAATTGATAATACTAATATTTTTTCGAAGAATGATCAGAAGATAACATGAATGAAACAAAAAATAACAATAATAAAATCACGTAAATCATACTGAAAAAAAAAACAGGAATGACAGGCAGTGAAACTGTTACAAGTACCATTCCTAGTGACTAGCATACAAAAAAATTAACAAAATGATAATGGCGCAATCACTCATTTTTTAATTCAATCATTTGCATGAAGTAGCATATTTCTGTAACTATTTCTGAGTTCAGTGGTTGACAGTGTTTTGAAATATGTATGAACCTGGTTGTTAAGATGGTATAATTAACTGTATATTATTCAAAAGACCCTTTGAAGATTGATGTTTGATGGAATAGTGAAAATATGGTCCACTACATAGAGTTTTTATTCACATTATGGACATCAAGGCGGAAAGTAATTT
Organism: Chrysolina oricalcia; assembly: GCA_944452925.2. NCBI lineage: Eukaryota > Metazoa > Arthropoda > Insecta > Coleoptera > Chrysomelidae > Chrysolina > Chrysolina oricalcia. The sequence continues at coordinate 20,564,842 of OX101818.2, forward strand.
TTATATAAAGATATCGAGGAGTTTTGTGCAATAATAATTTGTAACATAAGGTTACTACTGTATCCAGTTCTCTTCTTGTACAATATATTCTGATATTTTCTTATCCCATGGATGTACCGAAGACACGATTTCTGAACCAGTAGTATGCTATTGATCTCTGTATTGGTTAGGCAAGGACCATATCATATAGCATAACAAATGAAAGTTGAACTGAAATACTACCAGAGAGTCAGTGTAACGAGTTTTGATGGATATCTTTAAGACTTGTCGATTAGTAAATAACATTTTCAGATTAGCATAAGATCATTTCTGTGAGATTTGAATCGCAGATCTGAACCTAACTATATGCCCAAATTTCTGGAAACTTTAAAACAAGGTATATCATTACCACCAATTTGAGTTTTAATTTTTACCAAAAGTCAAACTCTGAGTTTTGGAGGGATTAATAAAAAGTTGATGTTTTTGTGAACGTGAAACAAGCTCAGACAATTTCGAATCAATTACTTCATTTGGTAAATTTATTTCACTATGAGATATGGTGAGATCTGAGTGTCATCTGTATAAGGAAACTAGTAATATTACAAGTATCTAATGAAAATAATATAGTTCCTAAAATTGAGCTTTGTGGTACTCCACAGTGGAAGTATTTCATATTTGACTAGGCTATGATAGTTTCTAGTTGTAGCTATGATATGTCTACATACAGCAAGTACTTCGAACATTACATTCACTTTGTATAATATCAGGTCAACATTTTACTAGCGCTGGAAAAGTATATTTTAGTATTTATCAACTTTGGGGATCTGAAAAGTATATCTCAACAACAGAGACTCGTGGTACAGGCATATTCCAATGATTTATTTGTAGTAGAGCTTGGTGTTCCTACGAAAATGTATCCAGTTCACCTACTTGTTTATTTTCGACCAGTTCGAGATCAATCGGTAGTAATTGCCGCACCTGTTTAACATCGTTTTCGCCTCATTCCAAATTCAGCATTTGAGTTAGTAGTTGTATGTGGACGTGTTACATCGTCTGCCGGAATTATACTATTATCAGTGTTGTGAGTTGTGTGAATACTGTTAGTTTGATTAATGTATTTTACTTGTTGGTATGTAGAATGTGGATTTTTTCTAGAGTATTGACATTTTATGTATAATAGGATTAGGAGAATTTTCGAAAAAACTGAACTTCAGTTTTGTTTCAATAAAAATATTGAAAATTTACATATTTTTATTTCCTTTCTTCATTACCCTTTACTTTCAGTTTTCAGAACGTTCTAATTCTACTTTATGTTATACATAACTATGGATTTATTATAATCATAATGAGAAAAGATAATAGCTTGCCTGCTTGTTCATTCATTTACAATGATGAATACAGTTTCAACAAAGATCCGAAATTTCTGATTTCTTACATCACAAATTGATTAATGGTAATTTGGCGGTCCCGATTGTCTCGAATAATTTTTGTTTAAATCATATGATAGCCCCATTCAATTTATCGTTCACGAAAAGCGTTATGTATTTGAAAATATATTGTAGTTTGCAATAGTAAGTAAAGAAATCGTACAAGAAACAATCATATTTTGAATACACCTAACTAACTATTGCTTTACAAATCATCTAGCCGAAGTCGAGTAATACTTTTGTAATGTAGCGTTTGGATACGTCAAATTTTACATAATATTCAGTTGATTTTTTGTAAAAGAAATATTCGACGGTTACCTACTTTTGCTTTGAATTCCAAAAACTTGCTGATAATTCCAAACAATCTCTGAAAATTATTGGTTAGCTATGTCTAGTGTCAATGCGAAATAGTAAATGTTTCTTTTTGAACTTTGTTTTAGGTATAATAATTAAATACATATGTGTAGATAGAAAAGAAGGTATATTGAATTATTCTATCATCACAGAAGCTGAGAAAAATCAATTTAAAATAAAGAAAGGTTGAAAGAAATCAATCAGTGTCAATTCAGTACCGTTGGTTGAAGAAACACGTTTTAAAGGTATAACTTAATTTTGTTTGTGTAATTTTTTTTAATACGAATAGTGTCTCATAATACTCTATTCTTTAAACAAGTCGAACAAAGTTCCGAAATTCCTAATTTTGAAACAGGTTGTACTGGGTGATCCAGTAAGGGTGGTCAGAGGCGATGATTTCTTTAAAAGAACCGTCAAGATGTTGTATACTTCTTTCCACATCAACTTATAGTTCACGAAAAAATATTGTAAAAACTGCAATCTATATCTCCAAATTTTCTTACGTATTGCATATTGCTAGCCTGTAAATGCTGTGCAATGATGTTTTCTTAGAGTAAAACTGAATCATTGCTTCCTTGCATGGTGCAATTGAACCTTCCCAGCAAACACACTTGTTACATTTACGTGAATGTGACATAAAATTAACGGAACATATTTATGTAAAATAGTTACGTAAATACTCCATCACATTTCTAAGATAGTTAAACCGCATATTTACGTAATTTTTTTATGTGAGTATGTCGTAGCTAATACGTAAAAACTTACGGTAAATATAGTATCTTCTGTTTTACTTAAGTGCTACGTAAAGTTGTTATACTACAATTACGGTAGACCCTCTGGTGTCGAGTTTTGAACCTATACATAGAGTACATCGTAATTATTGTTTTCATCGAAATTCCTAAGATTTTGGGTATTGTTTGGGTGCATTTTGTTGAATCTGTAGTAATTATGAATTAGTGATGAAATTCTGGTACGTATATGTATATTTATATATGGTGAATATTCTTGAAAGTGGTTTGATTTTCACCACTTTAACGCTGGCACCTAGTTTTAAATCCCTAATTTATATTGGCAATACTGCGGAAGGTCCGCTGTGTGATATCTGTTGGTAACTTCCACACTTCCAGACTTTTTGACAACTGACAGTCTGACAATTTCTAGACTCTCCGTGTTTTAGCTGTTTTTTTATCAAAACATTTTGTTTATTTGAGTGTCATCTCTTATTTAATTGTTTTTTATTCGGAAAATTAACGATATTATCACCAAACTGTGAAACTACGTAAGTAAATAAATTAATACAAAATGCCTCGAGATTTCCCCAACCTTTCTAAAAAACACAAGTGCTGTTGAACACAAATCAGCAGCAATAATATTTTCCTGTTTTGAATATATTTGTATATCACTTGTTGATTGATGATTTATTTATTGTAGGAACAGCTATAACTTTGGAAACATTATACGAGGAAATTGGTAATAATTATTTTTTTCACTAAAAAATTAAACTATTATTGTTCTGTTTTTTAGTTAAACTGAGAACTATTTGTGTTTCAAATAACACAATTTACAATAAAGTCAATTCCTTGGAGTTTGGCCATCAGCCAAACCTTCAGAAAGAAAAACTGAAAAATATTCCAATGAAAACTATCGATGAAGTTCAGGAGTTCGAACTCCAGTTAGAAAATGACGATGTGAAAACTTCTTTGGTAAGTTTTATATTATATTACAAAATCCTAATTCGCTGTACATTTTTTCTTTCATTCAAGTCAGTGGGTATAGCACATACTTGAAAAAATAGAATGACATTTCAATTCACAGTCAGCTCTGGAAGTTAAATCTTTTTACTTTTATTTTTTGAATCAATAACCTGGGAACAGATTTGTCATTCCACTCTGACGAATCTTAGGGAGATTGAAAAATCTGGAAAATTTATACATTTGGCTTTTATTTCATTTAACTGAATATACTTTCATTTTCGACCCATCTCTTCAAAACTTTGGGTGGAAGAGATGCGAAAGACCACCTATATAGATGCCTTGGACAATTATTTGCCAATGAGTTGGCTACTCATTATTCCTGGTTCGGACAAAGGGGAAATTACAAAGCTAAAGATTTATACTCCATAAAAATATTAACAGGTAATATATATTAAACTCTGATTGCCAATAATCGTTATTATTAATGTTTTCAGAGAGTATTGTTAGCAATCATTCTGGTATATCATACGCGGACATAGATAAAATATGCTGCGGAATGGTTCTGATTGAGCCGCCAAAGGCTCAATAGGGAAATAAAGAAAACAAATGCAGAAGCCAATAAATAATCTTGACAGAAAAATGGAAATAGTGATCCCAATCATAATTGACAGAAAAAGGGAAATAGTGATTTCGTTTTATTTTCAATACCAAAATAAATTGTGATTTTAGCAATTAGAGGAATTAAATAGTTTATTTTTTTTGAGCTGAACTTTTATTTTCTCCATTGTAATCTGGAAGTATGAATTTACCAATAATCCTTCAGAATTACATGCAGAGTTATCGAAAATGGTCATATCATCATGTTTATGTACCATTTTAGTGAAGGTATATTACAAGTAGGTAGTAGTATTTGTGGTGGTCATCATCTACGATGAAGACTGGATGGATGCTGTGGTGTCACACAATCAATAATTGTACAAATAACCCCTTCACCACACCAGCTCACTTTACACCTACATGCACATTTCGATAACTGAAAGTTATCATTATCAGTGGGTAATCTACACAGTGTAGATTATAGTAGTTATCAAAATGTGCATATGAGTAGGTCTAAAGTGAGTAGTGTGGTGAAGAGGTTATTTGTACAATTTTTGATAGTGATCATCTATATAGCAATGATGTCAAAGTTACATAACAAGTAGTGTATGTTAAGTAATATTTATGTCAGTTTGTTACATTTGTTATGTAATATTTATTTAATAGAATAATATAAAATATATGTGAAGCAGTTACGTCATAGTTATGTAAAAGTTACATAACATCTGATGTGAATTATGTAATATTTATGTCAGTTTGTTACATTTGTTACGTAATATTTATTAAATAAAATCATATAAAATATATGTAAAGTAGTTACATCAGTGTTATATAAAAATGAGGTTGAATTTGTGGCGGACATTTCGCCATAACAGGGACGTGAATTTTACATAACATAGTTACGTAACAAGTAATATTAGTTATGTAACAGTCATGTCAATTTTACATCATTGTGTTTGCTGGGTTTCTTTTCATTTTAAATCAAGAATAAAATTAATGCATTGAAAATAAGGCTTTATAAAATACCAATGATCCTTCTTTGAATAACTAATGACTCTAAACTAAGGGCAAGTGGATATTTTGAGTCTGGTGTCACCTGATACCAAAGATGAGATGAAAGCTAATAAAGGTGAGACAATAATAAACTACCCAAAAGTGAGTCATTTGATAAGGCCAAGTAAACCAAAATTACAGCCAGTTTCATAATCAGACTTTAAAATCTACTTCAACTAAAGATAAAGCTTTACTTTAAGTTCACTTTAAAGAGAGCTGAAGGTAAGGTGTTTCATAATCATAACCATCCAAACTTTTAACTAAAGTACATTCAAAACTTGATATGTGTTCGATAAACAGCCGAAAATTGACAGAACAACAAAATTTGACAAATTTTCAGATTAGTTTTAAACTTTTACTCAATTTTTAGTGGTGTAATTACTGTTATTTCGTTTTCATCCGTTGATGCTATGACCAGTAAATCAAAGAAAATAATAATTTCTCAACAAATTTCTCAAAAAATATTGGAAAACAAGAAATCCAAAAATATTTCTTTCAATGAAAAGATATCATTATCTACACATTATCATCATAACTATCCATTCTGTTTTCTCTGTTTATAAAGTTTTCTTCTCCTTAGAAATATTTCTGGATTTTCTTCATCAGATGTACTTGAACTTGAAGATTATATTCCTTGGTACAGGTTCATAACTTGGAATGTTATTGAAATTGAAAATTGGTGAGTCAATATTTGAGGTTAGATCGCACTTGAGTTGATTGAAGTCTGGATATCGTCCCTTTAACTTAAAGTGGCTTTAAAGTCACTTTAAAGTATTATGAAACACCGACTTTTTTTAAAGTCGACTTTCACTTTTAAAGTATGATTATTAAACTGGGTAAAGGTAACGTTATCGGGCTCATTCTCAAAAAAAAAGTGAAACTTACGTAGTTTTGTCTCGTCTCCTGAACACGAATCTGAGAGAATTTTGTGGGGGTCTCAATTACTTTAGAAGTTATAGCCATTTTAAAGTCGAAAATTGTAGATTTTCAGACACGAATTTTGCAGTCAAAATTTGCACGAAATGCCTCCTTCTTTTTGTTGACACTGTCATGAAACACTAATCTATCCATATTTCACGTTTTTAAACACAAAAACTAATTTTTTCACACAAAAAATTGAACTTCTTTTACTAGTGATTCTAACCTATTTGTTAGTTATTTACATGCTCATAAGAAGTTGGTATCACTGAATCTGCGCCGTCAACTATTCGAATTCAAATATGAGCAATAACTTCCCCTTCATTCTTATGTTCAATTGTTTTATCTATGCCATATTGCGCTTTATTTGTAATAAAATAACAGTTTAAAAAATGATAAAATTCCACGAATTTGGGAATATAGCCAATAACAGAATGGCATTAATCAATTTTTTATTAAAATTGGGAGTGTTTTTGGGTTCTGTTCAATGTCCCAATTGTGCAACTGTATGCAATTTAGATAAAAATTATTTAATGTACCGCTGTCAAAAAGGCAAAATTACAAAACATGGAAAAAAGAAGGCAAAAGTGATGAGATGTATGTTCAAAAGGTCTGCGAGGAATGGTACTTTCTTTGTGGGGAAAATTGGCATCCAGAAGATGGCTTTATTGATATGTTACTTCCTAGAGTTACCCCATCCGCGGATCCGTTTCATGCAAAAGGAACTCAATATCTCCAAAGTTACAGTTATAGATTGGAGCAACTATTGTAGAGAGGTAAATTGGTAATATTTATAAACAAATTGACCTTCATAATGATGTTATTGATTTCAGGTTTGTCTGAAATGGACACAAGACAATCTTTCTAAACTTGGTGGTGTTGGAAAGACCGTAGAAATAGACGAAGCCAAGTTTGGGAAGAGGAAGTATAACCGCGGAAGGGTAACTGAAGGACAGTGGCTGTTTGGTGGGATCGAGAGGGAGTCCAGGAAAATATTCCTTGTTCCTGTTCCCAATAGAACACACAGACTCTAATCGGTCTCATCAATGAGTGGAAAGAGCCCGGGACGACGATCATGTCAGATTGTTGGAAGGCCTACGACAGGTTAGGGAAAGTCGGCTACCAGCATCTGACAGTGAACCATTCTTACAACTTCGTCGATCCCGATTCTGGTAAATATCTTTGAAATATGTTATTTTCATGAAAATAAATTGCAATTCTTCATTTCAGGTGCCAATACTCAATCCGTTGAGAGAATGTGGAGATAAGTTCGAGATAATATTCCGAAATATGGCCATAAGAAAGGTCACTTCGTAGGCTATCTTTCGGAATATTAGGTATTTTAAACGGAACTTCAGACCTGGCCAACAGATTGAGGAATTCCTGAAGACGACCAAGAATATGTACCATTCTTCGTAGTCCTACAGTACATTTCGTCATTTTACCTTCCTTTTTCCATATTGCATACAGTTGTACAAAATGAACATGAATTGTGAAACCAAAAAATACTCCCAATAATATTAAAAAATTGATTAATGCCAAACCTTGTATTAAATCATGAAAACATTTATTAAAAATTTAAAGTATTGTACGTTTATTTACATCATTCTTCGACATTTCTAAAAATTCTGTGATGACCATTCAAGTTTTCGTATCTTTCATGAATGATACATTTGGCAAAATACTTATTTCTTCTTTCATCACCGTTGTTATCATTTTTCCAATAATCGTAAAGGCATTAAATTGTATTGAAGTATTTATACATTAATGCCATTCCTTTTATTCTCACCAAAAAACGATACAACATCATGTGGTCTCTGATACCATTTAAATAAAAAAAATTACAAATTTGAATTCTCTCCACATATCGAAATGTGGGAGAATTAAGGCACTTTATTATAAAGTCAGGCCACAATCTTAATGACCCTACTATGTCCTGAATAAGCCACAATGCATTATCTGAAAATAAAATAATTCATTCAGCTAACAAATTTTGACTGCAAAATTCGTGTCTGAAAATCTACCTTTTCGACTTTAAAATGGCTATAACTCCTAAAGTAATTGAGACCCCCACAAAATTCTTTCAGATTCGTGTTCAGAAGACAAAACTACGTAAGTTTCACTTTTTTTTTGGAGAATGAGCCCGACAACTTTACCTTTACCTTAAACTGGTTGTTAATAGTGATCGAAAAATGTTGCCGCAGTAGAATACTGTATAGTAGCAACTAATATATTTTTCAGTAGATGTAAGTATCTCAGTTAATTGAGAGTAAATCATTTTTCATCAATGGTAAATTAACTTGTCACTAGTAGTTATCAAATTGAGCACCTACTGCGAATAAAACGTAGATTGAGGCTGACTGAAAAGTTTGTCTAATAAAGAGTTTAATATCGGTAGGTTACATTATGTTCCTGAAATTACATCAATAACAGCAAGTGATTAAGGAATCTAACGTTTCTTGTGGATGATAAATCGTGTACTTGTCCCATATAGTATGCAAATTTTCACTTGGTGGTATGCGAATTTTAGTTGCTACTATTAAATTAATAATGATTGATTGCACTATATAAGAATCCGATATAGTGGAGAAATACAGAAAAAGTTAAAGCATGGGTGAATTGATGAATAACCCAATCGACTTGATCAATTGACGTTATCATTGAGATGACTTAGATCAAGTGAAGTTGTTTCAGATAAACGAATCAGTAGTGGTAGGTATCGTATAAAAAATATTTTGATTCGCTAAGCAATCTGATGAGTTACGGTAGAAACACACTTTCAGGAACATCGTTTCGATCACTATGAGTATCTCATATTCCCGCAGAAGGTGAAAAGTTTTCTCTGTGTATTTTGGAAACATAAGAATGTTTTTTAAAAATTGAATTAATTTGTTCAACGAAGCTCTGTGTATTTTGGAAATATCAGCATATTTTTTTATTAATTCAATTTATCTTTTCAACGAAGCTGCGGAATGATAGGGGCTTTATATTCGTGTTTCACAGCACTCACGCTGTGTGTGGAACCATCAATTACGGCTACAATAATTATGTGAAGAAACATTTTGGGTCATATGTTACCTATTGGAAGAAACCATAGTTTAGGAGATATTGTCAAACCCCGAGAAAAGTCCGCAAAACCCGATACTTTTTGGCCACCATTGAAAAATCAAAAGTTATTGCAAATGTGCATTTGAACTCCTAGTGCTGGTCTTAAAACCCTCTCTTAATATTATCAATACTGCACTCAATATAAGTCTCGATGGAACATTTGACTGGACTATTTCACAAGTATCAAAGAGTTTGCCAGCAACTACATACCTCCTTTCACGAAAATTCCACATCTTGTTTCAGAAAAACTGCACAACACGTCTGTAATAAGAAAATAAATGATGGAGTTTCAGCTACTATTTTCATTACAGACGAAACATGGCGTTCTGGTTTGTCCCAGAAATGCATTTATCATGCTTATGTCGTGGATAATCCTTACTGATGCTGTTCACAACAAAACACGGATAATAGGAGAAGTTGAAGCTAGCCTCCGCATTGTTCGGAAAATGAATTATTTGCATTTTCATATTTCCTGGAAAGTTATTGCAGCTCATTTGGAGCAGCTGGAATAGGAAGTGAAAGAGAGCATTATGATTGAATAGGAAGACACTCAGTGTATGAAACCCCGCGAAAAACAATCTTGCATTTTTTTTTATTTGCGGTTTGACGTAAAAGAATGGGAGAAAGTATTTTGACTAATATTATTACCTACACTACTTTTTGAGAGAAGGACTGTTTAATATATTCTAGCTAGTAGGTCCTGTAGGTTAGACAACCACCATGACATGTACTTGTTGATGATCGACAGCACAGAAAACTGTGTGTGTTTTCTGTGATCGACAGTTGGCTATGTGACGGAGGGCAGTTGTTACCAAGATGGCTGGCATGTAAAGGCGTTTAGATCGACTCGTGATCTTTGATTTTGATTATAATACTGTTTGAGTAATCTCTAGTTTTATTACAAAACAAGTATTAAACCAGGACATTGTAATTAAATCAACAGATGACACTATGGACACATCGAATCGAAAATTTTTAATGGCACTTTGAGAAATCGTATAAAACCAAATGCGAAAAAATGTAGATGGTTGCATTCTCTTTTCAACTATGTGACACATGAGTTCCCCATATATTTGAAATTTTTAAGTTGATTCCCCAGCGCCATTTTTCGAGCACTCACAAGTCTTTTATTTCACAGTAGTATTGGGGAGGGGAAGTATAGAAAGCATCATATAAAACACATTTGGATCAATAGTCTTATAAAACACAAAAACACAAATGAATCAATAGTCAATAATACTCATACTATTGTCAGGCATCCTGACTCTGATATCAGGATTTCGACTTCAATGTTCAGATCGCTACTTCAATTTCATGATTATTTGACTTTTCTATGAGTAAAGAAATTTTTTATTTCCTGAAATTGTTATGTTGCTGAGATCGACGTCTTCACATACAGTTGCCTAGTATTGGCCCAAGAGCGATTCAATGTATTGGTACTTTGTTTATCCTTCACCACACACTTCAGTTACAATACTAGATCCGCATTTTGATAATCAAGGTATCGATAACAAAAGTGGGAATACTATTCAGTAGTAAGTGAAAAATAGTATATCAAACAACAAAGTTAAAAAACGACTCTGCTCAGGAGCGAGACAAATTGGTGAAATGAGCCTAATGCCAAAAACTGCTAATTTCTAAATTTTGTTAATGTACGAATTCAATATATATATAATAAAGCCATTAAAACCTCGCACTTGACATACATAGAGTAAAAAGTCCGCGAATATGGGCCCTGTATTCAATATGTAACAAATTTGATTAGAATACCTAGTATGCGACCTTTATGTATTCTAGTCTGAAATGCACTTATAGGGTAGCCTACTGCTTTACTGTTCTATACAGTTATATTTCTTTTTGTTAAGAACAGGAATAAATGTATTTATTTACGACTAATATATAATATATGTATTATACTTGTGGTTTTTGAAGTATAATGCCATATATTAATCCCTTAGGGAAAAATGGCGAGGGATTAATAGTCTTTATTCCCTCTTGTACTCCTATCACAAAATTTCTCGAATTAAATAATACCATGGAAACAATATAACCAAACTCAAAAGTGTCAGTGTCAAACGCGAAGTGTTTGTGTATTTGCATTAAAATGAATGAAAATGAAGAATCTTTCACTTGTACACCACCAGAAATTGTACAATTAGCTGCAGCAACAACATCTACCTTAACCCATTAATTCCCGAAGGTGATAATTGAAACTATTTGGGTGATTTAACTATTTATTATGAATAAGAATATATTTGAATAGCCAGTTATAACAAAAAAAATATTTTTTTTTCATTAGACAAGGTGCAGTAAAATGTTGCGTTTACGCAACTTCGGGATTTGCGGGATACATAAAGTTGATTAAACTTGGTGAAATCGTTTGAAGCAGTCAGGATGGAGATGTACCTGACATTTTGAACACATGTATATGGTATTGCTTTTACACTGTCGGCACCTTCTTCTGGCCTTATTTTCCTGTTCAACTATCACATGGCCAACATTGTCAAAGCGTAAAGTGGAAGGTAATGCGTTTTTAGACGGTCTTCCACAGGTCGGGTTTACGGAATCACTATTTAGCCCATTGGGTCCTACAATTTCCTCACTCCCTTGACTAGTTTCATCTGTTTTCATTAGACTAACCGCAACGTACGATTTGAATTCTATCTGTGACTTTTTCTGTTTATTTGCTATATTATATACTTTCCAGGAATTTACCATAACACTATCCATCAAATTTATAAAGAGAGGCCACCACCATTTTTTTCCTCTTACATGAATCCGGTAGTTTGAAATACCGTTATCGTGGAGATCAACTCCTCCCATGTACTGGTTGTAATCGGCAATAAGTTTTGGCTGAGGAATTGCAATTTTCTTCTTTTCTTTTCTGTCGTATCTTTTTGCAGCTGCAAGGGGTTCAATGCCGCAGGTATTACTTGCCATTGTTACAACAGAGTTATCATTCCATCTGACTAGGAGGATTTCCTGATCCTTATCAAATGAAAAATCATAAAAACCTCTTTCTTTCTTTTTTACGACTTTCACGGTTTCCAATGTATTATTACAGGTCCGATTTTCACGGATTGTTCCGGTTGCATAAAAACCTTTTTCCCGCAATGAACAGAATAGTTTGTATGAAGAAAAAAAGTTGTCGAAAAACACACGATGTTTAGAAGGCTGAGGTACAACGGACAAGAGATCCAGGACAACCTTTTCTCCCAACCCTAGGTCGTTTCTTTCATTATTGGTTTTTCCGCCATATGGAATGAATTTATACAAATATCCATTGGAACTACACAGACACCACAATTTGAATCCAAATCTGATTGGCTTGCCTTTTATAAACATCTTACAACTATGCCGACCAAAATATGGCACCATCTCCTCATCAACAGACAAATTATGGGAAAAAATTCCGAATTGCATGTTTTTTTCGTTTATCATATCAAAAATAGGACTCAGTTTCGAAAATCTATCATTTGCATCCAGTTGATCATTATCTGATAGATGTATATTTTGTTTGATGGAATCAAATCTGTTCCTGCTCATACAACTTCTCACTAGCGGTATACCTTTGTCTTCGTCCTTTGACCAATACATTTTGGTAGCTGGTAAGGTATGGTAACCGGAAAAGAACAATATACCACAAAAGCGCTTCAGACTTGCCCTGCTTAGTTCAAAGGAATGTCGATTATGATCATTCGCATATTTTTTTGAAAAATGAACGATTTTATCCCAGATTTCATCAGTGAAGTACAAAGAAAAAACTTCTTAAGGAGATTTTCCACCAATTTTACTTTCTATTTCCTCCAGTCTAATATGTTCTTCCTCTTGTGGTGCACTGGTAAACGTAGAATTTTCTTTTTTCCACTTTGGATTAGCTTTCTTTGCCTTTTCTTTCTTTGTTTCATTCTTGTCTGTTTTAGAAGAAACCTTTACTTTTTTTGAACATGATGGGATAGGTTGTTCATCAACTCCTTGAGATTCATCAAGATAATTTGCGTGGATTTCGTAAGTTCCAGCTACGTCTGGAATATCCAGTTCATTCTCGGATATACCATCATCAATCTCCTCCTCGTCTGTCAGTTCATCAACCGGTGGTGGTATATACACGGCATCAATACTGTCAGCTTGTTGTAATTCGTCGTCCTCTTCTAATAAAGCCATCATTTCTGCAGTAGATAACGGTCTTCTGTTTTCCCAAGACATAACCTTCAAAAAACCAATAAGAATAAAACCATGCACAATTGCAATAGATGAAAATACTCACTTGAATTTTATAATTCACAATATGTTTCAAAATACACAGTTCACGATCCAATATAATATCAATTATTCAATCTAGCATACTAACTGAGCACAACTTCACGACCAAACAAATCACACTACACAGGAATCAACCGGTTGGATCCATATTATCACGATCGTCACGTGTCTCTCCCTTTCCGAATTTTGCCGAACTATAATGCTCAGTAATCCCAAAGTTGCGTAAACGCAACATTATTCAAAATGGTATATTACACAAAAACTAATAGAATTTTAACAAATGGGACAGAATGATACTTCATACTAGGAGTATGTTAAGTTATTTTTGCGAACTGTAATATAAATTTTCTTCCTCGATATTATTTTTGGTACAGTCAAAATGGGACAGATTGAAAATTATATTTGAGTACCTTTGAGAAGTATACCAAAAATAGGGTTTCTCAATAAACCACTAAATTTTCTTGCCAAAGGATAAATAAATATGCCTGAAATAACATATAATGGGTGAAAATTCAATAAACTCAATGACATTTTCACAAAAAAATAGATTGAAAAATGTTTCGTACACGCAACGTTGGGTACTAATGGGTTAATGCCAGAAACATCGAAATCCATGTATAATAAAACGTACGCATCGTTCAACGAATGGCGTCTTCGAAACAAGGCAAACTCTTATTCCGAAAATGTTCTGCTGGCCTATTTCGCTGAATTGGGTGCAAAATACAAGCCATCTTCATTATGGTCATTCTATTCAATGATTAAATCTGTGTTGAAGATAAACCATGACGTTGATCTGGAAAAATATAAGAAACTACGAGCGTTTTTAAAAAGAAAATCTGAAGGATTTCAAGCAAAGAAATCTTCCACTCTGACCCCGGAAGAAATTAGGAAATTTATTGACAGAGCTCCTGATGAAATTTTTCTTTTGCCTAAGGTGAATGTTCATATTTAATCTGATCTATTCAAAAACTCATGTTCTTATTTGATTCAGGTTATATTAGTTATTGGAATTATGGGCGCATGCCCCTCAGACGAGCTTTATGAAATGAAGATAGAAGACGTGAAGGATTTCTAAACAGAGTTATTGATAACAATACCCAAGACTAAAACTAAAATTGTACGAAAATTCACCATAAACAGTACGTTTTACAATATTGTAAAGAAGTGCATCGATCTCCGTCCGTCACATGTAGAAACCAATTCATTCTTTCTAAATTATCAAAAATCGAAATGTACAATACAACGTATAGGAAAAAACAAATTTGCAGACATTGGTAGACAAATTGCCAAATATTTAAACTTGCCAAATCCTCAAAGTTATAACGGCCATTGTTATCGCAGATCATCTGCCACTCTGTACATTGATGGAGGAGGCGATATAACTGGATTGAAGCGTCATGGGGGCTGGAAATCTACCCAGGTAGCTGAAGGATACATTGATCAGTCTATGAGAAACAAAACAACTACAGCAGATACTATTGCCAAACAGATAAATAGTAATGAAGCAACTTCTTCTTTTACAGCAACCGAAATTCCAAATATTCGTGTTGAAAACTCTTCCAAAGTTAATCATAATTCACTACCAATTCAGTTTATTAATTGTACTATCACTAATTTAAATGTTATTGACAAATAAAGTTGTTCATTAAAAATCTAAAATAAATAAATTTGTCGTAAATAAAGTAGAGTATACTACTCGCAATAATGGCTATTATTCTCTCGGAATGTTACTCCCTCGCCGCTAACGCGGCTCGGTTCGTAAAAATTCCTCGAGAATAATAGCTATCATTATTGACTCGTGGTATAATCTACTATTATCTACTCCTATTAAATTATATATATATATATATATATATCAATTATTCAACTGCATTCGAGCAATTAATAGTATCTGTAAACAAACAACGTGAGATATGAAAACTCACTATAATAAATCGGAATTATTCACGGACCGAATATGAAGGTGGCTCTGTACCTCTGTATCCGCCGGTTGGCCGAAAGGGAACAGTCCATTATTGTCCTTGAGGGGAGTAATGTCACTTGAATAATTTTGACGTATTCAAATCAAGTTAATACATAATTATTGTGAATTATGTTCTGAAAAAGATAAATTATCATGTGCACCTCCATCTTTCCAGAAATAAGCCAAGTAGCTAATGTTATCATACAGAATTCATTGCCCAAAAAATCCCAAAACAAGTATAAAGGTGTACCTATACCTTTCTAGTTCATGCTAATACCCTCAATATAAATAATCAACAACATATATGCAACAAACACAAAAAAACCAATAAACTTGCATCATTCAGTCCCACATATTCAGTTTACTTTACCGTTGATTTTATCACAAAATAAAATGAGAAAATACAATTAAAAATTTTATAGCATTATAGATAACTATCAACATTTGTGATTAAATTTATTTCTCTGTACTTGTATCTTAGTATTCATTTTAATTGTCCTAGATAAAGTATAGTATTCAACTTGCGGTAATGGTCATAGCTCACTTGATGAATTACTGCACTCGCCTGCGGCTCCTGCGGCAATCTTCATCTGCGTGAGTCATGACCTACATTACCGCTTGTTAAATAATATACTAGTGTGAAAATGTGTAAATTATTTCAAGGTAAGTTGCCATAGGGATATACATCTCAAGATTAAGCTCACTGTGGTAGCGGTATCCACTGCAATCTGTTGTATTGAGATCAATGTTTGTTGTATCCACACAGATATTGAATAACTTAATTTCAGAAAAATATGTATATTTTTGCTTGGATAACACGCTGTTTTGGTATTATGGGATTTCAGTTGGTCCAAATATGGGCCATTTCTCAGATGACCAGAAAAGGAGCTAAGGATGCGTTGCTATGTGCTATATTGTTTGAATTTATTTTTTATTTTGTTCCTGTTTTTCCAGAATGATTTTTCAGTTTTAAACACAGAAATTAAGGTACTTTTTACCATGTATTATTTTTCATACAGTGCGGCTATTTTTAGCCCCCCCCCCCATGTCAACTTTTGAACGGTTCGACGTACAAACATGAATAAAAAACCGTTTCGAGGGTTTCACCGATACTACTTTTTGAAACAAAAAATATGGTGATTGCTCGATAGGGGGCGCGGGGGCACATCAAGTCAAAATTTTTAAATGGCATGGTGGGTCGAGTGTCACATAGTAGAAAAAGAGAATTCAATTCTCTTTATAACCGTCAAATTTTTTTTGAATTTCGTTAATATTTTTTTTGCAATTCAAATTCGAAATATCAAATATAAATGCGGATCTGAAAACTAGTCATACCTTGATAAATTTGAACGGTTTGTTGTGGAATAATGAAACCAAAAACATTGCGAAGGGTATAACCGATAATACTTTTTGAGAGAAGAAATGTTGCAATTATACTACAGATGGCGCTGGGGGCTCATCAACTAGAAAATTTCGATAGGCATAAAAATCGAAATTGGGAAAAAATTCCTCAACTAAATTAAAAAATATTTAAATGGTTGTAAAGAGAATTGAATTCTCTTTTCAACGATGTGACACTCGACCCCCATGCCATTTAAAAATTTTGAGTTGATGTGTCCCCTAGCGCCCCCTGTGGAGCAATCACCATATTTTTTGTTTCAATCAGTAGTATTAGTGACACCCTCCAAACATTTTTTTTTCATGTTTGTACGTCGAACCGTTCAAAAGTTAACAGGGGGGGGACTAAAAAAAGCCGCACTGTATATGCCAATATTTCTCAAACTCTACCTCCCTACAAGGAAATTGCAAAATAAAAAAAAAACAACTAATCATTACAATATTTCTTTCTTTGTGAAGGCTGGTAAGTAACACTTTTCTGAAGGAGCAAGGTATGTGCCAAGTTGTAATGATGGATTTATGCAGCAGTCGTAAGTCATAGGTTTTAAGTCATATGGAAGAATATTCGTCAATGATTGGCTGGAATAAACAGATCAACCAATCATTGGCGAATATTCTTTCTTATGACTTGAAACTTGTGACTTATGACTTCTGCATAAATCCACCTTAAGTGTTTGCTTTGAAAATTCTGATAAGTATTCATGAAAAACAAAACGGGGTCGTTTATTCAGACCTCCTCTCATCTTCAAAAAAGGTCAAAGTGATATACACACTGTTCTAGTCGAAATGAAAAAGAAATTGTAAACAACACAAAATCTGTTGATTTTTTCTGCTAAGTCATATTAGCAAAATTTGTATAAGGTGAATAAGATGATTAATTTGAAAGAATCAAGTATTTTCGTTTGAAGTTTGTCAATTTTATGCCGATGTATAAAATCTCCTGTTTGAGAAATGTAACCTTCAGTCCATGAGAACATTTTTCAACTCACTCTTAGTATTGGTATTCTTATCTTCAAATATTTTTCACTAAGAATTTGTGCATTATCATACTATATTCATCAATACTAACTTCAATTAAAAATTCATAAGCATTCGAAAAACTACCAAAATAATATCGTGTGTGTGTACGGTTTGAATCTTCTATTAATCTAACTAATATCAGTATGTGTATAGTAGTACAATTGGTACATCGTAAAGTCTAATTATGTGTAATGTTCACATACAATATTTAATTTTTTCTTTATTTTAATTGTGAATGTGTAGATTATTTTCTGTATTTACTTAACTGACTTGCTACAAATGTTTTATAACATAACGTAGTCAAATAATGATCTATCTATCTATCTATCTATCTATCTATCTATCTATCTATCTATCTATCTATCTATCTATCTATCTATCTATCTATCTATCTATTGCATATTTCAATTATTTTGGCTTGAATTCTATTTATGAAGTTTTTAAGTGCCTTCATGATGGTCTGTTTTTCCGAAGATTTTCTCTCTTTTTTCAATAACTTAACAACGCTGTAAAATTTCAGAAAAAAGAAGATTCCTTCGTTTGAATAAATTTTCGCTCAGTTCAACGGTGGGAAAATTGAAATTCAAAAAAATGTATGCTTTCCGTCGCCCCGCTTTGAAGAAACACTGTGTATATCTCAAAATATTTTTATAATGATAAACAAAGTGCATCTTTCATCTCGAACAATTTTTCACATTCCTCATTATAGGTGAGATACTGTCCTCATTATAATGGGTCATCCTGTATATCATTATCAACAAAAAAATAAATAAAAATTAGTATCATCCCAAATACAAACTCAATTGTACCATCATCAGAATTATCCAAATGTTTTCCATGATTCGCATATTCGAGTACATATTTCAAATAAAATTTTCCTGAATTCTTAGGGTTATAAAATCACTTTCCCTTTTGTTGTTTGAAACGTCTAATAATTCACAAAACTTAACATGAGTACCCTGTATTTATCCTCTCTTGCAGTATTTTCCGCTCTAACAATTTACATAGTGTCGGTTCGTTTATAGTTTCTCTAAAATCATCAACATTCATTTTGCAACTCGGATGTTCCGTGAAAATTCAGCGAACTAATTAATTTGTTTTTACTCACAAGCCAGCTGAGCATGTTGGTTATCCGGCAGATGATTCCTGCTCATTCCAAGCGCATATTCCGCAGCAAAACTCACCAACCACAATGAATTTCCTGTTTGCGCTCTATGTTATTCCCCAAGAGAGCATCTTGGCACATTATTCTTGAATTCACTTACGCAAACAATGTTTTTAGGTCACCAATCTTCACACGATTATTAAAATAGTTTTGTAGTCGCGGGCCCATCACTACACTTTGTTGAACTGTCACGGAGAGTACACGACATTTGGCGAGGCTGTAGTTAGCACTGGTATAATATTTCAGAGGATTTCAAAGTGACTAGAACATGCTTTGAGAATGAACAATTGGTATTTATGTCTAAAAAAAACAGCTTTTGAAATAAAATTAACAAACCAAAGAGTAAATACGTGAAAACATTGGAGTTGTTTGTTACTGATTATCCAATGTCATTTTAAGAACCAGAGCAGAGAGAGAAGTTTTCGAAAGTTCGGCTACAAGCGAGAAGCAGTACAGGGTGGAACTTTCTAGTAATTTTTACAATATGAGAAAGTCAACTTTCTGAAAAGGACCCCGCACTTCTCTGGAAAATGGCATTCGGTACAATTTCTTGAAATTTCAATATGTTGTAGTACTTGGTCTCCATTTCGAAAGTGTCCATTGGCCCAATATGTTTCTGTGACTAGTTTTCTGTATATAGTGTGTTAAAGTTGAAAGTGGCCGTTTTTTTCAATATTTTTTACGCAATTACAGTAGAAATCAATTTTTTTCTGACGGTCATCGTTCCTATCATCCCAAACAATTATTGTTCTCATCTGTGAATGAGAGCCATTTTTCAATTACATACAGGGTAGTAACAAAACAAAAATATGATTAATAGATAAACATCGTTCAGTAGGCTTTTGACAATATTTTTCAGTAGAACATATACGAGAATATGATGAAAAATCCTTGATAAAAATAGTTGATAACTTCCAAACTCATGCTGGGTGAAATTTTTCATCATAAATGACTCGGTATTCTTGAGTCATCCTGTATATTCCGAAATTTATGCGATTTCACGTAATTTCATCCCGTGGTGATATTTCAAAAAATGTATGTGCTTTCTATGACTACTTTTTAATCAGGTGCCAAAGTTATCGCGTAGGTTCTTGGGTTTTCAGAATACTACCTGCTCAAATCTACAATGTGTGTAATAATTGAAAAATAGATTTCATTCATGCATCGGAGTATTATTTGTTATAATTTGAATGATAACGGACAGAAAAAAATAATGATTTTGTATAATTCAGAAAAAAATAATGGAATGAATATGACCGCTTTCGACCTCTACACACGATATCTCGAAAACTAGTAATAGGATCATATTGGGTTGGAAAACGATTTTGAGAAGCAGACCCAATTCTGCAATATACTTAAAATTCAAGAAATTTATCAGAATGCCATTTTCCATAATAAAAGTGAGGGATCCTTCCTCTAGGATGTTAAAGATAAAACTGTAAAATATTCTCAAAACTTCTGCAATGTGCTGAAAATTCGAGAAAACTGTGAAATACAAAATAAAATTCACCTGGGATACGCTTAGTAATATATTATACCAGGTGACGACGAGTTGAGATACGCGCCTCTCAATATTTCTATATTTTTAAAGATTCAGGTTTCTAGTTTGGTTTGTGGTCTACTGAAAAACGCTTATTTCAACTTCATAACTGAGAATGAAAATCAAATTTAAATCTACTCAACTGAGGAACGGTATCGGCCGTTACCAGAGGAAGATTCAAGTAAGAAAGATTTAGATCCGATTAAAAAATTATTGGAGTCCTCAGATTAGTCATAAGTAAAGTTTTGGAAAATTCCTAAAGGTACCAAAGACACATTCAATTTTGATAAATGTTCTTCAAAGAATGCGGTTTTGAATATAAGAAATCTAAACAAAAAAGCATATTTTATCTGCCATGTGACAGTTTCTCATACTTATTCATTCAATAAAAGCAGCTTTTTTGTATAGCTTTTTCATGTTCAAAGTCGCCTCAGATGGAGTCTAGTTTTGAGAACACTCATAACGAAACTTTTATCTTCGGATCCTTTGGGAATGATCAAAATATGATCCATCCAAAAATCAAATAAACAATCATTTCTCAACATGATGCAGTAAAAAGAGATTGTTCATCTTCTATTTCCTCATGCGTACGATTCCATCTATAGGAAATGTTTGATAATAATTGCAAAATATGCAAGAACCCCTTTTTACAGCTGTATCTTACGTTGAAGCTTTTTCTGGTAACTGCTGACGCCATTCGTCAGTTGGATTTTCATGGCCATCCTTGTTCGATTGAATAATCAATTGTCTCCGCCATTTTGCAATTTTGAAAAACAATCTTGCAACTTGATTGAAGCACTTTTGGATGATTAGAGAGAATGTACGGAGTGCCGGTTGAAAAAAAAGTTTGCATTCACTTCCGGCTAATCAAAATAAGAGTACCTGAATAGTATATCGACATACCAAATTTGAAAGCAGTATCATCCAAACCATAGAAAGATTGGGAGACGTATCACCTTACCTGGTGGTCACCTGGTATATGGTGCAACATAATATATAGCTCAGGAGTCTGGCCAATGAAACAATACAAAGAGAACTCTAAAAGCCACAAATATATATATCTTCCGTGCTTGTTAGGGATCTTATCCACCCTAATAGGTTTCCGAAACATCCTATAGTAAGTCAAAGTTTAATTTCTCGAATTATATATGATAGCTAAAAAGATTACATTACATTATGTTTTTTCGTTTATTGTTGCATTTTTAGATTAGGATAATTGTTAATATAATTTCCTACCAAATAACACCGTTGTGGAATTATCTTTATGCCTACGTTTATGTATCTCAGGTTGATCATTCTGTGACTAGAATAAATAAAAACTGTTCAAAGTTGAAACTACAGTGAATTACAAATTTTGCATTTTTCTTACTCGAAATGAAGTCTACTTTGTACTACCAAAATTTGAACATAACGATAAGGGCACCTTGTATAAGGATGCTACTCTGGTAGGTCATTGCGGACGACTCTGAATCCATCTGTTTCTCATTCGAATACATCAAGATTTATTTGACTACTTTGTCTATAGATAACGAAGGTCACTTATTGAACACCACGTCAAAAACTTTTTCCACAACTCAAACTACAACGGATATTATGTACAGTGCTAAAAAATCGAAGACTAACAGAATCACAACCTATGTTAAAAGCAAAGTTTCCATAATAATACCATGACAACTGAATTCTTTGAATACATCACTACGGTTACTGTTTGATTTCAGTAATCAAAAACCTGCCTGATAGTATAGGTCTTTCAAAATATACTATTGAATAGTCAGTATGTATAGTTTCCACTGTTTACTTTTTGCTTTTGTTAATTCAATACTCCAAGGTTAACTCCCGTATGCACCGTATGTACTTAATCTGGATTAATTAATTTTCAGCAAATAAGTGAGATGACATTATAGTTGATTTCATGGAAGAGACAGAGACAATAGTCGATTAGAATTCTATAGAACACGGTGCATACGGGCGTAAGTCTTGTCAATTTCAGACAAGTATTTTCAGATATGGAGATCTAAGAGACCTTTGTCATTTTTATTTTATTAAATTTTACACCAGTAAATAATACATAATGTGTTATGTACTGGTGTGAAATTTTATAACAAAAAAATTAGAATGGTTTCTTAGCTCATCAATGACACAAGAACTATCGTCTGGACAAACATTTATTTCTCAGCTTCTTGTTCAATTTTAAAGAGGCCAAAATAAATATATTTAAAGGCTAATTGCAACCTACAAACAAGCGCTGACTTTATTAAAATATCCGTTAACAAACTAGCAATTATAGCTGGGAACAATGAGGACGAAGTACTGCTCTAATTTCACAGACACCCATCTAACTTCTGGTAACCGGACACTTCACCAAACGACATTTTACAACGCCACATTTCACCAAAGCGACAGTTCACCACGTCGACTGTTCAGCACGCTAACTATTCACCACGCTGACTATTCACCACGTGGACAACTCACCAATCTTCTACATATTCTTTCATTTATTTATCATAGTGTTCTCAACATATAACTAGAATTTGAGTTGAATTTGAGTGAAAGAAAAACAAATAATTTTGAGGAATAATTTTTATTAGTATCAACAAGTATCTGATATTAAATTGCAATGATGGCCCAAATATCCACGTAAGGTTAGTTCGTTCTGGTCATATCAAACTAAAAAATTAGTCTTCACAAAATGTATTGTCGCAAGGAAAAATTATGCAAAATATACCTTCGTTATTAATTTCAACACACTCAAATATCTACATAAGCCTAGTTCATTCTGGTTAGATCATACTAAAAAATTACTCTTCAAAAAATGTACTTTTACAAGGAAAGAACCATATGGCTAAAACAGATAGAAGTGTGGTGAATTGTACACGTGGTAATTAGTAAACGTGATGACTAGTCGATGTGGTGAACTGTTGCCATGGTGAACTGTGAAGTGTTATGAAACCCTAACTTCAATATATTGAAATATCGTATGACAAATAGCAGTACGTAAGTTGTCCAAAACAACTAATTTATTCAGAAATGTTCTTCAACTACATGTCTAAATCCTCATCACAGTTCATCACTACAACTGCAAACTTCATAGTTGAAACTCACAGCCTCTCATGCAATAATTTGAATACACATCTGTGTCTTAACAAAAATGGATACCAGCCATACGCACAGGTAGTTTTGATTTTGACTCATAGTTTCTATCACAAATTTTTTAAGTTACTCGTTTTTAGTCAATTCGTAATATGCTAGGTGCACAACCAATTCGCTGGGGCTTCATTCTTTTTCACGATACACCTTTTAAAAGAAATGTAACAAACTTTACTTGATAGGATGAACACTTGGTTGATAAAACACAAAAATAAAGGAATTTTGAGTAAAATGTTCTTTGCCTTCATTTAAATAAAGTAAGAGTTGCCTGTAATTTCGAATGCGGATATCCTTGAAGTGGGATTCAAGGCGCATGTGTATATGTAAAAATTAAAGAAACCATATTAAAAGAAGTTTGAAACGTTGCAATGACTACTTTCTAATAACTCGACGGTTATATTTCAGTATTGAAGCTGATAGAATAAAGGTATTTGATTAGTGAAAAAAAAAATATATATAGTTTTAACGAATCCAATGAGGTTTATCGAAACTCTACGAACATGTTGGCAAGTTTTTGTAATTTCTAAAGATCTGGTTACCAGTTAACTGGCAACTAGTAGTGACTCGTTCTTCAGAAAGTATGACGCTTTCATAATAATTCTCCATAATATATTTCTACACAACAACTGAAATCCTGCTCGTTGACACAAATATCATGCGACTCGGGGCAATTCTATGCAAACACGACAAAACTATTCACAAATCACACGACGCAATTAACCCCGTACTTCACATCACACACGCACATGAGCACTTTTTCGGCCCTAATTACTTTCGTAATGTGTGGGCGCACAACTCCCGAAAATGTAGGTTAACGTCACGCAACATAACGGCATTCGACACGCTTTACGGAATCTTTTCTGGACGCATCCACATACCCGACGTATTTCAGACTGAGCGCGATCGCCGTCGCGACGCTTAGTAAAACTTCCACCTGCTCAGTACGCATGTGTTTTTTTTTTTCATCTGACGGTAGGAATGATTTGGAGTGTTCCTTGATGAATGCGCAGAGCGAATAAACTTCTTGACTATGATAAGCCATGTACGAGGATATATTGAAAAATGCTTAGCCTACTATAGAACCAAACAAAATTTCAATGTCAAAATATTTTATTACTCAACATATTCTCCTCTTAATTGGATACATTTATTACAGCGAACCTGCAACGTCTCTAGACCTTCCAAAAAAAATATTTCTTCTTGCTCTGCAAACCAGACCTCCACAGCTTTTATTACCTCCTCGTTGGAAGAAAATTTAAGACCTTTTAAACTTTTTTTCAGTTGAGGAAAGACATGATAGTCGGACGGAGCCAAAGCTTGTGAATAAGGGGGGTGTTCTAGTAATTCAAACCCTAAATCACGAATTTTTTGCATGGCAACATGAGATTTGTGTGCAGGGGCGTTGTCATATGCAAAAACAAAACACCTTTGGATAGTTTTCCGCGTCTTTTCTCTTTAATTTTTTCCCGTAGAGTGGTCAGTCCCAAGTAGCACACCTATATTGGTAAAATTTAGATACAATATTGTGAACATATTGGCGAAATATTTTAAATGCAATATTGGCGAGAAAAAAAATGTGAACATTCGGCGATATTGGTCCAATATTACTTGAATAATATTGGCGAAATATTCTTGAACTAATATTGGCCTCAAAATGTTCGGCGATATTGATACAATATCGCTGATAGAATATTCTGACAATATTGGCACAATATTCAAAAGTTATATTGTCGAGAAGTAAAATGTGAACATTTTGCGATATTGGTCGAATATTGTTTGAATATTTTAGAAATAGTTTTGGTGGAATATTCTTGAAGCAATAATGGCCTCAAAATATTTATCGATATCGGTACAATATTTATCGATATTGGTAGAATATTTATCGATATTGGTACAATATTTATCGTTATTGGTACAATATCATTTGGATATATTGGTGGATGTAAATATACCTTGGTAAACTATTAAATGTCCTTTAGTTGATGAAGGTGACACCAGAGTCTGCCTTTTGATCGCCATAACCACTGAGTGAGCTGTATTGGAAACAAGTTAAGGGAAGTATTTAATATACTTTCGTAGGTTTTAGAAGACGTTCTATATGTACAGCCACCTAGCGGATTTTTATCCAAGTTTGATCATGATGTAATTTCAATATGTTTCATTGAATATTCGGCCAATATTCAAATTTCATCTCAATCTATATGTAGGAAACAATATAAAGACAATATTGTTTTAACGATATCGATAAATATTATTGAACCAATATTGACCCAATATTAATTAATAAGATTTGTTGAATATTGGCGAAATGATATTCAACCAATGTGTAATCACACTTGGAGATACAATATAGTTTTTATTCCTAGAATCGATATTAGGGGAATATTGGGATTGCGATATTTATTCTAGATGTTAAAAACGATGTGAAGACAATATTATTTTATTGATATTGGTAAATATCGTTCAACCAATATTGACTCAATATGAGTTATTACAATTTGTCAAATGAAGTGAAAATGATATTCAACCAATATTCTAACAAACTTGAAAATACAATATAGTTTTCTCCCCTATAATCGATATGACTGGAATATTTGGATTGCAATATTTATTCTAGATGTGGAAAACAATATATAACCAATATTGTATTATCGATATTGGTAGAAATTATTTAACCAATATTGACCCAATATTTCGTGTGATAATCTACATTCAAAACTAGTTCAACCAATATTCCACCAATATTATTAATATAATATTGTTTTTTGAATATTCACCCATATTGTACCAATATTGATTTTTCATTTACAATATATCTATATTGGCCCAATATGGAACCAAGATTCAGCCGATATGATGTGCTACCTGGGGTAATGTCGAATAGTAATCTCCAGTTATTGTTCTACCCTTATCCATAATATCAATCATGAATACTCCATGGCAATCCCAAAATCTAAAGCAAGAACTTTTCCAGCAGATTTTTGGACACGAAACTTCTTAGGTCTTAGAGGACCGGAGTGTCGCCATTCCATCGATTGTTGTTTTGTTTCTGGATCGTTAAAATGCCCAAGTCTCATCCATAGTAACAATTCGGTTTAAGAAGTCTACATCGTTTTCAAATCGAGCACAGATCGTACGCGATGCTACTACCCTTGCACGCTTTTGGTTAACATTTTCACAATTTCGGTGGAATATTTTTTCTTTTAATTTACTGCGTAACTCTGGTTTACTTTTTTGACGTCAAACTTTACACTGACACTTCTAATAAGTTACTGTTCGTTGCTATGGTAACGCAATATTTTGTTTATGCAGGGAACTGGTCTAGGATATCTAGATATCAATACATCCTCGTATTTGTATCGAATGTAGGTTTTTTTTTGATTTTATGTCTTCATTTTATTCAAGCACTTCATATTTAGATATGAATTATTCTCTTTCGACTCAATTGATGATATAACTGGACCTATTTTTTCTCTGCGAATTCAAATGATGTCTAACGAAATAATAATATCAGTTTACAACTGAAGTCTCAGTTCTAAAGAGCGCTTCAAAATCGTCTCTTAGTAAGAGCAGATGAACAAATTACATTCTGAGTTGCTTTCAGATCCAGTTCTACTCCACGTTCACAATTCATCAAGTTAGCATGAATGTTTAAAATTCCATTGAGCTGTGAAGATCAAAAAAACTACTAAAGACTTCTTGAACATCAATAGTTATTAGAATGAGAAATCAATAGATTTCATTTATTTGTTTTGAACGAGGGTGACATATTTGAAAGTAGAAAATAACATACTTTCCTTCTAGGATAGGTGAATGTAATGTTAGTATATATACAGCGTGTCCCTCTTGAGCAGCTACACCCTAATATTTTATTGAGAATGAGATAATTTGAAATAAAATTCTCATATTATAGTACTCAGGAATACCTACCTTTACGTTGATGAAACATGCGTATATCCATTTTCCACGGCTAACTATGAACAAATGAATAGTGAAAAAGTGGGAAAAACATATTAGGGATTTTTTCGTCACAAAATCAACATCAAATTATGTTTCAGAATACTCTTAAATCCCTTGATCCCATTGTTTGAATAAATTGATTGTGCAGGGTGTCATTTGTAGCAGGCAATGGATTATCTCTTTTTCACCACTAATATTTGCGTAATTTTCAGAATTTGTTCACTTTTTACAAAATTAACTGAAAATTTCAATGAATACTGCGAAAGAGAATTTACTATTACTTTTCCATGGCAAACTGTGACCACTTGGATAGTGAAAAATTGGGAAAGAATACATTAAGAACCTTTTATTAAAAAATTATCCCCAACTCCTGGTTTTAGAATGTCTGAAAACCCAAGAACTCAATACTGAAGCATTGAAATACACAGGGTGTCATATGAAGCTGGCAATATCACCAACTTTTATTCATCCATCATGCTTGGTTGACTTGAAAATGACTTTTTTTGTCAAAAAGTACCCAAAAACATTTCAGTATTACTGTAGAAAGTAACCAAGAATCACTTTCTCATGGCTAACCATGACCAACTGAAAATTGAAAAATGGATTCTTTTATTACTGAACCAACATCAGATTCTAAAAACCACAAGATCCCCAGGAATATATAAAGTGTCATCTGTGTATGGCAAAAGTTCAACTCCTTCTTACGGGTTAGTCTGAGTTTACCAGAAATTATGAAAGATACACTATTATTAGTACAGAAAATATAGGAACCACTTCTACTTCTCCGTTTATTGAAATTATTTCCAGATATAAGACTGAACAATAGCAATTTTCCAGAGCTTGTACCATAATCCAATTTGGAGAGTCCCAAAATATAAGATAAATATGTATTGGAAATATTTTGTTACTTAAGAATTTGCCGAATCTGCTCTCGTTGTAGTTGGAAATACATAGATTTCATCAGACTCCGTCGGTTATGGTCTAGGGAATAGCTTCTATAAAATTCCATCTATGGTGGCAAATATATTCCATAATTATTTGTGATTCAATCGCCAATTCATCTGTGTTGTTATAATGAATAATACAGTAACGTAACCTCACTTTTGTCAGAGGACAGTTGAACTAATCCTTTCTTCTGTTTGGACAGCCAGTATTATCAACCTCGAATTTAAAGAACCCCCGTAAAAATAACTAGATGGGAGAGGGATTTTTGAGGTAGAAAAAAGGGTATTCTCGAGGAGTCATTTTTTGAGACCTACGAAGGTTGGAAATCGTGTTTCGCGATATTGGCGGATTTTCCTCAAGGAAAAGCTTGGTAATTTTGGGAAATAATAGTCAGATGAAGGCTCATTGACTACCTCTGTTCCAAGTTACCAAATTCACAGAAAATCAACTCACCGTAGTTGATACTCGAGGTAACCCTAAATCATGGTAGGTTATGTCGATTAATATACCATCACTCAAATAAACTACCGTTTCGACTCTGCCATACTATTGCTCAATTTCCATTGCAGGGTCTTTTTAGGTTTATTTCATTGTCTTTACTGAACAAGGTTCCTGTACAGAATCTGTTCCCCGTATATATGATTTCTATCAGCGTAGATACCTGCTTATTTTACCATCACGCTTATGCTAGAGTTCTGGCTCAACAAGTGTGTCAACGTTTCACTCCACCTCCCGCTAGGCTGTCGAACTACACCATATAGCAAATCAAAAGGATCATATTACGCTGCATGAACCCACTGCTTCCCATCTGTGTGCCGATATAAAAAGTGAGCTGTATCTTTCTCTGCTAAGCTTAGCACTTCATCGTATGGCCTGATGCATGTGCTTATAATCTGTGAAAGTGATCTATAGTAGTTGTAGACAATCCATATAGCGCCAATATTCATGACTTACCCTTAAGTAGCTGTTTGTGCACCTTGTGTATCGATACTCGAGGGGGGAATTGACAGGAGGCGGTTGTAAAGCTTTCGAAATCCCTTGGTCAAGCTCCATCAGGTTGCTTGCAGAGTAGAAACCGTAGTATCTATTGTAGCACCACCACTTGAAATTCATGGTGTTCTTTATTTGCATACAGTATTCAATATTTTCTCGTAACTGCTATGATTCTCCTACTATCAAGGAAATTATACCACCCTAACAACCTAACGTTTAATAATGAACAGTCGTTGCCGACCGATGATGAACCCTTTACTCCCATATACACCCACTAAATAGGCTCATTAAGGCAAGTACTTGACAGAAAACAAATACTCCCCTGGCTAAGACCACGACGGATATTGAATTAAATCTAACAGATGCTTATGCAACGTTCCTCAAAATATCAGAGGACGCAATTGCAAGTGCCCTCTGTGACCAAACAGCAGAATTATGATTTGATTTGGACAGGGTGACCAACTGCAGACTAGTTTCGAGGTTGTTGCCTCTCATCAGTACAAAGGGTAGGTCAACACAGCCAGCACTGAAGCCATCTGTTCCCCGTCCAAACCATTACACACTTCGTTGCTTGGTCAACTCTGGTTCATGCGATAAAGCGGTTTCTAGGCCACTCCACCTAGCGAGCAGAGGAAGAACACTTCGAATCTCTGGGCTAAGCCCACGACGGGTATTGAATTAAATCTGTTTTCTGTCAGGTACCTACTTGCCTTAATAAGCCTATTTAGTATGTGTATATCGGAGTAAAGGGTTCATCATCGGTCGGCAACGACTGATCGTTATTAAACGTTCTCCCAGAATTCTGTTTTCTTTACATAAATATCTCAACCTAACGTTTGTTGTGTTTAATTTATCCATGCCCTGGTCTGCAGAGAAAAAAAAGATTAGAAATCCAGGAATTCCCCATACAATAAAAAAACCATAATATCCTGAATTGACTTATTTTGAAAATTATTGCACTTATTCCTTTTCCGCAGCTGCAAATTCATATCAATTAATATTATTGGTATTTGCAGATGACTAAGGGATTAAGATTTAAGAGTTTTACAGCCGCATGCATAGTCAATTCCAGCGACTCGCCAGAGTTTCGCCGCTCGCTAGACAAGAACTATAATGCACAGTCGAGCTCCAAAAAGGTGGTACATCTCCAGCGTTTCGCCAAAATGTGAGTTATCGCGAAAGTGTCACTTTTTTGGAGCTTGACTGTGCATTATATTCCTTGTGTAGCGAACGGCGAAACTCTGGCGAGGCGCTGGCGATTGACTATGCATACGGCTGTTAGAGTAATCTGATGAACCCATTTCTGATGTTATTCCAGTGATATATTTTCCCCAATATTTCACTTTTTAGCAAATCATAGTTAGCCATGGAAAAGTGATACTTGTTTATATTATGCAGTGTTGATGGAATATTTCTGTTTTCTTTGTCACAACAGAAGACATTTTTGAAATCATCCCGAGCATTACGGATGAGTAAGAGTTGGTGATATTGACAACTACATATGACACCCTGTATATTTCAATGTTTCAGCATTTAGTTCTGGGGTTCTGGGACATTCCAAAACCAGGAGTTGGTGTTAATTTTTTGATAAAAGATCCTTAACATATTTTTCCCAATTTTTCACGATTCAAGTGGTCAACATGGCCATGGAAAAATACTAGTTGGTTATTTTTCGCAGTATTCATTTAATATTCATGTGAATCTTGTGAAAGGTGGAGGAATTTTAAAAATTAAGCAAAAATTACTGATGAATGAGAGTTAAACATATTAACACCAACAAATGACACTGTATGATCGATTGATTTAAGCGATGAGATCTGAGGGTTTGAAGGTACTCTGAAACAGAATTTGAGGGTAATTTTGTGATGAAAAAAATCCCTTATATTCACTTTTAGATTGGTCATAGTTAGCCGTGGAAACTGGATATACGAATATTTGTCCAACATAATGGTAGGTATTCCTGAGTACTATTATTTTGAAAAAAAATAATTACTTTATTATCAATGAAATATGAGGGTGTGGCTGCTCAAAGTGGGACACACTGTAGTATATTGATGATAAAAATTCATGGTTTTCATTATCAAAGTATTCTAATTTCATTTAGGATATAGTAGGAAAAAACTCGGTACATCAAGTAGGCCTAAAATTCAACTGGGATTGAGAATATACTGTTCAACAGCACAAAAAAAGGAAAACAGGCGAAGAAAAGAACAGTAGAAAAAATCTAAAGCTAGACAAGCCTGCGGAGTTCAAAGAGTAGATCACGATACTAAGTCCTTTTTACCGCCTCTTTTCGAAGGATATTCGTTTCGCCAGGAGCCAAAAACTTTATGACGAAAATCGTCCCACTTTGGTAGATGGTTGAGGCATGGTTGCATGAGGATGGGGAATTGAGTAATTCCAATAGATGCAACAAATGTTATTCTTTACAACAGACTCATTATCCCTCGTAGCATAAGGCAACATCGTACAAGTGTATTTATCGTACGAGTGTGGCAGATGGTAGTACAACACTCGAAGTACTGCGTTATGCATGTGACAAGCTGACAGCAAATGTATCATGGTCTCAACTTCCCACGACATGCTCTGCAACTTGCGTCAGGGGTCTCTATACCCATCATGCGACTACGAATAACCAGGGTAATGAAAAAGGCGTCCTCGTAGGCCATTATGAATACCTCGGTATCAGACTTCAGCCCACTTGACCTGAGGAAAGAGAAGGTCAGTTTTTTTATAAGCCAGGGTCATCAATATTGTTGAAGATGACCTGATGCATTGGCTCATCCTTAGGTAGCTGCAGGAGAACCTCAGTCTACGCAACTTTGATAAGAGCTTTTTGCTGAACAGGTTTCAACTTGATGGCATGGTTCCTGTTCATTTAGTGTCGAATACGAGACCATCGGCTGCACTGGCTGCTGCCTTGCTGCCAGAAAATTCTCCAATCCCTACTTCTTCGTGGTCGCGAAACTTGCAGAGAACTGGATCTGAACTCCTGATGACTGTATACGAGAAGAAATCTGTGTGGATATCTTTCCTTTGCCAGTGTAAAAAAAATATGTAAATATTGTATGCAATTGTTGGAAACTAGTACAACTGGTTATAACATATTCTTTCTAATGATTGTTTATTTTGGTTTTTGGTGAAATTTCCCCCACGTTTGTAACTTCTGTACACAATATGTGTAATAGATAATTGTGGATAAACTTTACACATTTTTTCTCATTCAAAAGGTACAACATGAAATGTGTTATAAATCACAAACACGACAAGAATATATCAATATTAATTGTAGATATACCTTACTAACGTCCGAAAAGCATACCACTTGATAATACCTACTAAAATTTGTGATAAATATTAGTTCTGGTTCCCACCGAGTAGGTAGGTATTACTCGTATACAAAATTTTGTGAGAAAATAAAATATCATTTTCAAAGAATTACTGTTTGTAATAGTAACTAACTAACTACTGTGATTTTGGATTCTATCGACCTCTGAAAAACTTTTCCGAACCCACCATGGTAGCTTCTATCTACTTCGGTTGCTTAGTTATGCTTGTTCCATCCCAATAAAAAGTATTGGTAGGTGTTCGGCCAATCTCTTTTTCAGTCTCTTGCTACCGCTTGTGTTTTTTCAATAACGATTTCTGTTATCACTGACTAAATAATGTTAAAACACATACACTCTGAGGGTGTTCATTTGAAACTCAAACAGAACATTAATTTTTCCGCCAATTGTCAGATTCCGAATTTCGTTGTATTCGTTTAGAAGCAATTTGGGAGTCAGCGCTGCGTTGCCAATACTGGTATCACAGAATATAGAATGTTAAATTCTGTGTAATTGCAAATAATTATTTACTAAATCAGAGATGCATCGATCTGTTCACATACATAGATATATTTTCATATTGGTGGAAACTGGTTGTTTGGTAAATTATTCATCTTTGATAGTCTGAGGTAACGGTGTTGCATCTGTGGTCCGGCAACGCTGTAGTAATCTGGCAGACGAGATCAACCGAGTCGAAGCCGAATGCCACCCCACGCCACACTTCATACAAACAGGTCACAGCAAACGATATAACAGGTAGCAAATGGCGTTGCAAGTGCGTAATTTCAGTTTATTTCAATTTAGGAAACAACATGTTTCAGTGTTCAATAAGTCATCAATTCGTCACTGAACCATTTGCCGACCAGTTTATTTATAACGGACGAAGTTCTGACAAAACTTAATCTTTGGGATCAAGAATAAAGAAAAAATTATAGGTGAGTACTACCTTAGCTACAGATGTTTTGAGGGATCTTTATTCACAAAAATTTATAATTGTATATAAGGTACCTACTACTCCGGGTTTGATAACTTCAAAACTGAGGGTATATTATATTATTGAAAAACAATCCCGGTAATGCAAAAGCCTGGATTGTAATCAAATGAAGAGTCACATCAGAGAAAGAAGTGATGCTCTCCTTTATATCCTGTATACCTAATTGAATATATTATTGTTTTAAAACAATTAATAGAAGAGGAAACGTCAGAAAATTTTACCGAAGATGATATAAAAGAGCTTATCCCAGTTAGAAAAAATATATAATTCAAAGTACAAGGAAGATATTGATAATTGAGGTAAGATATCTCCATTTACGCTTTATAGGGTAGAAGAAGAAGACATTCCAAAAATAAATGAAGTCGATGAAACACCTCTTGATGCACGAGAGCGATTGCCAGAATTTTATATTCCAATTTATGCTATAACCTATCTATACAAAGACTACCGAAATGTTGAAGAAAAATACAAAAATGTTTGCAGAAACGTTAAACAATATTGTGTAGTTTTGATATTGGATAATCTACAGAGCTATTTGAAAAAGAGACACAAAATTGTGAAAAATTCTTACAGATTAGAAAGCATTTTGAATTTATATTTTCTACAGAGCCCTTTTAAAAAACACAATACTTTGTGTCAAATTCTTATACAGTATCATTGTGCATTCTCAAATTCAATTTTTGTACATAACAATCTGTAAAAAAAACAAAATATTGTATAAAATGCTAACACAATATTATGTATTTTCATTGCAATCCTATGTAAGAAATCACAAAAATGTGTTCAATTTCCTTGCACGATTTTGTGGATTTTGAAACTACATAGTCCACAGAATTGTACAAAAAAGAACTGAAAATTCTGTAACATTTATACACAAAGGTGTTGTTAACCAATTTGAACCAATTGAGTAAAAAATGGAATCCTAGAAATATACACAAAATGGGTAGGGGAGAGTTGCCTAAATTGAACTGGTACCTAAATTGAACCTAGGTCCTATTTTTAACAAATCCGCCATCTATAAGTGAATACGAAAAGTTTATTGTACGCCAACTCTTAGCCATGAATTTCGGTTCAGTTGGTCAACGACAAGCACGAGAAGAGGTTGTTATGTGTTTAGAGTGTCTTTAATGTAATATTTCAACGGTTTTACTAAGTAAATATCTCTTAAGAGGATACGAGTAAGTAATTTTCGATTACGTTCACATTTAAAGCATTCATTTAGACATAGTTAACGACAATTCAGAATCCAAATTTATTGTTTTTTTTTTTCAAGAACTGTATAAAAAAACAAATTGCGCTGTGGTGCTCAAAATGAACCCCTGTTAGTTTCTTATATTGAACTGGTTCAATTTAGGATACTTGTTTCAGAAAAAGAATCAACAATGTCCAAACGTGGGAAGTATGGCCCTTGGACGGAACAGGAGATATCTATGGCTATTGGAGCTTATAGGGCTGGCGAGGCAGGTTTGAATGAATGTGCTAGAAGATATAATATTAGCAAATCTACACTGCTGAGACACCTCAGGGGCACTAATACACTAGCTAAAGAAAACGTAAAATATATGGGGACCAAATGTGTTTTTTCCACGGAAACTGAAAATACACTAGTAAAGCGTATAATTGAGTTTGAAGAAATGCTCTACGGATTTACAATAATCGACATACGACGTTTAGCTTTCCAGTTGGCCGAAAAACACAATTTACCCCATCGGTTCAATCGAGACAAAAAGACTGCAGGTAAAAAATGGTTTTATGCCTTCATGAAGAGAAATCCGGAATTATCTGTTCGCCAGCCTGAATCAACATTCCTTGCCAGAGCACGAGGTTTCGAGAGGAGCAAAGTAATGGAGTTTTTCGATTTATTAGAAAAACTTGTCGACAAATACAAAATTACCGCAAACACTATATTTAACGTTGATGAATCCGGTTACACAACGGTCCAGAAAAGGATGCAAAAGGTAGTGTTCAAGAAGGAAAAACGACAAGTTAGTGGCATATCTAGTGGAGAGCGAGGTGTCAACACTACAATGGTCTGTTGCTGTAACGCCGCTGGTCTCTACGTTCCTCCTATGCTCATATTTAAAAGAAAAAGATTCGCACCGGAACTTGCTCGTGGAGCTCCAACTGAGAGCCTTATTGAAATTTCAGATAGTGGCTATATTCACAGCGAACTCTTTGTTAAATTGCTAAAACATTTCCATAGTGTGGTTCAATCCAATGAAGAGAAACCAGTAGTTGTGCTGCTAGATGGACACTCCACACATAGCAAAAATCTGGAAGCTCTAGAATTTTGTCGTCAGCATCATATTCACCTTTTGCAACTGCCCAGTCATACAACCCATCGTCTCCAGCCGTTAGACTTTGGATTTTTCAATCCTCTACAGAATTATTTTGTACAATAGCAAGATTCTTGGCTGCGAGCTCACATTGGTCAGGCAATAACAGTGTACAACATAGCTGAATTGTTAAATAGAGCCTACGGAAAGGCTGCATCGGTTGGTGTGAGCGAGAGTGCTTTTAGAGGAGCTGGAATTTGGCCAGTCAACCGAAATAAATTCGCGAATCATTTATTTGCTGCAGCCACTGCGGTTGAAACACATTTTACCGAGCAAGTAGAAGTAGCTGATGGCTCTTCCGGATCTACTAATCAAGCTATTTCCATCGAAAATTCGACAGTAGCGGACAACTCTTCTAGTTCTAGAAGTAGTGTTATCAAAACACCTATTGATACCGACAAAGTACCAGGTGAAATCACACCAGAAAAGTTGAATCAAAGTTTAAATGAATTGGCACCTGTCCCTGGAACAAGCAAAACTATTCAGCAACGGCAAACTAAAACTACTGTGTCCGCAGTTATCCTCACTAGTACACCATACAAAAAAACTCTTGAAGAGAAACAGAAAAAACCCGATAAAGGAAATGAGAGTAAGAACAAAAAGAGAAAAGCTACTGAAAAAAGTAAACATAAAAAACGAAAAGAAAATCCTCAGGAAGGGGAGAGAAAAGTTCCTCCACGAAACAAAAAAAAACAGGTGCGATAAGTCGTTTCTAGACAAAGCAACAGTCAACTTATTCTCTGAAATTCAAAATAAACCTAAACAGAGGCTTGTTAAAGAAGCGTCACCGTACCTAAGCGATTCTGATGAAGATAACGATGAAAACGCCGAAGAATTATGTTTGTATTACTATGAAAAATATTCTAACTCCAAACCAAATGAGGGTTGGGCCAGATGTCAGAATTGCTCCAAGTGGGCACATGAACAGTGTGCTGGACTCGAAGGGGACGAATATTTTAATTGTGAATTTTGCCTGGGTGTTTATACCTAACTACATCTTTTTTTCAAGAAATTTTTTTCCTGATTTTTATATGATTTTAATCTATTACGTAGGTATGTCCATTTATTTAACACATTTCTTTTATAACAAGCTATGTTTGATAAACTGATTCGAAATTGAATCCATGTTTATACCTGAAGTTCAATTTAGGTAGCAGGTAGATCAATTTACGCACCAGGTCTCCTAAAATGAACCATATGTAATATTTTCTAAAATATTTTTTCTACAGTTAGGCTATTATTTCAGTGTATCTTTGATACTTAGTACTAATTGTATACAAGATAATAAAGCAAATTGTGAAGTTATTGTGAATTTTCCAAAAGTGGTTCATTATAGGCAACTCTCCTCTATATTATTCCAACAAATTAGAATAAACATTAGTGTTCGAAATTTCTACACAGAAGGGTTTCTGTAACCATTTCAAACATAGTTTATTTAAAAGTTTTAAACAATTGTGAGAAAAACCTACATGAGTATTTTCTCATGTACAGGAGTTACCCAGTTATGTAGACACTCCATATTTATTTTTTATTTGGTGTTGAGGCATCGACTGCTATGGTCTTTAGCCTTGTGTTCTGGGTAGGCCTCGTTACTAACTTCATACGCCACCTTAGGAGCAGCACTGTTAATTTGAACGCATAGTGAATCGTGCAGGACTCACCCCAGTCGAGCCACGAAATTTAGGAAATCAAAAGAAAGCACGTTTTAAGTCTATACGATGGCTATCGATCAATAGTGGTTTTATTTATTTAACCCCAAACAGAAAATAACCACTGCCTCTCACGTTCTTCAAATTATATGCAAGAAACACTTCGCAAAGCTGCTGATAAACATTGTGAAGTAAACACGAACCGAAGTTCAGAATCTAAAAGCACTACTGAGTTTTGAATAACACGTCAAATTGTCTAGAAGGAAAACTACCGAGGAAAAAATGAAAATTGTATCATTATGTATACTTTTTGTCAATTCTTATACAATAGAAATTTCGTTGGCAAGCATCAAACAAAAAACAACTCCTGCTCCTTACCACTGTTAAATCATATTCGCTAGATTATTGACAAAGGTTCTAAGCCATTCTGTCAATCATATCTATTTGTGTTAGAATTGTTCTCATCACTCACCAAATAGTGATTGCCGGAGTCGTCATTAGGTATTTTTTTTTTATAGAGCCTTGAACGAAATCTATTTTCTGTCAACAAATAATTTCTATATACGTTTCTTGTCTTTTCCATGGAGCTCTATGTAACTGACGAAACAAATACTTCACGTTATGAGAAATGTCACCTTAGCCAGAAGCTAATTTACAACAGTGAGCATGTGACAACGCAACGATTTATGAATATAACGAAAACTTGCCAAGGGAGTGTCTTGGACAGCTGGAATACTAGAAAAATCACATAAATCATCGAAAAACCGTATAATTCTTGCCCCAAACAACGCAATAAATATTTTAATGGATTTTTTTCTTGTGACGTTATTATCACAACCCAACCTACAATGAAACTAAACCGAATAGAATATAAAGCGGAACAATAGCAATAGTAGATTATAAGTGGTTCATAAATTTTGTCTGGAAATGAAAAATATTGCAGACGGCATTTTTCTAGACATGTCAAAAATAGACCATTAATTGTTAAAAATGAAGCGGATATTGAAAAATAGCCACACCGCTATAAAGACCACATACTAATTAGGAGAGTCATCGTTTTAATTACAATAATTTCTAGACTCCGTCACGGGCGTAGATCAATGTCAAATCATGAAATATCGAACACGTGTTGAGATGAGCAGAAACCTAGTAACACAATCACCATGACGGGTGTTTGATTTTTTTTCGAATCAATTAGCAAACAAACCAGGTTGAAGATATCATATTTGAAATTTTCTAAAAAGCAGCTTCATGAAATCTTTGAATCATCAATTCGAGATTTATTTCAAACACAAAGTTATATCTAGGTTTTTTTCATTTAGCTATTAGTATCGATGATGTCATATAGGTTGATTGATACCACGAATATCTTTTAAAACGTATATTGTTTTAAAAAAAATCTTTCTGAAATTATAACTATTAGTGGTATCCACGAGTGTCTCACATGGTTTCGCATGGTCTTGACGTTTTCGAAACGAGACTCTTATGCTCCGGGGGATATTGAGTCCGTTGTGGAGAATGAGAAGTGCCAAATCTATTGGAACTACTCATTCCCCACCCCCAAGCAAATTTAAACTATTAAGCCTGATGTAGTCCTCCTCAACCATTCATCAAAGAAAGATTATTTTCGTATTGGAGTTTTCGGCTCATGGCGAAAGATACATCTTCCGAAAATGAGATGAAAAATCATTGAACTCCGTAGTCTTTACCCACATCATTCTGTTAAAATTGTGGTTCTCATAAGTTATGTCTGAAGGCCCTGGGATTTTACCTATAAGGAAATCTTAACAAAATCTTTAATTTTCCAAAATCATGTTTTTTTTTAAATTTCTTTTTGAACAAAAATCCTTCCAGAGTCGAAGCCGTTTCCAACCGATATGGCTTACCCTAGTGTGATGCGTCTGCTGGTTTTTTTTTTTCAAGAAAACAAAAATTGTTGGAGACGAGATTTGAATCCGAGCATTCTGGGAGGTAGCTAGTTAAAGGTATGGTTCCTTCCATGCGGCCGCCGCACACGGCGGTCGCAGTGCGGCGGCCGTAACCTACTGCTACACGTGTTTTTGAATGTACATGTTTCCTTCCAAGCGGCGGCCGGACACGTCAGCCGTGAACGACTGCGATCGTTGCGACGGTACTGCTCCAGAAGCAGTGTAGTCGCAGCCGCAAGAGAGTTTTCGTATTCCTCTGGGGTTATAACGTATCAAACTCGGTTGTATGACTCTGATTTTACATAATCTTTCATCAAGTTGAAGATGTACTCAAACTGCACCTTGTTCAATCTGAAATATTCCCTAAATTTTACTTCATCCCGAGTAGATGTCGATTAATTAATGTAACAGAACACCCCTCATCACGCTTTTTTTATAATATTGGATTTATATCCGCATTGCTCTTTTCCAAGTCGATTAACTGCAGATCATCCATATTCACTTCAACTACTGTGAACTATCATTACTAGCACCATCGGCGAAAAACCGGCTCCGTCCGCCGTACACGACATCCGCATGGAAGAAACCATGAGATCGACCGGCTGACGCATCCGGTCGACGCACTGCGGCCGCCGCACACGGCGGCCGCAGTGCGGCGGCCGCAACCTACTGCTACACGTGTTTTTGAATGTACGTATTTCCTTCCAAGCGGCGGCCGGACACGTCAGCCGTGAACGACTGCGATCGTTGCGACGGTACTGCTCCAGGAGCAGTGTAGTCGCAGCCGCAAGAGAGTTTTCCTATTCTTCTGGGGTTATTACGTACCAAATTCGGTTGTATGACTCTGATTTTACACAATCTTTCATCAAGTTGAAGACGTACTCAAACTGCACCTTTTCAATCTGAAATATTCTCTAAATTTGACTTCATTCCCGAGTAGATGTCGATTAATTAATTGTTGTTGAAAAAAAAATGTTAAAATTGTTTTTTCCGTTAACCAGCTGTCGTCCCCTTACGAACGGCAGCCCTCAAAAGTCGAAACTTGTGCGAGCCAAGGATTAACGAGGTCTTACCTTTTTACGTGCGATTCCTAGCACGATCCGAGGAGAATATCGAAAGGAGGTCCGTTGGTCACCCATCCAAACCATGGCCTCGCATAGCGTTGCTTAGCTTCAGATATCGGTGAACCGGCGCTCTCCGTTCGAGCTATCCCCGCGGATGAAACACGCCTTTTTTTAATATTGGATTTATATCCGTATTGCTCTTTTCCAAGTCGATTAACTGCAGGATTTCCTCATTGTCATTTTCTTCCAATAACAAATAAAGTCGAAAAAATCATCCATCTTCACTTCAACTACTGTGAACTAGCATTAGTAGCACCATCGGCGGAAAACCGGCTCCGTCCGCCGTACACGACATCCGCATGGAAGAAACCATGAGATCGACCGGCTGAC
This sequence comes from Chrysolina oricalcia, assembly GCA_944452925.2. Classification (NCBI taxonomy): domain Eukaryota; kingdom Metazoa; phylum Arthropoda; class Insecta; order Coleoptera; family Chrysomelidae; genus Chrysolina; species Chrysolina oricalcia. The sequence continues at coordinate 20,606,053 of OX101818.2, forward strand.
GCATCCGGTCGACGCACTGCGGCCGCCGTGTACGACGGCCGCATGGAAGGAACCGTACCTTAACTTGATTCCCTAATATCTGAAGAATGGTCATCTGGTCAAGCTAGCAGGTAGATATGCGAACATAGTACATACTAACACTACTCAATCGTACAGATTTCGATTAAAAATAACTAACGTCTGACGCCCCTGGATTCTTGCTCTATTGAGAAAAACAATGTTTCAGAATATGTCAGATACCGTTACTGACAGTCACATACATGACATCTTCAAAATGTCAAATGGCACTACCTCCTTTGCAATAATCGATTTTCGAATTCCGTTCTAACATTTTGTAACACTTCTCTCGGAATAGATATGCATTCTGCAATAATTCCTTGTCGAAGCTTTTCAATTAAATTAGGTTGTGTTTTAAATACGACGGATTTTAAATATCTCAATAGAAAAAGGTCGAGGAGTGTTAGATCCAGAGATCTCGCTGGAAAAGCGTTATTTAAAAATTGCCTGAATGGAAAAACGTAGTGGGGTGGTCCAACTGATTTTCTATTTCTGCATTATGGTGGTGTCTAACATTTGGTAATAAGAGATTGGAGATGAGACTCGAGTGTCAAAAATATGGAAATAAGAAACCTGACACGAGAGTTGAGTCTAGATGAGACCAGAGACGGGACTCGATACCAGATTGGACACGAGACTCGGGACGAGACTCGATACGAGTCCAGACAAGACTCCTTCTCTTTTTGGACGATGTTCGTATCGTCAGGAATTGAAAACTCTATAACGATAAATCCAAGTTCATATGGGATGCGCGGGCTGGTGCCTGGAAAAATAACGTATTTCCTGTTTTTTTATGGTTGCGAACCATGCAGAGGATGAGATCTGAATTCCTACTGGCTCCATTCAGTATCATTTCGTTATGTATATACTCCAAACTCAAAAGTATTCGGCCATCCTATTGTGTAACAGTGGAACGAACCATTTAGAATGCAAACTGCTATGAAGATGCATAATTTTTTAAGTTTTAACGACAAGTTGTCTCGAGTCCATTACACCAATCCTAAGGAATGGTGTAGGACTGGAATGACAAGATAAATTGTTGCAGAAACTTTGTTCTTCCCTGACAAATCTGATGACCAGATCTGTCGGAGTTCGTGCTGGTACTCGCCACGGAGAGAGTTTTTATTTGTGGTTATATCTCTTGGGAGAGAAGTTGCTCCACCTCTAGATAAGTATATGTTTCTAGGTATCAAGATGATGTGGGCTGCTGCTAGGGTAGACGCAGTTGTATCCACGGGTTTTCCTGAATGCAACGGACAATGAAAAATAAGGAGATTATTATTACTATCATCATTTTTATGAGACACTATGTTTCCATTTTGTGACACCATATGTGTCCCTAATCACAATATATGTACGAGTGAAGTAAACATGTTATTCATTCAGTATTTTCCCGCATTGTTTAACATGATCCCAAAAGTTGGTAAACTTTTCAAATGTTCATATTTTCATCAATTTCAATGAAATCCAATCCTAGTATCGGTGGAATAACACGAAGCTATACGTGTTAGACTTCGAATTGAACGGATTAAATAACGTAAAATTTCTATTGAATCTGTGGCGAAATCAGGAATATTTGTAATTATTATCTCCGAAAGACATTGATAATAACTCAAATATAATTTGTTGCATCTATTACAAATTATTAGAATGGATAAATAGTTGGAGGTGAGATTTTTTATTTCAGATGATTTCATACCTATTCATAAGCGTAGACAGGCTATGAGTCACACCTTTTCAAATTTTGTCTATTCCGAATTACACTAAGTATTTCGGAATTGGCAGAAATCAAAAGAATCGAAAAGGCTTCTCTACGCCTTTGGATCTATTCAACACAGTATTCGTTGAAAAGGAAATTATGGAAAGAATAATTTATAAATTTATTTATTTACAAATGGGAATACAAACGGGACTAACCCAAAACAGTATTCACAGATAGGTGATTTCTCAATATACAGAATCTACATATAATTCTAAAATAAAATTACTGGAAATTACAAAATTGGTGATAGATATAGAAAGAAAAAACAATAAGATTAATGAATTAAGTGCATATAGTAATGGGTGAATGAAAACGAACATGAAAGCGTACTTATTCAATTGAAGTTTGTGAAGCAAGAAGGTGTTTTTTTTCTAAATATAGGAAAATTTTGACAGTGAGTAAGAGAAATTATCAATATTAATGGAATTTGATAACGCATTATATGATATGTTGCATCTATGCAATATAGTTATTTGTGTATTTAGAGCGCGAGGAGCGCGGTAATCTTTGGAGAGCGGCAATGGCACTTTGTTCTCGAAATAAACACATGTTTTTTTTCTTCAAACGCAGCTTTTAAACATAGAAACGATCGACACTTCATTCATCATAGGCGCCTAATATTATCCATGAGAAAATAAACACTCAATAGTAATCCCAAATGAATAAGCTATCCAAATATCCAATAATTTACATCTCTAACAAAACAAGAAATAACTTGCTTGAAAAAAAAACGAATGTCGAGCTCAAATCTATCATCATGCAAAAATAGGTTCGTTTTCAACAAAAGCTCTAGAGCGAAAAAGCTATCTAACGGATCTAACGGAAAAGATGCTGATACCTAGTACTATATTTAAGAGCATTAAGATAAAGGTACTAAGGATGGCAAGCGAATCAAATGAATTGTTGATGATTTTGAAGAAGAACTTCACGTCAGAAATGTTACTTCTGTTCGCCAGCGTTAATATTTTCAGCTCATTCCTAACATAGATACGGTTCAAGAACACGTTCAAGTTTTTTTTTTATGTAAATGTCGTACTAGGGTACCATATTACGGAACCATAACTCAAAACACTATTGACGTATGACATATAGAGAGTACGGAGAGTCGGTGTGTTTTGAAATTCACGACAAGTTCTCATAATGAAACCTAACATTTTGTGAGCCTTTTTAGAAATGTAAAATAAAGGCCTATCAAAAAGCACTTTAGAGTAGAATATTATTCCTAGGTCCTTCATTTCTGTGACAATTTCCAATGGTCGAGAAGATATTTGAGAGGAGTGATTCAGACTACTTTTTCGGCGTCCAAATGAAATATGGTAACACTTATCAATGATCAGGTATAGACCATTTACATCGCAGTAGACATGGAAGTTATTGATATCATGTTCCATACTAAAGGAAATACACCCTCTTCAAAAGATTTATTGAAGATTAAATGAAGTGGTACTGCAATATGTTCAGCACAGTATTTGAGGAGTGTTGTGATAGTGTTATAATAAGTGAAATCCAGTGAAATCCAGTGTAAATTCATATTTTTGTAGACCCAATGATCTCCACGATTGATGAAGATGAAGTGTTTCCTTGTATATTGATAATGATCGTATCATGGGCTCATTATATCGGTTGTTAAAAGGAATTATGTGAGACTCAACATGGAAGTTTTTAGAATCCTGTCTGATAGTCTTTCTTCAAAACTGAATTGAGAATGAAAATTACTTTAAAAATTTGTTTTTACTAACTCATTTTTAAAACATCAATTTGATGATAGATAGTTGATTGATAACGTCGGACACTAACTGATATCACAAAAAAATAAGGTTGTAAAACGTTTCAGTAACACCAAAAAAATTCTAATGAGAAATCAAAATACTTATAATATTTTATAAAAATAATTCAACCGCTGTTTCCAACGCTGTAAATGTAAAACTCTTCTCCTAAGGTTTTCAAATCCTCACGAAAATATATTCAATTACGAGTCCCTCGCACGAGACTTGAGACCAGAGTCACCAATATTCTCGAGAGACCAAACAAAGTCAGCGCTCTTCTGATCAAAATATTGCCTCAAGTATCTTATCGAGATCCTACCGTACCTCGTGATCACCCGGTACACTGAAAAGTGAGAATCTAGTTCGTAGAGATCTCAATCAGTCATATTTTGCCAAATTCAACGGCCCTGTGCATGCCTGTTCTTAATGAACACTATTGTTCACATTCTTGGCAATCTCCATCACTGACTGCATGTAAAGTTATTCTTTGTGCATCTAAATCTAATTGTTTATTATGCCCGGAGCAGATAAAATTGCGCAACTGCTACATAAATCGTGTTTTCCTATGCTGGCTTACAGTTGCTAGAGCCAGTCTCGTCTAATTAAACGAAGCGTTTTTAAATTAATTCAATTTAAATATACAAGAAAGTTTATCTTGACGAACGAGTAATTAAATTTTGAACATCTCTGATATGCCATCAAAGACGCCTTTGTATTAATGAAAAAAGTTTCCTATTCTCTGTATAGGATTTAATTAATATTCTAATTCATCATACTGGAATATTCTCTCATGAAAGTTATTGGTCTACAAATTGTTATTCAAATTTGTTTACAGATCAATTATTGGATTCATGATAAAAAGGAACAGATAATTAGTGATTGTAAATGTAGGAAGGAACCACACTGTCCATTCCCAAAATCGTCTATTCTTTTATTCATCATGCATGTTCTGTCATTGATGCATTTATGTCAATTACTATCACACAGATAAAAAGCTTATCTTCAACCAAATATATAATACTCTTGAAATCATTTTCAATTGATGATAATAATATTCCCATTCCAAACTGATTGAGTTGTTTGCTTCTTCATATACTTTATCTTAAAAACCATTTCCTTCCAGTGAAACGTTCTAATCTTCACCCAATAGAAAACTGACAGTGACTCATTGTGATATTCCTCTTGACTCAAAAGTATAATTCCTTGGCTATATGATTTACTTTCAGGTGAAGAAACCGTCTGCTGGGCATGAAATAGCATTCTTGGTGTACGAGGATAATATTTATTGAAAAATTCCCTACTATAGATCCAAACAAAATTTCAATGTCAAAATATTTCATTACTCAACATATTCTGCTCTTAATTGGATACATTTATTACAGCGAACCTGCAACGTCTCTAGACCTTTCAAAAACAATTTTTTTTTTCTTGCTCTGCAATCCAGACCTCAACAGCTTTTATTACCTCTTCGTTGGAAGGAAATGACCTTTTAAACTTTTTTTCAGTTGACAAAAGAGATGATAGTCAGACGGAGAAGAATCTGATGAATAAGGGGGGTGTTCTAGTAATTCAAACCCTAAATCACGAAGTTTTTGCATGGCAACCTGAGATATGTGTGCCGGGGCGTTGTCCTGCAAAAACAAAACACTTTTGGATAGCTTTCCGCGTCTTTACTCTTTAATTTTTTTTCCGTAGAGTGGTCAGTAATGTCGATTAGAATTCTCCAGTTTTTGTTCAACCCTTATCCAAAAACTCAATCATGATTACTCCATGGCAATCCCAAAAAACTGAAGCAAGAACTTTTCCAGCAGATTTTTGGACACGAAACTTCTTAGGTCTTGGAGAACCGGAATGTCGCCATTCCATCGAATGTTGCTTTATTTCTGGATCCATCCATAGTAACAATTCGGTTTGAGAAGTCTACATCGTTTTCAAATCGAGCACATATCGAACGCGATGCTACTACCCTTGCACGCTTTTGGTCAACATTCAAACATTTGGGGATCCATTTTGCAGCAATTTTTCTCATGCCCAAATTGACGTGAACTATATGATGAACGCATTCGTATCAAATATTCAGTGCTTCAGATATCCGTTTTAGCCCAATTCGACGGTCTGTTAAATTCATGTCATGAACTGCATCGATATATTCGGGGACTGGCACAGAAACTGGCCTTCCCCATCGGTCATCATCTTCAATGAAAAATTTACCTCTTTTGAAGATAGCAGTCCAATTTTTCACGGTCGCATTCGAAGGACATGGATAACCAAGGGTATTAAGCATATCTTCGTAAATATGCTCACCTCTTAACCCTTCTAAATAAAGGTACTTGATGATGGCTCGATACTCCAATTTTTCGATTTTCAAAATTTCGGTGAACATATTTTTTCTTTTAATTTATTGCGTATCTCTGGTTTACTTTTTTGACGTCAAACTTCGCACTGACACTTCTGATAAGTTATTGTTCGTTGCTATGGTAACGCAATATTTCGTTTATGCAGGGAACTGGTCTAGGCTAACTAGATATCAATACATCCTCTTAGTTTTAGAATTTCTCCAGGTCAAGGAGGGGTGGGGGGCATTTGAAAAACCAGTCATTTCGTGACCGTTTGCTGATTTCACATTTTGGTGATATTTTTGAAAATCGCGGTTTTTTCGGCATCTGACCTCGTTCGCAGATCAAACTTGGCAGAAGGTATGTTCAACACCATATCTATAAAAATGTGAAGCCAGCAAACGGGAACAAACTGAATGGTTTTTAAACCCCTCCCCCTCTTTGACCTATAGAAATTCTATAACTATGTCGGAGTACAGGGTGACGGGTGAGTTGTTGTAATGAATTAACAGACACAGCAGCTAATAAGTAACCATAACCATATATTTACACATGTTACATAAAAACACTCAACAATTAAACGTATATACAGCTATATAAAGATTGACTCTCAACAAGCTCGACCAGGTAAAAGCCAGTCGTGGAGCTCGAAAGACGGAGAACATCGCGGCTTGAAAACTTAAGCCAACTAATTATCTTTTCTCATCTTTTGGGCTCCATATTTTCATTGCAGGTCAGAAATGAAGAAAAACCCAGCCTACGTCATTCCAAAAACCAATTGCTGGCTGGCAAGATTCGCATCGTAGGTAATCCGATTACCAGAAATCTAACTATGTATGTAATTCTAAGTTCTGAAACTATTTTACCGGATTTGAATATTTCCCAATAAAACATTTATAGTCGGACAAAGGCCCCATTTCTATTATTTTTGAATTTAAGAAAGAACAAGAAATAAAATATAAGATATTTAGAAATGTTGTTAGAAATTATTTCATTGTTGGTAAAGCCCCTACAGTACCCCCTTGCCAGTGGTGAACGATATGAAACTAAAAGTGAATACAAAAAAAATTGAAAAAAACACGAACAAATCTGAATATCATTATTAACTAAGCATATTCACCAAATCTGCGAATCTTACCTGGTAGGGTTCAGTGAGTCGAACACGAAGACCGGAGTGCGTAGAATTAAATCAAAATAAAAAATGAAAATCTGCGAATTTTGCGCAGAATGAAATATGAGATGCTAGTACTGCAAATTATTCCATCTTGAGGTTACTCTACGTAATCAGCAAAATGAAAGAATTGAATTGCAATAAAAATGAATTAATTACATCCTGCTGGACAGCGCTCGGGATAATTAGCGCGACGTCCTGAACGCGTCGTGAAGGCAGGTGGTGCTGCTGGTGTAGGTGATGTTGCTGATGAAGGTGGAGCAGGTGGTGCTCCTGGTGCAGGTGATGCTGCTGGTGTAGGTGGTGCTGCTGGTGCAGGTTGTGCTGCTGGTGCAGGTGGTGCTGCTTGTGCTGCTGTTGCTACTGGTGATGCTGCTGGTGGTGCTGCTGGTGCTGATGGTGCTGCTGGTGCTGATGGTGCTGCTGACTGGCCGGAGCGCCTGGAAATGCTGGCGCAGCTCAAGGATGAAGTCAGTGGAGTTGTCCATGTCTCTGATAGACGTGGAGATCAGGAATTTACCGGGAAGACGGAGAGGTTCACCGTCGATCATTTCCGCAGCCGTAGCTGAGCTTGTGGTTGGATTGGAGTAGTTGGTTGAGAATTGAGGAGCTGACTTGCATGTTTTTGAAGTTGTTACACTGGAACTGTAGCTTGAGGTTGGACTTGTACTACAGGAAGCTGCTGAGTAGTTGTCTGAGGTTGCTCAGCTGGAAAAGGTGCTCCGGTATTCAAACTTGCTGGATTTTGCGGAGCTGTAATAACTTTGGTCTTGAGCACAGGTGTAAAGTTCCGTGGTGCAATAAACATAAGACTCTGTTGTTGTGGGGTAGCCTGGGGTTGAACTTGGACTGGTACTGTTTGCTGCAGTAGGACTGTCTGTTGTAAAAGCACTGGTTCTTGTTGAGGCGTCATTTCGGTGTTTATGTCCGTGAAAGAAAAAAAACTCACTGGCGTCACTGTCCTCCTAAAGCACTAAACCACGTCGGAGTCACCAATGTCGGAGTACAGGGTGACGGGTAAGTTGTTGTAGTGAAATAACGGACACAGCAGCTGATAAGTGACCATAAACATATATTTATACATGTTACATAAAAATACTTAACAATTAAACGTATATGCGGTTGCAAAAGAATGACTTTCAACAAGCTCGACCAGGTAAAAGCCAGTCGAGCAGCTCGAAAGAAAAAGAAAATCGCGGCTTGAAAACTGAAGTCATACTAATTATCTTTTCTCATGTTTTGAACCCCATCCTTTCATTGAAGGTCAGAAATGAAGAAAAACCCAGCCTACGTCATTCCAAATTTTTAAATTATGCGGCTAACGAAGGCGTCTTCATAAAACTAATTGCTGGCTGGCAAGATTCGCATCGTAGGTAATCCAATTACCAGAAATGTAACTATGGAATTTCAAGTTCTGAAACTACTTTACCGGATTTAAATATTTCCCAATAAAAACATTCATAGTCGGACAAAGGACCCACTTCTATTATCTTTGAATTTAAGAAAGAACAAAAAATAAAAATATAAAATATTTAGAAATTATTTTATTGTTGGTAAAGCCCCTACAACTACATCCAGGCGACTTGGAGCAACACCAAGAATGCTATTTCATGCCCAGCAGATGGTTTCTTCACCTGTCAGTAAATCATATAGCTGTTGCCAGAGAGGTGACTGCGAAATCACGTGAAACCGTGACCTGTGATTGCGACGTCAATTTCATACCTTTTAACCGTTTTAGTTGGGGGTTATGTTTGTGATAGTTGTTAGTTTTGTACGTGTTAGTAGGAGTGCTGCTAGTAATACTATGAATGCAAATTGAGTTTTGCTATCAGGGTTTTCAACAGTATTTTGTATCATATACATTCTGTCTATATTCGAACATATTGCAATGTGTCACTAATAAATATTATTTTAACTATATTCTTGATATGGTATTTTGAATATGAATATTATAAAGAGATTTTCATGTAAAAACATCATACCTGAACTGTTCGTTGCTCTGTTTGCCAAAATGCATTATCAATGTGAACTTCATCCGTAACAACTAACTACAATTTGGTCTTGTACCATATTTATCAATTATTAGAAATACCCATACGCCAATACCGGGCTCATTTTATGAACAATAAAGAAATGTACCATTCGTCTTCTCAAAAAGGCTAGATTGTATATTTATTTATAGTTGTATATTTTTCATAACTGAGTGCAAAGTGCACATTTTTTGTGGTGGTTGAGATATTCTTGAGTCAAACGATTCACATCACTCAACAAAGAAAGTGAACAGAACAGTCATTTCTAGAAAATACCACCCACAGGAGATATATTTCAGTAGTAAGTTGTCACAAGAAAAAGAAGACAATACTAGGATGGCTAATTTCAATTCAGTCACAAACTCTTATGACAGCGGAATCTCCTTGAAAGAAGACTTAAGCATCATTTCCACCCTGTAAACTCACTCATGCCGAGCATTTTCAGACTTAGTTAAACAATGAGGGGTCATAAGACGCCTGACTATAAGCCAACCGTTTTCTCTATCTTTGAATAGGAGGAAGATGAGGAGGACAAGAAAGAGATAACCCCACTCCTGACTATAAGCCAACCGTTTCCTCTATCTTTGAAGAGGAGGAAGATGAGGAGGACAAGGAAGAGATAACCTCCTTCCCCACTCCAGTATCGGAGAAACCAGAAGAGTACGATCAGCCAATATTCAGAAAATGCGACTTACCGCCATCAAAAATCAAAAGTGGCATGCCTAAGACACAACAACAGCTGCAGTAATGGTTCATGTGCACACATTAAATATCATGATAATATGACGCTCATGCTGAAAAAAATGTATTTAAAACTGTATATCTAAAAACAGCAAATCAGAATGAAAAAACACGAATTTGTGAATGGAGGGTTATAACACCCCCCTGAATATATTGAAGTGAGAGAAGCTTTCAGAACAGAAATTAACATCCAAACTGACAGAGTCACCAGGCTTTGCGAGACAGTATATTGTCAAAATATCTGATTACGGAACAGTGAACATAAAGGTGGAATATCTAAGGCGGAACTTCACGACGGTTACCCCCAAACAGATCAAATAGTCCCACTAAATTAACCACTTCATTATAACGCAGTTCCAAAAGTGTTAAAAATGGATTTACATGCAGTTGCAGTTGCTCAATTATCAATTAAGTTAATAGAATTTGTTGAGATCATTTCCTGACTATTCCACTCTTTTCAAGATATTCACGAAATCTGACCAATCACAAATCAAAGACAACTTGTTTTATCGTAGGTAATACCACAAGTGTATCGGTGATTATCGAAATAGCAATTCCTTTGAATTTGATAATCAAATTATGGTGCTTGGCAACCACACGAGCGCTTGCGCAAGTGTGGTTTCCTAAAGCAACATAATTTGATTCGAAACCGAGAAGGAATTAACGATAAGCGCCGATAACACGAGTTGTATTTGTTAAGATTATTTCATGAATAAAATCGAAACCATTTTTATTTATTTACCATTCAATTTAAAAAGGAACATTAATCCCGCATTTAGTTCTGAAATTATGCAACTAACAAAACATTTATTTCAGTTACCACAGAGCGCGTCATTCGTAGTTTCGTCATTGCATGTCTAGTCTACTGCTTCACGCTCGAGGTTATGTTTTGATAACATTTTGATTTAATGATTTGATTAAGCAACAAGTACGCAAAATTTGTCGAAAATTGTGAAGTTGATATGAATGAATAGTGAGTGCTTATTTAGTTTTGGTCAAAGTTTGGTGTTGTGTCATTATAGCAGCTTGCTAGTGGTAAGTTTTTGTTTTGATAATAACCAATCAGGAATCGAACTACAAAATCGAAAGCACATGATATACATATCCAGTAGCCATTCAAGAGCCGAACTACAAAATCGAAAACATGATGTTTTCATTTATCAACACACAAATTTCAACCAATCATAATACGTTATTTTAGCATAAGTGAAATAATCGCGAAAACACCAGCTGTCTCTCAATTCTGATTGGTCTGTCAGCGTAGGTGTTTTCAACGATGTAACCATAGATGACAAAGCAAAATTTGACATTTTGACAGATCATAATTGTTGGCTAAAACGTCAAAATGAGTCGCATCGTAACTATATAATAAATTATTGATAGTTATAATACATTTTTTGTGATTATAGTTGATTGATTATGTTTATAATAATACTTTTAATGCTTCGTGAAATAGTTAGTCTAATAAAATTCCACTCGTGATTGAATTTATCTCATGTCTGCCTTTTATTTCTGAAGTCAACTGAATTGTATCGAGAAGACACCACTCGTCCTGCGGACTCGTGGTGTTTTCAATTCAATTTTCAATTCAGTTTCGTTCAGAAATGAATCGACAGACTTATCGCGAAAATTCAATCACTTGTGGTATTACTACTGAAAAGTGAAAGGTAAAAGATGCGGACGACAACATTTATGTCAAAAGTCTGTGATTTTGGTGACATTCTCATTCGAATTCGAATAGGCCGGTAGACTTCAAAATTTGAGAAAACACTTTCATTATTGTAAAGAGAAACATTCTCAATTGAAAATTGAACAAATACATGACTCCTCTGGAAATGGAAAGAACCTACGATAAAATTGAAGTTGCTTTTTTGTAATATCTAACAGAAAACAACTACTTCCCTGGCTAAAGCCACGCTGGACATTGAACTACATCTAATAGATATTGGGAAAGACCCTTTATAACCTGAGAGAAAAAAACTGAAAGTGAAAATTTGCATTTTCATTCAGATATTTAATTATTTATTAAATGTCCAGTTTCGATTGGAGATTCTTATCTATAGAATTCCAAAAAATACAGGGTGTCCCATTAAATATTCTGACCAAAAACAAAATACTCATTGGGTAACATAGTATCAAAAAAATTTGCACCAATTGCTTTAATTCAGAACCCCAAAATTACAATTCTCCACTAATTTAGAGTTCCCAGATATTCCCTGTCCAAAACTTCGTGGAACACCCTGTATATACTTTATTGTCCAAGAATATTCTCATTGACGAAGTAATTAAAAAATATATGAAAAATATAAATATCAACGTTAATACAAATTTTGGTGGAACGTTGATAATAATAACTGAATAAATATAATACAACTAGATTGTTTTCTTTCGAGTTAGACCTTTTGGAGCCTCTGAAGATACCATACATCATATTTCGCTGAAAACCAGACTACTTTAGGAATTTTCATTCAAATAACTGCACCTCTTCAATTGACGTGGTGTTGCAGGTTTTTCCGGATATTACTGCAGATGTTAAAGCAAATGCGCCACCGAATCAGTTTACGCCCCTCCGCAGCGCCGATAAATAATTTTTTTATTGTTGCTTTATTATAGTTAGTACTCAATATTTTAATAAAAGTTGTAATTGTCAATATTGATATAATTGAAATTCTCCTTTCTGAAAATTTATGTTTCAGATATGTTTTCAGTTTTCTAGCTGCTTTTTTATGAAAAACCTATTGAAAGAGCAACGACTGATTCATATTGAGATTTTTAGCATACGAGGATGTATTGATATCTAGTTAGCCTAGACCAGTTCCCTGCATGAACATAATATTGCGTTACCATAGCAACGAACAATAACTTATTAGTAGTGTCAGTGCAAAGTTTGACGTCAAAAAAGTAAACCAGAGTTACGCAATAAGTTAAAAGAAAAAATATGTCCAACGAAATTGTGAAAATCGAAAAATTGGAGTATCGAGCCATCATCAAGTACCTGTATTTAAAAGGGTTAACAGTTAAGCAGATTTACGAAGAAATGTGTGAACTCAGAGCAATGCATATGTGTATCGATGTTTGTCTAAAAAAAGAAATTGATAAATGACATGATTATAATTGACTTGAATCAGTTGAATCATTGTATCCAACATGTGAAAAAAAAAATTACCAACCTGATATCGAAAAACCTACAGCATGTGGAATACTGTAAAGGACCCCGCAAACTCCTTATGGAATTTGGGTCCCGGTGGATTTTTTTTGAATTTTTGGTATGATGTAGTCCATGTAATTCTTAACCAATGTTACCATTGCGCCAACCCAAAAAAATTAGCAGTTTTGCAGCTAGGGGGCGTTGCACAGATTAGACTATTTATTTTTGAACCCGGTAAAAATATTTTCACTTGTTTCATTATTGCTAATGTTGCACAATGTTGTGCTGTTTTATAAATAAAATTCTTACCCCCTCCACTTTTTCCCCGGGTGACAAACCCCAAAAATGATCAGTTTTGATGCTACGGGGCGATGAAATCATATCTTGCTCAGAATAGGCGGAAACAATATCTCTACGTATTTTTGTTTTATTTTATGCCGAACAATTGTGTAAACTTTCATGAATTGAAAATCTAAAACCTCCCCCTTACCCCCAACCCCTATTTCAAAACACGAAAAAAAATAATTCAGGCACCACCTCATATTCAAATTGTGGATGTCTAATTTTTATTTATTTTCAAGATATTCGCCCAATTGATTGATATTCAAAAATCATGAACTACGCCCTACTAAGAAGTCAGCAAACTCCATCAATATTTTTCTGAAGGGAGGGAAAGGTGATATTAAACAACTGTACGATTTCCTCAATTTGAGCTGATTAAAACATTTATTTTGATAAAGCATTTACAAGTGTTCTATCGTGGTGGCATTTAACATGTGTAAATTCATCATGAATGATAAATAAAGAGGAAATAAAATCTTCCAATTTACACAAAAAAATTTATATATACTTGTAACGTGCTTACAAATGTTTCGACACACGGTGTCATCATCTGAGCGAGTTATCAACTAAAGAATCGTCAAAATCACCTTCTTAAATATTAAAATAACATGCATGAAATTTCACTAATGACAATTGCAGGTATGAAATTTCCTAATGACATATAGCTTGGATTAGGGAGCATTTGAGTAGTTACTAGTGAGATAATTAATTATAGGTGAATTGTACAGGTCAATTTGGTCATTAAGAACTAAATTGCTATTGTTACGTAAATGTTTCTTGATTTCTATGGATTCTAATATGTTTAATTTTTGACCTTTAGGTTGAATATGCAAAATTTCAGGATTTTGTGAGAAGTTATGGTTATTGTCAATAAGGTGGTTGGCATAGTTTGAGTCCTGTTTATTTAATCTGTAACTTCTCAACTGCTCACCGAATCTTTGAATAAAACTACGGCCTGTCTGGCCTATATACAGGGTGTCAATTTGAAAACTTCCCACCCTTAATATCTTCCTTCCAGTAAACAATATGAGTAATCGAAAAAACAGGTCAATTTTATTGTCAAGGGGGACACTTTCAAGGACTATTTGTAGCCCTCGTGGTTCAACCCCCTAGGAGGGGTAGATGTTACCCTTAGAATTTTAAATGGGAAGGGGGGTCAAGTGGCACATCATTTTGATGGGCGTTCAATTCTTGTTCCAATGGTACCCTGACTTATTATTTTTTGATGAGCATTTTCCGAAAAATTGCGTTCTAAACTAACAGAAGTAATTATTAGAACGCCTATACTGAGATGCATGGTTTGGCCAGAACTGGTTAGAATATTAGGTGGTACCGTTCCAACCCTGTATTAGGGGTAACATTAGCCATTAGCTTCAAACACTTTACATAAAAAAGTAGTCTAATAGTAAAACGTAGATGGTAGTAAAGTTGTGTTTATTAAATGCTGAATTTTTAAGTGTCATCGCAGAAATTGTACAGATAGCCTTCCTTTTTTGCTACTTCTGCTGTAAAAAGTTTCTGTTTTCCGGCAAAAAATTGGTTAGCAAATTTGAACTATGTGGTAGTATTGTGAATACCGTTGTACCTGTTGGGCTGTTTAGGAATTACTTTAATAAGTGTATAAAAGTTTAAAAATGGTTTACATTCTTCAAGACAGAATTGAAATGATTGTAATTTATGGAGAAGTTGGAAAGTGCGCACGAAGGGCGGCATGTCTTTTTAACGAAAGACATCCAAATTGTAATGTAAGTCACCGGTATGTGCTTGATTTGGTGAATAAGTTTTACGAAACTGGTTCAGTGACAAATAAAAAAAGAAATAACCCCAGAGTACTAAATGAAGCAGCTCAAATTGAAGTTTTGGGAACATTTGCTGCAGAGCCCACGAGCTCCTTACGATCAGTATCAGAACAGACGGGAATGTCACGCGAGACTATAAGAAAAGCATTGAAAATGCATAAATTTCATCCATATAAAATGCAGATTCTTCAAGAGCTCCACGAGGATGATTATGATAGGAGAATAGAGTTTTGTGAAATCACGTCTCATCGAGTCAATACCATCCCTAATCTTCTGTTAAACATCTGTTTCAGCGATGAGTGTTCATTTTTTCTGAATGGCAATGTTAATAGACAAAATTGTCGCTATTGGAGTGACGAAAACCCACATATTTTTCGGGAAGAGCATACACAACGCCCACAAAAAGTTAATGTTTGGGCTGGTATTCTTGGAAATGCCATTCTTGGTCCATTATTTCTGGAAGAAAACTTGACTGGCAATCTGTACCTTGATATGCTTGAAGAGACTATCGATCCTCTTATAACTCACGAGCTAGAAACTCAAATTGATGCAGAAGGTAATGAACTTTTGCAGGAGGATCTGTTACATTACCAGCAGGACGGTGCTCCACCTCATTATTTTCTTCCCGTCCGAAAGTGGAGAGATTTCCGGGTAGATGGATTGGCAGAAGGGGAGCAGTTGAATGGCCTCCGAGATCACCGGATTTAACACCCATAGATTTCTTTCTTTGGGGGCATCTTAAATCCGTTGTTTATAAAACACAACCTTCTGATATTGACGAACTTAAAAGACGAATTACAGCAGCATGCCAGTCAATTCCTAGTGAAGTTTTCCGTTATGTTAGAGGGGAGTTCGAAAACAGACTGTATTACTGTTTAGAGCAAAATGGACAACATTTCGAACAGCTAATAAGATAAGCGTAAGTAGATTTTATGTTGGAAATGTCTTTCTCGCAAATTAAATTTTATTGTGTAGAAGGAAAATAACCACCAAATAAAAAATCCCATGCGTAATAAATTTATTCCTGTCATTCAAGGGTTGGAGCGGTGCCACCTACTCTTCTAACCATTTTTATTAAAGGGAGTCAATACAATAATGCATCTCAGTATAGGTGTTCTAATAATTACTTCTGTTAGTTTAGAACGCAATTTTTCGGAAAATGCTCATCACAAAATAATAAGTCAGGGTACCACTGGAACAAGAATTGAACGCCCATCAAAATGATGTGCCACTTGACCCCCATTCCCATTTAAAATTCTAAGGGTAACATCTACCCCTCCTAGGGGGTTGAACCACGAGGGCTACAAATAGTCCTTGAAAGTGTCCCCCTTGACAATAAAATTGACCTGTTTTTTCGATTACTCATATTGTTTACTGGAAGGAAGATATTAAGGGTGGGAAGTTTTCAAATTGACACCCTGTATAATGCATTGCAATCCTCACACTCAAGTATGTAAACCCCCGACTTCCTGAATTTATCCCGTACAGACTTTGCGTTGTTAATAAAAGAATATAAGTTATTGTTGGTTTTGAATGCAACATTTATATTCCGTTTCTGAAGGAAACGGGATATTTTGTTCGTATGCTGACCAAGATATGTTAGACATGCAAAACGTTGATCGGTTTTTACTTTGATATGCGGATATATTAAATTTAGAGTTTTCCTGTTTTGTGAACCACTTGGAAAAGCAAATTCATAAATCTAAATTTAAACATTTGTTCAAATATTGGTATCGATATGTAGATGATATTTTCGTTTGCTGGGTTGGAACGGTACGTCAATTAAATATTTTTCTTAATTATTTGAACGGTCTCAATCCTAACATAGAATTCACATCAGAAATAGAGGATGATAACAATTCACTAAACTTCTTAGATCTAACTATCTCCCGTAAAAATAACACGCACGGCTTCTCTATATATCACAAACCCACACATACAGACACTACAATACATAAACACTCCATGCACCCACAATCACACAAACTAGCAGCATATCAATCTATGATTCATAGACTGGTAAATATACCTCAAAGCGATTTAGATTTCAAGTGTGAGTTAAACAGAATTAAACAAATCGCCGTAAATAATGGATATGAAACATCAATTATAGATAGACTGCTTAAACAAAAACAAAACAGGAAAACTCTAAATTTAATATACCCGCATATCAAAGTAGAAACCGATCAACGTTTTGCATGTCTAACATATCTTGGTCAGCATACGAACAAAATATCCCGTTTCCTTCAGAAACGGAATATAAATGTTGCATTCAAAACCAACAATAACTCATATTCTTTTATTAACAACGCAAAGTCTGTACGGGATAAATTCAAGAAGTCGGGGGTTTACAAACTTGAGTGTGAGGATTGCAATGCATTATATAAAGGCCAGACAGGCCGTAGTTTTAATCAAAGATTCGGTGAGCATTTGAGAAATTATTGATTAAATAAACAGGACTCAAACTATGCCAACCACCTTATTGACAATAACCATAACTTCACACAAAATCCTGAAATTTTGCATATTCAACCTAAAGGTCAAAAATTAAACATATTAGAATCCATAGAAATCAAGAAACATTTACGTAACAATAGCAATTTAGTTCTCAATGACCAAATTGACCTGTACAATTCACCTATAATTAATTATCTCACTAGTAACTACTCAAATGCTCCCTAATCCAAGCTATATGTCATTAGGAAATTTCATACCTGCAATTGTCATTAGTGAAATTTCATGCATGTTATTTTAATATTTAAGAAGGTGATTTTGACGTTTCTTTAGTTGATAACTCGCTCAGATGATGACACCGTGTGTCGAAACAATTGTAAGCACGTTACAAGTATATATTTTTTTGTGTAAATTGGAAGATTTTATTTCCTCTTTATTTATCATGCATTTACAAGTAGTCGGGAATACATTTTTTCGTGTTTTAAATTAAGGGTAGGGTGTAAGGGGGAGGTTTAAGATTTTCATTTCATGAAAAATTACAGAATTGATCAGCATAATATAAACTAAAATACGTAGTGCTATTATTTCCGCCTATAATAATGAATAGTCCATTCTGAGCAAGGTATGATTTCAACGCCCCCTAGCATCAAAACTATTCATTTTTGAAGTTTGTCACCCAATTTATTTCTATTCAAAATAACTTGAACTGCATCATATCAAAAATTCAGAAAAATCCACCGAAATTTTTTCGTTTTGTGTCATTTGGGGGGTGGGGGGATAATCATAAAAAACAGCTATTTCCCTTATTTAGGCATATTTAAACATTCGACGATACGTTTGAGGGTACTCGAGAAATATTTTTTTTGCATTCCGTAATTGGAGTTGGGGGGAAAAGGGGAGGGGGTAAGAATTTTTCTTATAAAACAGTACAATATTGTGCAACATTAGCAACAATGAAAAAAGTGAAAATATTGTTACCGGGTTCAAAAATAAATAGTCTAATCTGCGCAAGGGGTGATTTCAACGCCCCCTAGCAGCAAAACTGTTCATTTTTTTGGGTTGGCGCAATGGTAACATTGGGTGAGAATTACATGGACTACATCATACCAAACATTCAAAAAAATCCACCGGGACCCAAATTCCATAAGGAGTTTGCGGGATCCTTTCTCTTATAATTGCCATTGCACTTAAACCCAACACTCCGTAAGTTTATTTAGCTACAGGGTAGTTACTATTCTTTTATGTTTTATTATCGATTTTTTCTTCAACTTCTGCTGCTAATCTCTGACGTTCAGAAGTTGAGTATATGTGTAATGGATCCATGGTATCAACGCAGTATCAACGCGATTTTTTATATTTTCCCATGTTCACGACTCTTACCTACAGGCTCTAAGATGGGCGGAATTTTAGCCGTATTCAAAGACCTCTTCGTTTCATTATAATTTTATATATCACTCTGTAGATAGACGAGCAATGCAGCGGTTATCAACTTCGACGTCTTTCAAACCACATCGCATTTTTCCTACGAAGTTTTGTTCAACAACAAATAATAAAGGGGAATCGAAAAGGCGGTGTCCGGACTCGGGGACCATTTTACAAGATTTTACGACGAACTACTTTTCCAAATGAATAATGAATGTTGTTTGGCGAGGAATGTGAGACATCGCATTCGAGACGTAGCTTTGAGAAGATAAAGTTGGTTGTTTGTCTGGAAATGGCAGCAAAGGAATTCGAGATGTAACGAAGACTTTATTAGCAGCGCAGAGATGACGAGATGAAACATTCATGCTATGTTAGGAAAGATTAAGTGTGTTTAGGACTTCATAAAACCCAAGATTCATCTAAGTAAATTAATGCGGGAGGGATATCAAGGAATCAACTGAAATTAGCTTCGGAGATAGTTGATTATAACACGAAATACTGTTATTTCACATACACGGTGACCTATGTTAAGTGAACAATTCACAATTTTTGGAGAGCAGAGTATTATGAGGAAGATTCATTTGGTGGTGATTCATAATTGATATGCAGTACAACGTTGAGTATTAGAAAATACTCTGTTTTGTTTCAATCAGAGCTGTCCAAAAGTACAGTGCTTAGTTCTCATGAAAGCACTTAAGTCACTTCTGTGCTCCTAAGCAAGTACAGTCCTTAGAAATTTATTGGACCAGTGTTTGGTGCTTCAGAGCATTTAACGAAAATGCTTGGTGCTTAGTAATCCCGAAAAGTTTGCATATCTAACAAAATGAGTTTTAAATTAACTAAGTTATACTTCAGCTTTTTTAACTTCGTTGGCGTTTCGGAGACCAAATCTGTCCCTATTATAAAAACCTTGAAAAATTTTTCATATCTGTATCGAGTCAAATAAGTATTTCCTTGAGTGAGAAAAATGTGCCAAAAAATTCGTTAGGGTGACATTTGCTAAGTCGATAAACGGAATATGCGGTATTTCAGTCATCATTTTGTTATTTCTCACTACTTCTCCCTGAAGAGATGACCATGTGTTGCCCATTTCGATTTGATTTGGATATACATGTTCTCATCTCCAGACTGTGTGAGGTTAAACACCCATAAAACGATTTCAAGATTACCACAGAACCAGACATTCAATCAATCGATTGTATTTGAATCAAATTGTTGATTTCAGCAATTCTATTTCAAAATAGTACATTATGTAACAGGTGTCATAAAAGTCCTTTCAGAAACAAGTATTTCAATCACGAAATCAAACAGTAACCCTAGCGATGTATTTAAATAATGAAGTTGATATGGAATTGTTTTTAAAAATTTGTTTCAGTTACAGATTGTGAATCTGCAATAAATTGATTATTTGGCGTACACAGAAAAAATACTATGATATTTGTAATGATAGAATTTCTTGAACGATGGATCTCAACCTTCCAGTACTCGCGCCAAGTCTCACAGACCCAACGCTTCAATTTTGCAGGTGCATTTTGTAGCGCAATGAGAGTGGGGGTTGTTACATCGTATAGCTTTCTATTTTCAGTCATAGTATCACACACCGGATAATCGAGTAGGTTGGCCTTCGAATATTTTGTAAAACACGATATAAAGTCCGTTAGACTGGGCGCGAGTGGTGACGCAACTGTTTTTGAACTTCAAATTTTGTGGATTGTTTTGTTATAGATGGTAATATACAGCAATTATTAGACACATTTGTTCATAAAAATAGTAATTAATATTTTAGATGGATTATGAAAGAGAGCAAGAACGTTTACTCCGACTGCTTGAAGGAGTAGATGTAGAAGAAGACTATGTAGATGACGAATCGGACTTGGAGGACGATGCCACCGAGGAAAGGTTTCAAAACACCGATACGGAACAAACTGATAATGATGACGACGGTGAAGTTCAAACTCCGAATCGCCAACCTCGATTACCCTGTTTTATCGGCAAAGATGGACAAACGGTGTGGAAGAAACATGTTCCTAACAAGAAAATTAGAACACGACGATCTAAAATTGTTATTCACCTTCCAGGTGTTAGACCTCCAGGGAAATATGCAAAGTCTCCAGTGGAATGTTGGGAATTATTTTTTCCTGCTGAAGTTTTGGAATGTATTGTCGAGAATACTAACAGTACAATCAATGCCATATCCCAAAAATTTTCAAAAGCCAGGGATGCAAAACCCACTGATCTTGTTGAGATAAAAGCTTTCTTGGGTTTGATATATTTGGCTGGTTGTTTACGGAGTAGTCGTCTCAACGTTGAGGAACTGTGGGACAGAAAAGGTACCGGCGATGAGAGGTTCTGGCTGACCATGTCCAAAGAGCAATTCTTGTTTTTGCTACGATACTTGCGTTTTGACAATAAAGATACAAGAGAAAACCGAAAAGTGGTCGACAAATTGGCACCTCTACGTGCCTTATACGATATTGTGGTGGAAAATTATAAAAGAAACTACACGCTTAGCGAGTATACAACAATTGATGAAAAGTTTAGGGGACGGTGCGGATTTAAACAGTACATCCCATATAAGCCCAACAAATATGGGATAAAAATATTTGCGCTGATTGATTCAAAAACATTGTACACCCAAAATTTGGAAGTTTATGTTGGAAAGCAACCAGCTGGGCCCTATCGTGTTCAAAATTATGCATATTGTTGAGAGACTAGTTGCTCCTATTTCAGGCACTGGTCGCAATGTGACATGCGATAACTGGTTCACGTCATTTCCCCTTATAGAAAAACTGAAAAAAAAATCACAATTTGACGATTGTTGGAACGGTCAGGAAAAATAAGAGAGCATTGCCAATTGAGTTTGTAAATACGAAACATCGACCAGCTACATCAAGCCTCTTTGGCTATCAAGAGGACTGTACTATTGTTTCATATGTACCTAAAAAGGGTAAAAATGTCATTTTGGCTTCCAGCATGCACCATGATGACAACATAGATTCTACAACGTGGGATCAACACAAACCTGAAATTATTACTTTTTACAACTCTACTAAGGACGGAGTTGATACTGTAGACAAACTTTGCGCTACCTATGATGTGGCCCGAAATACTCGTAGTTGGCCTTTGGTAATTTTTTTTGCTCTAATGAATGTATCAGGAATAAATACCCAAATAGTTTATACTGCCAACAATAAGCACGAGAAATGAATCAGATGGATCTTTCTAAAGGACTTGGCATTGGCATTGACTGATGACCATCTGAAACGTCGATCCCAATTATCAAATTTACCCCGAGAGGTATGTCAAAGAAGACAAGAAGTGGCTGGTACAAGTCTCTTAGACAACGTAGAAGTTCTAGAACCACCTGGTAAGAGAAAAAGGTGCGACTTTTGTCAGAAAGACAGCAAAACCAAATACAGGTGTCAAATATGCAGGAATTTCATTTGTATATACATCTGCCCTGTATGTGTGAATCGGAATGAAAATGACCAATGATATATCAAAACAGAGTATTCTGGGCTTGAAGGAGAAGTTTCATTTTGATAATTCTCGATTTTTGTAAAAAAAAAATTTGAAGTACCTAATAAATAATAATAAAATTATTTATAAATAACACGATAAAAAAGTTTTTCTGATCACATCACCCTGCTCTAAAATTACCAAACATTGAGTTTAATCAAGAGTTGAGGCTACAGAAAAAAAATGTAGTGAAAAAATAACATAAAACTTACTGGTCTCGTAGACCTAGCGCGAGTTCTGGTGTTCTGAAAAGGAGCGCGAGTACTTGAAGGTTAAATTGATTAGGGTGCAGGTGTATACCTGACTCCAAATAAACCCCCGATGAGGACCAATATATTTTCCGTTAACTAAGCTATTTTTATGTTCGGTTAGGCGCTTGAATTGCTTTCTTATATTGCTTCTTGTAATGAGCCAATGAGACTCTTGAAATAAATACGAGTAATCAGGGAAAAAGGTTACCAGACAAACGGAAATAAGCAGATCCCAAAGAATTATTTATTCAATAAAGACATAATTTATTGGAACAACTTAAAATAACATAAATCATCTAAATTCGCGCCGAAACTATTACCTAAAGTTCAAATTCGGGTGTCTGTACGCACGAAAATGTTTCATAGTCTTATCAAGGCAACGAAAGTTAGATGTATCGAGAAATAGATAGAAAAGAAATCACCTGAACGATTGTAGCAATAAGCAGCAACCAGCGACAACGAAGCAATGATTTTCAGTTGATACCAATACACATCCATCAATAGTATCCAGTGTAGATTTGATAATGATATCCTATGCAGGGATTATCCACAATAATCCCAAAAATTATTTGTTTTAAAATGTGTGACAGCTATGACAGCACCATTTTCTGACGTCTCCTGACGCTTGCCCTCCTATTTAGCTGTCCAATTCCCAATCTCCGCATAGTCTATGTCTCCCATAGAAATATATAATATATACTTTCTCTAATCCTGCCAATTTGCACGACGAAAAACATGCCGCGTATGCGACCCATTTACGATGTGCGCATGCCCGTCATCAGTGTAGTTTGGGTAGATCGTTGCCAAGTTTGAAAATAATTTGGTGTTCCAATTCAGAGTTTTTTGTTATGAGGCAATAAAACACATGCCATCTGAAAGAGAGAAATTTGACAGCGCATTTAGGACTTTTCAAAACCGAAAAGAACCTTTTAGAGATAGAATACTCCGAATTTTAGGCGAGAAAGAAACTTATTGAAGAACCAGTACGAAAGGCACCGTTCTCGCTCGCGTACCGACTGTACGTATCAAAATAAATTGTCTCTGAAATTACTTGTATGAGAAAATTTGGAAATTCGTATTCATTGGATACCACCCTAAATAAATACAGTCTACACCAATTGAACTGAATAGGAGGTTGCAATCCCATTGAAACTGGCAGAGGAAGTAGGGAATAATCCAGGTGAGCACTAAAACTTTGCCTTTGTTTGACAAATGATAACAATATTGGTGTGATGAGCTATTGTGAATTGTTATTTCTGTATGAGACGCTTTGTGGAAAACAAGAAAATGCATGTTTAATATTTTATTTTTCTTTAATGTTTTGGCATCGACTGCTATGGTCATTAACCATGTGTTCTGGATATGCCTTGTTACTAACACCTTAGGAGCAGTACTCCTAATTATTAACGCAACAGTGAATCGTGAAGGATTATTCCCAGCCGACACGAGCATATTTTTGTTATTTTTTTAACCTAAAAATAACTGAAGTATGTGATAAACATTCATTTTCTATTTTCCATAAAGCGTCTCATATAGATATCCCCATTCACAGTAGCTCATCAAACCCATATCAACACAAAGTAGCAGCTTAGATAGATTAGTTAACATTCCCCTAAGCCCATCAAATTTTGATAAAGAACTAGAAACTGTCAAACAAATTGCAGTCAACAATGGTTATAAATCATCTTTGATAGATAACCTTCTGTCTAAGGAGCAATATAAGATAGCAATTCAAGAAGTTTATCTACCTCTAAAAGACCACAAACGGTTAAAAAAAAATTCTTATATCTGTGAACTAAGCGAAATGATTATCGTGGTTTTGTAAACCTTTTAAGTGAAAATCATTTCATTTAGTTTCATTATACATATCATTATGAAAAGTTAAATTCTTTAACAATAGTGATATGACTATATGATGTAGATATGTTTGATGTGAAGAGTAGATGAGGCGCGATCAAAGTATCTGACTAGTCAGAAAAAGTATGGAAAATAGGGCTCTTTGGATATGCATGGATATGCAGTGAAAAATCACTTAAAGATGCCTTGCTTCATAGGATTTCATATTTGGAACAGTTTCGATTTCACAATCACCAATAGTAGACGAAATGACATACGCATCTAATCTCACTTGGCAGTTGTTTCAAAGGACGATTGACGTTAAATGAATGGATGAACAATCTCAGTAGGCAGACCAAACATTACTCAGTTTGACAACTAACACACCACATTGAAATTTGAAACAATAAATTGTTTACACCACGAGTCTTCATGATTGATGCCTCGTATTGTTTAGTTAGAGCAATTTCAGCAGAGAAAAAATAAAAGGAATCTGTTTCTGGCAATTTCCTGGATGTAATGACTAAAACGAGTTGCCAAGTTTTTTTCTCGCGCTATTAAATGTAACGGTACACGAAAAATGCGATAAATGTGCCAGAGAGAGACAAGAAAAATGGGAGTATATATGTGTACGATTTTGTGTTTATTCGTGAGTTTACTTAGACATTATTCAGACTTTCATGTGGTTTATGTTGGTTTCAATTGGGGGCAATAACCTTTCTTACCATTTGTTTTGATTTTTAATGGATCTGGGCAACTAACCTGTAACAAAAAATTTCAATTAGTATTGGCTTACAAAATTTCTGAATATTCAGCAATTTTTTCTAAAGATCAATCTCCGGTTTTGAATTATACTAACCGCGAAGAAACATTGAAATAACAGTGATTTGTTTCACTGTTACAAAAAATTATTGGTTTTTAGCAAGTACCAAAAACAATTTTGTTGTATGAATGAAACATTGTTTTTTTACAACCAAACGGAAGTTGGAAGAACAAAACAAATTTCATAGTCTGAAAACATACGTCAGTGAATGAATTTTGTCAACCTTGATGTGTTTTCGACAAAGTACAGAAAAATAATGTACCTATGTACAGTTGCCGTGGAACTACTCAAATAGTATATTTCTGGAATAGGAAAGTGAGAAATGATGAG
Source organism: Chrysolina oricalcia (assembly GCA_944452925.2). Taxonomy (NCBI): domain Eukaryota; kingdom Metazoa; phylum Arthropoda; class Insecta; order Coleoptera; family Chrysomelidae; genus Chrysolina; species Chrysolina oricalcia. The sequence continues at coordinate 20,631,840 of OX101818.2, forward strand.
GTCGTATATTAGTGTGATTTGAATAAAAATTCATTTTGTTCGTGTTGTTTTTAATTAAAAGGTACGATGAGTACGATCAGCTACCCAAACTTGCAAGAAACACTTGAACATGTTGAATTACAAGAAAATGCTTGAAAATTTATTCGAATAAAATGACAAGCAATAAGTAAGGCAGCACTAAAGTATTCAGATATGGAGTTCCGCATGGAACAGTGCTTAGTCCTATCTCATTCATTCTTTATGTAAATAAACCCTAACAGAAACATATTATTATTATGGACGTGCAATCCAATAGACTCTTGAAATATTCTGAAAAAGATTAGAACTTACAAACATTCGAAGAATTCCATCGAAATGACTAGAAACACAAATTCTTTTTTCCAATCATATGTCGATGATTTTCTAAATTTTATCGTCCAAGAACTATATTTTGATATATAAAGCAACGCATTTGGAGATTTGACAGTTAGTTCAGTAGTCAACAATTGATAATTGATGAAAGCATTGAAGTGTCAGAGTCGTACAGTATTGTCAAGTTGAGTTGCGATAATGAATCCATCAGTTGTACAGTGGCGGATAAATTATTTAGAACCCAAAAACGCAAAATTTGGTGACAGCGGAGGTTTAAGTGATACTGAAGAAAGAAGAGAGCAGCAGAATTCCAGTATTTGATGGTGAATACTCGAGCAAACAATAACGACGAGATGACGACATCAGTTTTTCAAAGAACAAAGCCAAACGAAAACAAAAACTATAAGAGCTTTTCCAACGATTTGAAATGCTTAGGAAACAAGATCAAGACAAAGAAGAAGCGGAAAAAAAAACAAGAACAAGGAACAAAAAGAGAACAAGAAGTAGTGCGTCAAGAAACCGAAAGAAAATAAGAACAAGAGGAACAAGATGCCGAAATGAAACAAGAACAGGAAGCCAAAAAAGAAACAAGAACACGAGGAAAAAGAACCCAAAAGAAAACAAAAACAAGAGGTAAGAGATGCCAAAAGAAAACAAAAGAAGAGGAACAAGAAGATCGGTTAGTCCAGAGATGTCGGGGCGTGGCGCAGTGGTTAGAGCGTCCGACTTTGGGTCGAAAGGTCCGGAATTCGAGCCCCAGTTGCGACTGGGAAATTTTAATTTAATTTGACCGATTAAATTATTCAAATCTCGAGGCTGGACTGGGGTGAGTCCTGCACGATTCACTGTTGCGTTCCAATTAATAGTGCTGCTCCTAAGGTGGCGCATGGAGCTAGTAACAAGGCCTATCCAGAACACGTGGCTAATGACCATAGCAGTCGATGCCAAGACACCGAAGAAAAAAAAACATTGAAAACTTTTAGAAGAATCTGTCAAATTCAACAGTGCTTCAAGAATGAAATTAGTGAAATAGTGCGGGAAGACAATGGGCATGTCCAGGACCTTAAAACGGTCCAAGATGTCGAATTTCATCTTTCGAAGATAGACGAATAAGTAGCAAAATATGTAAGTAAGAAATTCAAGGAAGAAGTGGACAAGATCAAGAACAGGCTGGATACATACACTTTCCATGAGGAAATCTTCCTTACTAATGAAAGACCATTTAACACCAATAATTCCAAGGCCTTTACTAGTGGATATTTTGAAGCCTTCAACATTTGATAGACAATCTTCGTTGGTTATGGATAGACGTCAATTTGAAGTGGCAGCGAAAATTGCAAGTGACGTGAAGTTAAACTTAGCGAATATCATTCCACAAGCGAGGCGCTATTGAATGAAATATTGGACACCATATCAGCTTTGGGCAAGAGAGGCGCTGCTATAACTGCGCGAAAATCGGTCACCTACAAAGGAGTTGCTGGGAAAGTGAAGATCCAGTAGTCCAAGGAGAAGAAGATCATCATCCACAAGCAATGGAGCTAGGTCGGAAGAGAAAAACAAGAAAATTTCATCGGAGACTCTATAACGTCACTCATACTAAAATAGAGATCTTGGAAAACTGGGAAAAGACTTTTCTCCAAGATTCCGGTAACGACATTAGAGAAAAACGAAAATCTACTATCCCAAGGCTAATAAGCTCCTCAAAGATACAGCTTTACTATAGATGGCATCAATTTTACTCGTTCGCCCAGACCTTGTACAAAAATATGTGAAGCCGATTTTATTATTATTATTAGATGGCGTGGCTAGCCAGCGACTGAAATGCAGGTAGTTATGTATAGAACCTTTCTGCACCCCGCTATCAGGTCTATATTGTGAGTTCTCAAGATCTTTTTATGAACTCCTACAGATTCCTCACAAGGTTTTCTTGCGGGATGATATCTTCTGCACCACAATGTACGAAGATATCCATCCTCATGCAAGCCAGAGCTTCGCATTCAAACATTATGTGGGAGGCTGTTTCGTCCTCCTCATCACAAAATCTGCATTGTGTGGACTCTTGATGTATCTCCAACAGTTGCATGTGTTTTCTCAGGTGGCAGTGGCCTGTCATCAGTCCTACCACCTTCCTTAGAGAGTCTCGGCTTAGTTCAAGAAGGAGTCTTGATAGCCGGTCGCTTGGCCCCATCATCATCATTTTTTCGCGAGTTTCGCCTGAGGTACTCTCCCAGAGAGATTGATGAGCAATTTCTTTGTGTCCTGCTCTATATCCCCAAACGGAATTCCACAGGCTGGTTCTGGTCCAATGGAGGTTGTTGCTGCTTCCGCTCTTGCTAGGGTTTCTGCGCTCTCATTTCCCTGGATGCCCTTATGACCTAGTACCCAGACAAGTTTCACCCTGTTTTGTGCTCCCAGGTCGTTTTGGTGTGCCTCCCATACCAGCTTGGAAGTGAACCTGCATGAACGCATGGCTTTAATCGCCGCCTTACTGTCGGAGAGAATCGCTATGGGTTGGTTTATAGGACCCCTCCTTAGAATTTCTTGGCTTGTAATATAGAGGCTCGAGTAAGTATGTGAAGCCGATAGGAAAGATAGTGGATTTGGAGACGGTTACAGGAATTATTTAGGAAGCGCTCACACAAATCAGATATCACTATGGAATATCTCATGTTGGTTGCTGCAATAATAGATGAATGTATTTTGGGACTGAAAATCATGGATAAGAATGACTTTCTCATGAATATTAGTTATAGAATTCCATGGATTCGTAAAAAAAATATTCCTGAGCAATCATATTGAAAAAATCTAGACAATGAAATTCTATGTTGAGAAAAACATTCAAATTCCGAACAACTCTAATGCCATCAATATGACCCAACTGGAGGAAGAACCAGGACAATAATTGGGGTGTGAAAACTTCTTTATTGTTTTTCAAAATACTCTCCTTTCAAATCTACACATTTTTACATTCGATCAAACCAATTGGCAAAGCAGTTTTTCCACTCTGAAGAAGGTCTCTCCAAAACATGGATTTTGAATGCATAAACAGCGTCCTGTGTCGTCGAAAATCATTGACCACGTAATTTGTTCTTCCCTTGAGGAAACAAATAAAAATCATTGGGTTCTAAATCTGAGCTGTCCGGCGGATGACCCATCAATTCAATGTTTTGAGTGCTAAAATTGCGGGTTGTTTGAGCCGATGTCTTTGAGCTCTCATTGTCATGATGGAGAATTATCCTTCGTCGACGGTTCGTTTTCCTTATTTCATTGATGACTTCTGGCAAACAAATAGAAGTGTACCAACCAGAGTTTACCGTTCCTACGTTGCTCTGAAGGCACGATTGCCACATGACCGTTTATACCGAAGAAACTGGCCACCATTTGCTTCGAAGTGCTGCGAGCAAGAACAACTTTTGTTGGATTTGGTTCATTTTGAAAGACCCATACAGTCGGCTGCTGTTTAGTTTCGGGCTCATAACAATGAATCCAAGATTCGTCACCTGTTTATATGTTATAAACTGCATTTGATGCACCGCGGTCATATTTTGTAATCATTTCCTTGCACCAATTTACACGAGTCTTTTTTTGACCGATTGTCAAATTGTGCGGCATCCAACGAGAACAAATCTTTCTGACTTCCAAATGTTTATGCAATATCTTATGTATACTTATCATACTGATGCCCAGAGATGCCTCGATCTCGAGATATGTCACATGACGATCCTGCATTAGCAGTTCGGACACAGCATTAATGGTTTCTCGCACAACAACCGATTTTGGACATCCATATTTTACTTCGTACGGCTACGTTTGAATTCACTAAACTATCGATATACTGGATACTTAGATGGTACTTCATCAGCAAAAATCGCAGTAAGTTGATCGGCACACTGCTGTTGAGATAATCCACGTCGAAAATCGTAAAAAATCATGGCACGAAAATGTTCACGATTTAGCTCCATTTTTTGGCCGAGACAAAATTTTCAAATGTCTATTACCAATACAAATAGCGTATGTATGACAAGAAGTTCTGATTACGTATACTGTCAAAAATATCAAACTTTGCGATAGCACAGTTGGATCGCGCCTAGCAACACCAGTGTTGCCAATTCTCAATACATAAATAGCAATCCGCGTATAAATAGGCACTAGATTCAACGAACACAGATATAGAACAACATTTCCATCAACGAGCATTGCAACGAAATACTGCAAGATACAACCGTGAGAATCTGATTTATAGACTGTAGAAAGATATTATAGAGTCAGAAGAATGAAAATGATTTGAAGTTAGTTCAAAGTCGGCTGGACAGTGGAGTTAGAACTGAAAAACAGAAAGTATACAAGTTCGGAGCAGTTACCAAAATATCCTGGACTTAGCGGAATTCTCTTCTAATTGTGATGGCCTATTGCATCGCAAATGAGAGAGCACAGATGGGGCAACTGTAGTGTACCAACTGGTCCTGTCAAAGGCACATATGTGTGCTAAAACGAATACGTTGTAATCATGCATGTTGACACTTTGATATGAAAAGGACGCTGGTATTGGGCGAAATACCGTCGACGTGTTAAAGAAGGGCCCTAAAATTGAAAGTCGAGGAAAAATGGCGCAGTATCTTTCTGGTAAACCTTTTTAAAGAGTAGAAGTTTACATTTTTGGGCTGTTTTCTGTCATCGAGCATGGAAACAACTTGATGGTAACAATGGACTGTTTCTTCAAGTGGCCCGAAGTAGAGCACATCACGAGCCAATAGGCAAAGAGACAGTAGCATAGGCCATAATGGAAAATATGATAGCCAGACAGGAGAGTTTCGATAGAATTTCATTCAGATCACTAGTAAAACTTTGAATCTGAGTTATGTCAGGAAATGACACAGAACTACTTCGACAATCAGATGGAATGGTCGAACGACATATCAAAACCATCAGCCAGTACCTGTCGATATTCATCCCCAAATATCAAAATGATTGAGATGAGTTGGTGCCACTATTTCTCTTATCCTATTGTTGTATAATTAAAGTTTAAATGGTTTCAATTCAGTTGTTTCACATACAATCTATAATTACTAGGTGATTTATTTAACAATTATCTCACTACCTATTTATTAAGAACTAGACTGTCTATCGGTTCGCTAATTAACTACGTTTGCTGGCGCGTTGCCTCTATATTTACACCTCACTTCGCCGAACGCTCTGGAACGTTCTTAGATGCGACGACGAATACCGAATCCACATTCTGGGCGATGATGAGTCGGACGCGCTCACAAGCTGTTTGCATGAGCATTCAGGTCCGGCTTCGGGGGAATTATCGTAACACTATCGAAGTGTCCATCACGATTAAACCGGATATACCCCATCAATGTTAACCACAGGACAATTAATGAAACTAGAAACTACCTTGCGATAAACTATTGGTAATGCCACCAATAATTGCAGAGGACAATGTTCTCCCAGAATATATCGAAGAATTGAGAGAAAGATTGTACCAAGTCCATGAGTTTTGCAGAAGTCGGCGTCCTCTTCAAATCTCCAATGAAGAACAGATTTGACAGGAACTATATTTGAGCGAGGTGGTGCCATTTGGATTAACTAACCCCAGAAAAAGGAAGGAATATGCCCCAAATCACAGAAAAATCAGACAGGACCCTACGACGGTCGCCATAAAGAATATCAACGAATTGGTTCACCGTATTTAGCTCAACCCAAGGAACAAAACCAAGGTTTGCTACATCTGCCACTTCATCAGCTGTCTGAGGAGGAGCTCTTACATAGCTTGAACCACGTAGATGCGATACATAGTCTCTAAATCTTATAATTTTTGCATTACTGCATTTTGTAATAATATTGCAGTGGCATCCAGTTCTAAGCTATGTTCGAAGTTTAAAATTAATTTCAAAAATTTTAAGCTTTTGTCCATTATATGTTTGTTAAGTTACATATATATATATTTAAAAAAATCGAAATTTTGTCGTTTCATTCTCGAAATATCGGAGAAACAGGTTGTAAAAAAACTCCATATTCATTCCATGAGATGAGGTGTTTTGAAAGTGAAACTACTAGCCGTCAAGAGTCAACGTCCATGAATCAAATCAAACTGTTCACCACCGAATTCCATACAATCGTACAAGTTTTGTTCGGAACGCGTCTGCACATTTTGGAGCAATTGTGGCGTTATTCGAAGGCATTCTTCTCTTATTGGTCGTTGCAACTTTTCCAATTCCAAATAAATTTCTCCCGTCAAATTACCATGACGACAAATGGATACAATCGAAATATGGTTCTAGACATTTTATATCTGGGAAGTTTGAATGAGGAATTCATGAAATAGACGAGGATACCTTTCAATTCTCATAAAATTTGTGCATCGTATTCACATTCCAATGATGGAATATTCTCGTCTTCCAAATTTTGATAATTTCACCATTGAAAAGTGGTTAGAAAAACAAAAAAATTTTCAGTTTGCTTCTGCGAACCAAAGAGTCAGAAAATCAATCGCACACCTCAACCACCTCTTCGGGCAAGTGATAACCCTTGGGTATATAAGTTTCATATTGCTACAAATTCTGTAAAAAATACTTGTTATACCCATATGAAGAATTACCTGAGTCCTTTACCCACGATATTCCAAGATTCAGTCTTTGATTTTTCACCGCAAGAAATTGGTATTATTGATTTGGGCACTGTAATTTGAAAAGACACTGGTTATAATTAGAATTAAATGAAAATCCATTCAAATCAAACAACTTTTTAAAGTCGTCAAAAAATCGAGTTTCGGGCGCCTACTTGGCTTATCGACTGGTGCCTATTATTTCTGTGAAAATAAAAGTTGCAGGCAAGAGGTCTGGTCAACATGTACCATTTATTACAAAATTTTTGTATAGTCACCAAAAATCATAATCAAGGTGTCATTCGATTCGTAATATCATGTAGAAACTTTGAGGAAAGGTCCCAAAAGGGGCCGAACAAAATTTCAAAAGTGATAAACAAATAGGTGAAAAAAAAGTGGGGCTTTGGTTTGTTTTTTGAATATCTCGAAAAATATTAAAGATTTTTGAAATGTTAAAATCAGATCTGAAAACATCAGAAAATTTGCTGTCTCCCAAAACTGTACCCCCAATATTTATAATTTTTATAGTGCCCTGGAAATAGAGCCAAAAATGGGTAGTGTGGCTTCCTCGCGCGTTGCATCACTGTGACACAAAAACAAAAAAAATATTTTAACATATCAAATATGAATATTAAAGAATAAATAAAAATCATATATTATTGGGATACATCAAATAACAATAGTTTGGGGTTAAAAAAGTTGTAGGCCAATTTCTCCATAAGTTATGCATGTGTAAATTAACAAATTTTTCTAAACTGAATGATAACATAAAAACTCCGATAATTATTGAACGAAAACACAAGGATTTTTTTCACTTGGTGAAAATATTCTTAATAGGCTAACAAATAGATGACCATTTTCCGCTTTTCCACTTTTTAATCAACTATTGAAAATTAAACAAAGTACAGATCGACAAGCGTAAGGATGCCTCGGAGATGCGCAAACGATAGAAAGCGTGGGTAGATGTGCGACAAAGATCGACTACTGTTTAATAAGGTAGAGCGATTGAGCTTCTGCCCCACTCCAGGGTTTTGTCTACTGCGCAACCAATTCTCGGAGGCATCCTTACGCTTGTCGATCAGTAAATAAAATTGTTTTAACAACAAATACATTTTTTAAAGAATCATAATTTTCATTGTTTACATCACTTAACAAAAAAAAATTATTTGCTCATAAACAATGTATTTGTTTATAACATTTTTTCAAACAATGGTGGTGAAAAATTTAAAAAAAAATTGTAGCTTTCGACCTTTAGAAAAATTTTAATTTTTCTTAATGAAAAAGTTTAAAATCAAAATTTTAAAAAATCGGTTATCTATTTGTAAGCGTATTAAGAATAACATCACAGAGTGAAAAATTCCTATGGTTTTAGTTCAATAATTATCGGGTTTTTTATGATATCATTCAGTTAAGAAAAATTTTATACTTAAAAAATGTATAATTTATGGAAAAATTTAGATAAAAATTTTTACCGCGGATTATTGTTAATTGATGTATCCCAATAGTAAAAGAATTTATTTATTCCTCAATATTCATAATTAATAGGTTAAAATAATTATTGTTGTTGTTGTGTCAGAGTGACGCAATTGTTCGTGGAAGATAAAGGTCGTTTCTTCGAAAAATATACATAACTCGTCAACTAGTCGTATTCTGAATTGCGAAAAAAATCATACCCATTCGACAACAAAAAAGACATTTTCTTACGAATTTTCCCTTGAAAGAAAATTTCCAGGAATTTTCACTTATAATATCACAAGAGCTTAAATTATTTCCGGAAATTTTTTTGAGGGCACGAATATTTTGAAAATTATCCCGAGTCGCTTCGCGACATGGGATAATTTTCTTCCAGATCTGAGACCAAGCAACTATATAGAAAATGCACGTTATATGCTACACCCTTTCAAAAAAAGCATATTTTTTCTGCCAACAAATCCACAAGAAGTATATGATACAATTATGAAGTTGAAAAACACTAGATCAGTAAGCGAGGATCAAATTCCCGTGAAACTTTTAAAATATGTTGCCGTTGAGTTAAGCAAGCCTTTAGGGTACCTAATTATCATGTCGTTCTCAACTGGTATTTTTCCGGATAAACTAAAAACAGCTTTCGTTAAAGCTATATTCAAAAAAGGTGAAAAGAGTGTTATGAACAATTACAGGCCTATTGCAATCCTGTCAAATATCAGTAAAATCTTTGAAAAAATAATAAGCTCAAGATTAACTAACTTTTTGGAATCGAACTATCTTTTATGTGATAGACAAAATGGTTTCAGAAGGAGTAAATCAACAATTCGAGCTACTTATCAGGCATTATGTAGGGTAATTGAATCCCTTAATGAGAAGCGTGTAACTGCTGTCAATCTCGAACTGTCAAAGGCAATTGATAGTGTAGATCACCTCCTGTTGGCCAAAAAATTGTCACTTTATGGAATTAGAGGGCTAGAAATCGACTTACTCACTTCCTATCTCAAAAACAGGTATCAATGTGTAACTGAATCAAATTCTGATAGTCATTTCATATCTGAAAAACTACTGATTTCTCGTGGTGTACCTCAAGGATCAGTGCTGGCCCCCTGTTGTATATACTCTACACCAATAATGTTTCTGTAGTGATTAGTGAGTATATGGTTCCATATGCTGACGACTGCACGATTACATTCAAATCCAATGATCTTGAAACAACACAATATAAAATAACTAACACTTTGAATACACTGGAGGAATATTTAACAACGCATATTCTGAAGCTGAATAACAGTAAAACTCAAATTATTACCTTTGCACAAAAAAGTAATTTTGTTAGCTTCCACCATGACACAACTTCCTTAAATCCAGTATCTAAACTTTCTTTTCTTGGTATCACGTTCGATTTGAAGCTAGATTCAGATGAGTCATATTAGTGAACTATCGAAAAAGCTATCAAGGTACTGCTATGCTTTGAAAGTAATTACTCAAAATGTATCCACAGACGCTGCATTGCTAGCATATTATACCTATGTACAAAGTCAGATTAGATATGGTATAATTTTCTGGGGAACTTCTACAAAAACGTTGCTTAAGGAACATATTCAATACTCCATTAAGAGATAGTTGTAGGCCATTATTCAGGGATAAGAAGATACTTAGTCTAACCAGTGTATTGATCTATGAAGCAGTTATATTTGTAAAATATGGAACTATACGCAGGTTACGACAGAAATCATAGACATTGTGTCTATGATTTCTGCCGAAAAAAAAGCAATCTTCTAAATATTAGGCCCAACTTAAAAATATAATATAAACATGGTTTGTTGCAGTAGGTGGCCGTGATATAGGCGGCCATGCTTTTGACAGATGAGGTTTATATTGGTAAATTACATTGAGTTACTGTATAGTAAACCAGCAAACAAAGATTTTCTTATGTAAAACATTTCTTGTAAGCATTTGCGTTAAACAATTTGAGAAAAATGAAATGCTTTGAAAAGTACAATTTATGTAAATACTACAAAGAGTTGAGTCAAGTGCAAATATGTCATCCAAAATTAATATATTTAATGAATTTAATGGAAGATTGCGACCAGGAAGCGTTAGAGTCAAATGGTTTGTTTACGAAAATCCAAGAAAGTCTGCTGCAGATGTCAAGTAAATATGGCCTTCTGCGTAAAAGACATTTGAACAAAATTGTTTCAAAATATTACATATATGTCTTAAAACACAGACATCTAATTAATTCGTCACCTTCCTATTCACCATTAAGAAGAGAGGATAGGTTAGAATTCAAGCAACATTTAAATCTTACTGTTTGTAGATCCTAAGTTTTTTTAAATATAAATTGTTAATGCATAATAACTAAACAAATTTTTGAATGATGGTTTTTCGGGTTTTTAGACCGACGTTTATTTAAAGAAAATCTCGACGTTTCGCCAACACGAGTGGTTGGCATTTTCAAGAGAAATGTTTACAGTTTCGATCACTGAACACTACTTGTTTGGTATGCGTTGTCTCAGCCAGTATTTATGGGTCGACGTACTCGTACCTGCGTCCGGTGCCATCGTCCCTGCGTCGGGTACCCCCTCGGATTCATTAATTTCCCGGTATGGTGTTATTACCGTTTTCTTGAATTGAATAAAGCATGGCTACCTGTTCTAAAGAAAACGGTAATAATACCATACCGGGAAATTAATGAATCCGAGGGGGTACCCGACGCAGGGACGATGGCACCGGACGCAGGTACGAGTACGAGTACGATAGACGTTTACGAAGAACGGGACATAGGATCATTCTGAAAATTTGGTTTCTCAAGTAGTTGCTCTTGGTCTATCGATCTAAAATATTTTCGGTAATACAGCGTTGCCGCTTATACCAGAAAGTAGCAGCATCTTTGTTATTTCAAATGGGTCACCCTGTATATTACCGCATTTTAAACTTGTCATTGTTTTCTGATTATTTCTGCTTCATGCTCCCCTATACCTATCTCAAACAATTTTTGAGATATTGGTTATATCTATATAATATATATTTTAAATGAAACATCCTGTATATTATGAAATATCCTGAAAGATTACTAAATTCCTTTCGAATTGATATATCATGTTCCTATACCTAAATAGCCAGAATTCCGAGATAATAGCAATTTTCACTTGTAATCTCCCAAGTGCTTGAATTATTTTCGGAAATTTTTCGAGTACATGAATTTTCCTTGAAAATTCATGTACGAGATAAATTTACGGCAATTAATTCAAGCACGAGGGGGATTCGGTAAGAAAATTTCACACCGAGAAATGAAAATCATCCAACAATTCATAAGAAATAACTAACGATGATTTCACCTGAACTATTTATAACCACTGAAATATTGATATGTAAAATACTTAACAAAATTTTCATTAATAAATGTGTTTAAATATGGAACAAAAAAAATAAAAAAGTTATGTTTCTATCGTGGATTGAACCATCGACCTAGCGACTCATAGGCCGCAATAATCGTGGGGAAAATATTTTCAGGCACATTCCAAATATCTAGTAAATACATAATTATCTCCTTTCATATGAAAACTAGACCTTCATTTGTACATTAAATCAAAATATCAACTTGTCACATGTCAAATGTCACATGTCACATGTCAAATATTTATTGATGAAAATTTTGTTTTTTACATAACAATATTTCAGTGGTTATAAATAGTTCAGGTGAAACCATCGTTAGTTATTTCTTATGAATTGTTGGATGATTTTCATTTCTCGGTGTGAAATTTTTTTACCGAATCCCCCTCGTGCTTGAATTTTCAAAGAAAATTCATGTACTCGAAAAATTTCCGGCAATAATTCAAGCACTTGGGAGATTACAAGTGAAAATTGTTTTTATCTCGGAATTCTGGCTATTTAGGTATAGGAACATTTTATATCAATTCGAAGGGAATTTGGTCATCTTTCAGGATATTTCATAATATACAGGATGTTCCATTTAAAAAAACGCACTTGCAACCTTTTTTGTATCTAGCAGCAAGATCATGAATTTTGAACGACCCTGTATAACGCAGAACAAACTTCTCTATACAGAATCAATGTACATGATCCTGATGAAGTAAACACGAAATTGCAACTTCCTAAGAATTCAAATACCGCAGAAATAAACATTCAATTCGAGCTATGTTTTGGATACAAAAAGGGTTTGTACTATCATACCTACCCTTTGCTGGTTCATTTGAGAATCCTTCATTTATGTCACATTCATTTGAAATAGAATTCAATGTACTATGTTGTACAAATCTATCATTGCAATAAAAAAATGTTGTTGAAATTGTCATTTTCGTCGAACGGCTGCAGCCCGACGTGTGCAAGCCATACGTGGAATCGAACCCACTACCCTGTCATTGAGAGGCCTAAGCTTTACCATCACGACCAATACGACCCGTAATATATTTTATATTGGAACACTATTTTCTTTTCAAAAAATGGGAAAAATTGTGTTTCATTCATCTGGCATATCTTCCACTCTCAATGCAATTTCAAATATATGTTATTCAATTGACGTAGCTTCTGTGTAAATTAATTTAAAATATACTGAAATTTGCGTAGAAATGCAATGTTCAGAAGTTATCAATGAAAAACTGAAGAAAAAGAATAAAATTTTCTACGTTTTCAAGAGATTGAAACACTTTCCAGCCTTTCAGGAATTAATTAGCATGGCCTCTAACGAGAATCGGTAATGGAAGAATATTCTTCTGTAGAAAAATCAAATGGCAGTTCTGAATGGCAACAGAGAGGTTTGATGGACGAGATAAAACATCATGAAAAGTTTAGACATTGAGGACAAAGTTCAGAATTATTTTGGGAGATCGTCTAGTAACCATAGTCGTTTATCGATCGATATTCCTAACTTTTTACCCCCATTTTTGCCTACAATGTGAGCTTATTATTGCAAATACCTGTTATAGAACTATGATACCTGTGGTTAATACCACGACTGGTAATGATTTACGCCTGAGATGATATTAACAGTGTTCAACTTCCATATACTGTAGTAGCACATACTCTCTATCACTGTATGAAGTGACCATTACATGATCTAATATCTTCGAGAAAGAATTTAACCCATTTTGAATTGTTCATTGGAGCTTTCAATTTTTACCACCCTTTTGTTCAATACTAATTATTATATAATGAATTTTCGAATTTCATAAACTGGTAAGATTACATTTTATTCAATACCGACTCTTTTCTTTGCCTAATCCTTTTATATCTGACGCCTGTTTGATTCATTCATATTAATATTTCACTTGCCGGAAGAATAAAACCAAAATCAACAGACAACTATTGATCGTAGCAGGAATTGGAATGATTTCAACATCTGAATGAAAGTCAATAAACTTTTCTCAAAAGAAAGAATAATTATTCTGTCAAATAAGCCCTATCAAAATTGTGAATTATTCCATTTGTAATAATATTACTTAGGGCGATTTGTACAAGGCAGGTTCACCATCAGTTTAGCTGCGCTCGGTTCGATTGCTAGAGATTAGCCAATGAAATTTCTACTTCCTTTGCAACTGAACTCACATTAGTTGAACTGTTTGTGAACTTGTTCTGTACAAACCGCCCTTAGTGGATGGATGGATGGAGAAGAAATGAACCAGTTTCATTAGAAACGAATTTATTTCAACTACCAAATTGCTAGTTGGTTACAAGGTCAATTGGGTCCTCTGCAACGAGGAACATGCATCTCTTAGATATAATTCAATACCTGTCACGGTATGAGCTAGGGAAATGGTTGCACTCTGAGGTTTACGGTATACGGGCGCATGAGGGGTATACATCGGTCGAAAAATCTTTTATATAACAGAACCACCCAGTTGTTGAAGAATTACTCCAAATATCGTACGCCATAAATGTACAAACATATTTCGAACGAAACGCTGTCAGTGGAAAATTCGAACAGTTGATTCACTTGCATTGATTGACAGTTGACAGTAGAGCTTTCGAATCTTCTCAATTGCAGTGAATAAAAAGCATCACTTTTCCAATTGTGGGTATTTTGAATAAATCTATAAGTTTTTTGAGCTTTGTTTTAGCGGTTAATCTATTTTTCGATTGAAGTATTAACTCTGACTCAATTAAAAAATTTTGTTATGTGGTCGTAGAGCGAAAGGTGGAAGTGCTTCAAAGTCTTGTACACCTGCATGGAGTTTTGTTATTTGAGGTTGAGTGAAGTGTCAATTCAATTCGATTTAAAATGTTGCAAAATGCCAATGACCCAACATACATTAGTTGATGGCAATCTTTTTGTGTTAGAGCTGAAAGATTTTCAAAGAACGCATGTATCGAACAAATTTCTAAGAATGGGTATGAAATGTTAACCGCAATGCGAAAACCGCTCTCCTTTCCGATATACTCAGTTATCTTTCCTCAACTCTCAATGAACACTTCCAAGACTATAATTGATATTTCCATCTCTCTCATGCGGCTTATTTTATCTCTCAACGAACTGCACTCGGTTTTAATGAAAATCACAAACGGCACTACAGAATGGGAATACGTGCCATTATTAGTTGTGCTTACATACCATAAATTCACTTGAATATGGAACTTTGAAGCGCATACTAAGTGGTTGCATTATAGAAGCAGAGCCTTGCTATGTTATGAAAGAATATATAACGTTGAGGGATTTTTTGTGGGACTTGTAATGGTATGCATATTCCAGGTGGATTTTCCTGCACATTCTTAACGTCGCAGGACACTTGGTATCGATTATATTATACAGTACTCACTGAAAAGTCTCAATTTCCGCCAAACATTTCAACTAGACAATATTGCGACTTGCAACAACATGGGGGTGGAATGGGATTGAATGTAGTTTTTTCTATGGATTGATTACCAAAATATATAATGAAAGCTACCGCCAGTAACGTTATCATTTTGAAAATCCATAATTGGAATTTATCAGAAACAATCTGTATTCTATGAAATGCTTTGTTTGATACATCTAGAGAAGGCTTATTTTGTTGGATTGGTGAAACTTTTGGTCTTTTGAAACTGTGTGATGGAGTGTTTATTATAAATGATACTTTTATTTTAGTATTTCGATGATACATGAAACATAAAGGCACTAATTGTCGAAAACAGAGCAGTGCAGCGCTATCCCCTTTGCAAATCAAGATTCTTGCGTTGGTTGATAATTCCTCTGGAGCCACTTTTGGATTTTGGAAAATAAAGGACCTTGCTCGAATGTCATGGAAAAGTGATCTAAACTACTCAACACTAATTTCGTCGCACCACAAAATTTTGACCCTATTAAAATCTGAATAACTTTTTTCTGCATTGGACAATTTGAATTCTGTGAATACTATTCGCTAGCCCAGTCCTTCAGCTATAATCTCGTACTTCTTCAAAACATGAGGTTTTCCGCATAAAATCGCTACAGGGTATTATCTGAAACTGTGCAAAATTTCTGAATTTTCAAAAGGATCCCAAATGAAGAAAAATTTTTTTTTTCAAATTTGACAGCAGTGGCATGAAGATGAACTCATTACATCAATATATTTTTTGAATTGTCTTATTATCTCTTTTGCTTACAGGGTGATCTCAAAAAATTTACTTTTTGGTTTTGCAGTCATAACTTTTTTCCTCGACAACCGATTTTCAAAATGTACGGCTCATTTTGAAGCCGAAACTTTAGATGAAGAGATAAGACGATCAGAATAGACTCAAGATGATGATTGAAGATCAAGGGTTTCCTCAAAGGTGACCTAAATCTGAAACACCCTCAAAATCCGGTTGGGAGGAGAATTAAATGAAAATCAACTTGTTTTCGGAATGATCATCCATTCTGAATACGTCCAGATCTTTCTTGCTGTCAGTAGTCAAGAATTGTGCATAAAAAAACCCAATCGTAACGGCAGGATTTTGAAAAAAGAAATAATAATAAAATCAACCCATTGTTCGCCTGAAATGCATGGCCCGTAACCAAGGTAACAAGAATCACATTCAGTGACTGACAAGCCTGACCAGCTGAGGCTCATTCCACAATAGCGGTTTTTTTCTCAATCGTGAAGCATTAATCGTGTTAGTAAGCAAGAGCAAGAAAACAAGTTTTATTGAGTTTTTATTGAACAACAACAAAGAGAAAATATCTTGGATAACATTAGAATTGAAAAATATTTATGATATTCAGTATTTAGTGGGCCCTCTCCTTTTGGCAATTACTTCATTAACCCGTTCCGGTATGCTGTCTATCAAGACAGTCAATTAACTCCTGTGGTACAGCTGTCCATTCTTGCTGTACCGCATTCACGAAGTCATCCAAATTTTCCATTCGCCCTTCCGTTTCTTCCCTTTCTTTCAATTTCAATTTCATACGACTCCAGACATGTTCCATCGGATTCGTATCCGGAGAGAAAGGCGGCCAGTTCATTCGCTCAATACCGTGATCCCTCAAAAACTCGTTGACAATGTGAGCCCTATGCTGTCTCGCATTGTCATCAACGAGAAGAAAGTTGTTGCCGATATTTGCGGCGTAAGGGACCACGATTTCTCTCATACATAAATCTCTATACCTCTCACCGTTCATACTCTCTCCTCTCAGAATCACCAATTCACTACTCCCATTCATCGATATTCCACCCCAAACAGTCACTCCTCCACCTCCAAAAGCCACCTTTGCCTCCATATTTCCTTCCAGAAACCTTTCATTCCTTCCTCTCCAAGCCAACACACGACTATCCTTTCGAAACAAGTTGAACCTACTCTCATCCGTATACATACACCTATTCCACTCTGCTATTCCCCAGTTTTGATGTTCTTCCCCCCATAATCGTCTTGCTGCTCGATCTACAGGTTTCAGTAAGGGGCAGGCAGCTCGTCTCCTTGCGTGTAATCCAAGATCGTGGATCCGGCGTCGGATTGTCTGACTTGAAACCTGAATTCCCGTAGCATCGATCAATTCACGACGAATTTTGTGGGCGGTTGAAGTCCGAGTCAGCCGTACCAATCTTCCAATAAGGCGGTCTTGAGCGGGAGTTGTTCTTCTTCTTGTACCCCTTCTTGGCCCCCTAGGTCGATATTGAATATCCCCAGCGTAAGCTCGGACGTGGGCCCTTTGGACGGATCTAACTGTTGTTCCAAGCAAATTGGCAATTTGGAAGGTAGATAATCCTTGTTCCGTCATTCGTGGAATCAGTTCCAGCTGGTCGGGCGTTAGATGCGGCATCGATATGATATTTTTTTTTGCAAACGAATCAAAATTGACGTCCAACCTAGCTTGTCAGTCATTGATTGTGATTCTTGTTACCATGGTTAAGGGCCATGCATTTCAGGTGAACAATGGGTTGATTTTATTATTTTTTTCAAAATCGTGCCGTTACAATTGGGTTTTTTCATGCACAATTCTTGACCACTGACAGCAAGAAAGATCTGGACGTATTCAGAATGGATGATCATTCCGAAAACAAGTTGATTTTTATTTAATTCTCCTCCCAACCGGATTTTGAGGGTGTTTCAGATTTAGGTCACCTTTGAGGAAACCCTTGATCTTCAATCTTCATCTTAAGTCTATTCTGATCTTCATATCTCTTCATCTGAAGTTTCAGCTTCAAAATGAGCCGGAGATTTTGAAAATCGTTTGACGAGGAAAAAAGTTATGACTGCAAAACAAAATAGTTAATTTTTTGAGATCACCCTGTAAACAAAAGAGATAATAAGACAATTCGAAAAATGTCTTGAGGTAATGAGCGATTTTATGCGAATAAACTTATGTTTTGAAGAAGTACGAGATTATAGCTGGGCTAGCGAACAGTGTTTACAGAATTCAAATTGTTCAATGCAGAAATAAGTTATTCAGATTTTAATACAGTCAAAATTTTGGTGTGCGACGAAATTAGTGTTGAGTAGCTTATGAGAGATTTGCCTGAATTCTTTATATTGTTTAGAGGAAGTTTTCCTGATTAACAGTAACCATATTGCGCTAAAGACCAATAACTAATTGTTTCAGAGATATGATCCTAGATGAAAAATAATGAAAAATATATAGGTCATTGATATTGGGTAGAGTGTTGCATTTTTTTTCCTCGCGAGACTTTTTTATATGATAGAATGGGTTACTGTGCTAGTATACAAGTTCGCAATGATAATGTTGAAAATAACGTTTATTTTTCACAAAGTCACAACAACAACAACAACACGTTGCACAAGTATCTGTTAGATTCAATTCAATACCCGTCGTGATCTCAGCAAGGGGAGTAGTTGTTTTCTGACAGGTACTTGCCATAATGAGCCTTCGTAGTAGGTGTATATGGCAATGACTGTTCGTTACTAAACGATCTCCCAAAGAACTCTGTATTCTTAACAAAACACGGAGCCCAATACATGTGAGTGAATCAGGTGTCATTTTGGTTCATTTGACAAGAATAGACGTGTATCCTCTCGTCTAATCAGAGCCAATTATATCGCTTGAAAAGGACTCGTGAAAAACGAACGAGGCCACACTCGACCCAACAGTAATGAAATATGTATTTTTCAGTATATTTTTTCCAGTACTCCCAGGTAGCACACCTATATTGCTATAATATTGTGAACATATTGGCAAAATATTCAAAATGCAATGACTGCGAAAAAAAAATTGGCGATATTGGTCCAACATTACCTTAATAATATTGGCGAAATATTCCCGAAGCCATATTGGCCTCAAAATATTCAGCGATATTTGTACAATATCGCTGATGCAATATTCTGAAAATATTGGCAAAATATTCAAAAGTTATATTGTCGAGAAGTAATATGTGAACATTTTGCGAAATTGGTCAAATATTGTTCAGACATTTCAAAAATGGAATTGGTGAAATATTCTTGAAGCAATAATGGCCTCAAAACAGTCATCAATATTGGTACAATATCATTTGGAGATATTGGAAGTAAATATGCCTTGGTGAATCATTAAATGTCTTTTTGTTGATCAAGGTGACACCAGGGTTTCCGTTTTGGTCGCCATAACTACTGAGTGAACTGTCTTGAAAACAAGTTATTTCAAGTATTTGATATATCTTCGTAGGTGTTAGAAGACGTTCTATATGTAGAGCCACCTAGCAGATTTTTATCCAGGTTTGATCATAATATAATTTTAATATCGTTCATTGAATATGCGGCCATTGTTCAAAATTCATCTTATTCTAGATGTCGAAAACAATAT
Organism: Chrysolina oricalcia; assembly: GCA_944452925.2. NCBI lineage: Eukaryota > Metazoa > Arthropoda > Insecta > Coleoptera > Chrysomelidae > Chrysolina > Chrysolina oricalcia. Next base: position 20,651,453 of record OX101818.2, read on the forward strand.
GGAGACAAAAAAGTTTCATTGATATCGGTAAATATTATTGGACCAATAATAATAATAATAATAATAATAAATTTGTTTATTATTCCTTCGATCATTTACATGATACTAAGATGATACTAAGAATTTGAAGGGAACTTCCATAAGTATAGCTCATGACCCCACTGAGCAACAAAGAAAAGAATCCAAAATCTTACAGAAACATTTGTTCGCTGCGAAACAAGATAAGAATAATACTTGCTATATCAGAAATAATAGACTCCACATTAATGATCGGATACTTACACCTTCTGACCTCGAGAATCTAGAAGAAGAAAGTGAACTCACACAAATCAAATCACAAAGTGAACCTGGTACACCAGATCCAGAAAATATAAGGAGAAATCTTGAAGAATCTACAGAACATTCCATTGCTGCTCTACAACAAGTGAGAGAAAGCAAAGCACTTGCGTTTCCTAATATTACTTCCGGAAAGAACCCAAGCATCCAGGTTAGGTTAGGTTAGGCCAAAAACAGGCACAATAAAAAAATTCGTCAAGGAAATACCAAGGGAGAAACCAATTACAAGTAACAATTCTACCAAGTTTAAATATTGATCTTTTTCGTTTTGTCTCGAACACATCAAATATCTGTTAGTTTTTAAATATTTAAATTGTTTTTGTTAGTATACTATCACTTTGATATGGACCAATATATAAGGGACTTTGAGGTCGTGGAATGTGAAACAGTCGAAATGAATGATGATGAAGGAATTGAAACATTTCTTGGGACAATTATTAAAAAAACAGATTTTTCTATTTTTCAAGCCAATATAAGAAGTATTAATAAAAACTTTGATGAAATGTCAATACTTCTGAAAAAATTTCAATACCGGTTCAGTGTTATTATATTTACAGAAACATGGTTTGTTTCTGACATAAATATTTTCAAAATACCAGGGTTTGAATTTGTATATAACTCAGGCGACTATAATCAAAATGATGGTGTGGTAATGTTTCTGAAAAGTGAACTAATATTTCAGAGTTTCATTTTAAATCTAGGCAATTTGAAAGTAATACGCGCGATAATTGAAGGAAAAGAAAAAAATATCATAATAGATGCACTTTATCGGTCACCATCATCTTGTCCACAAGAATTCAATGAAAATCTATCAATATACTTGAGAAATCATAGTGACAATGAAAAACACACTTACTTCTTTGTGGGTGACATAAATATCGATATAAAATCAGATACAGAATACAGCAACGACTATCTGAACTTATTAGCTGAATTCGGTTACTTTTCGCTGATAAATAAATATACTAGGATACAAAACTCATCTAATTCATTGATAGATCATATCTTTGTTAAAGACACAACCCAGCTCTCGCATTGCAAATCATATGTTCTTCGCTACGATGTGACAGACCACTCACCAACAGTAGCTACTCATTCAACCGAAATCCTAGAGACACAAGACAAAACTCAAAACAAAATTAAAATTTTGAACGAAAAAAAATTTCTAAATATAATGAAGAATGAAAACTGGAACGACTTGTATGACATAACCGATGTGAATACTATTGCAGATCATTTCATTACGGGGATAAAGAATGCTCTGGAATGTTCCTCTATAGAGAAGAAAATCAAATACTCAGAGAAGAAAAGGAACCCATGGATCACCAAAGCTCTGATGAAATCATCAAACAATAAACAAAATATGTATAAACTTCTAAGGAAAAACTCAAATGATATAGAATTATCCAACCGATACAGAAACTACAAAAATGAATTAACCAGTTCACTCAAAGTAACTAAACAAAACTACTACAGGCAACAAATAGAAAGAAATAAAAATAACTCCAAAACTCTATGGGACAACATTAAAAAGCTAATAGGAAGAGGAAAATCTCAGACTAATATAAGTAACATCATATATAATAACAATGAAATTTCAAGTAAAAGAGAAATTGCGAATATTTTCAATTCTCATTATATCCATGTAGGTAAAAAAATGGCTGATCAAATTATCAAATCCACTAACACGGTTCTTGAGAGAAGTATTCTGAATAATTCCATATTCATGAAACCTACAAATGAAACCGAAGTACTTAGCTACATAAAAGAACTCAAGAATAATAAAAGTCCAGGTATCGATGGCATAACTTCGGAAAACCTCAAACTAATAAGTGAATTCATCAAAAAACCTTTAACTCACTTGATTAATAGAATTCTTGAGACGGGTAAATTTCCTGAGAAGTTTAAGGTAGCCATAATTAAACCCTTATTCAAGAAAGGTGATCGAAAGACTGTATCCAATAACAGACCTATCTCTTTATTAAGTTCAATTGCAAAAATTGTCGAAAAAGTAATCAAAAATCGTCTTATGAACTTTTTGGAAGATTACAATATACTTTCACCTAAGCAATTCGGTTTCAGGCCCAAAAAATCAACCGAAGATGCTATTGTTTACTTAACTAATAATATCTATCGATCACTAGATGCAGGAAACTGTTCAATAGGTGTCTTTCTAGACTTAGCGAAGGCCTTCGACACCGTTAACCACGATAAACTAATGGGCGTTATGGAAGACCTTGGTATAAGAGGAATCGTCCACGAATTAATTAGACCATATCTCAATGATAGGACTCAGTATTATTAATATTAACTGGAGTACCTCAAGGAACGGTTCAAGGGCCGGTTCTCTTTTTAATATACATCAACGGATTACTCTCACTCGAAGTAGATGCAAATATATCATCTTTCGCAGACGATACTGTAGTTCTCTTTACTGCTGACACTTGGGAGGAAGTTAAAAATAAAACGGAACTAAATTTAAAGAAAATCAAGAATTGGTTTAGCGAAATGGACCTCACACTGAATTTGGAAAAGACAAAGTGTATAACGCTCTCTTGTACTAAATCTAACCAATCAGATATTGGTCATATTTCGTTGATGGATGATGATATAACTTATTCAAGAGAATGTGTGAAGAACGTATTATACCTTGGAATTGAAATTGATACTCACCTTAAATGGGACATACACATAAATAAACTTTTAAAAAACTGAGATCAATATTGTTCACATTCAAACACCTTCAAAAATTTCTCAGGATAAATGAACTCAAAATCCTATACCATTCGCTTGTAGAGTCCCATATTCAATATGGAATATCTGCTTGGGGAGGAGTATATAACTGCCACATAGAGCAACTCAAAGTGATGCAAAAATATTTTTTAAAAATCATGTACAATAAAAAACGCACATATCCTTCAGAAAAACTTTTCGAAGAGATACCCATTCTCGAAATAAAAAAACTTTACTATTACAAGGTTCTTTGTTTACAATATAAAAATAAAAGAGAGTTAACACCCATTAAGCATGTACATAAACAAAAAAAGAATGAGTTCTCCACACAAAAGACGGTGAAAAACATCGGTCAAAAGTCATTCTACTACACAGCCCCAAAATTGTTTTGTCAAGTACCACAGACCATCAGGGATATTAATAATGCTTCTCTGTATAAGAAAACGTTAAAAATTTGGTTGAAGAATTTGTCTATAGAAGACATGATGAAGATGATCAATATTTCCGTGTGATTCATCATTCAGCAGAATCATATAGTCTATTATAATAAAATTATATTTGAATTTCATTCCCGGTAAATTAATGGATTTATTTTAACTTTATGTATATGTGTGTATGCGTGTAGATGTGTTTATACGTTTATAGGTGTATTTATGTGTGTATACATAGGTGTGTGTTTCCTTACTAATTGAATGATGTAGGTTAAGCATGCCCATAACAAGTTTTCTTCGTGGGATATGCTTGACTCATATTCGTTCAGGTTTGAAATACAGTTTAGTATGCACACATAACCACTTTTTATTTGGTTCTATATATCGATTATTTTTAAATTCGCCTATGTACCATTGTATTTTTATATTTTTGTGAATCATATGTCGTAAGTTTAATTTATACTATAATATTGATTGATATATCAAATCACAAACAAGCATTTTTTGCTTCTGTGATTTTTCGTTTATTTACAACATCATCTTAGGCCCATGTCTCATTGTATTTTTATATTTCTGTAAATAAACATTTATTATTATTATATGGAGTAAGTCAGTCAAAATACCTAATTATTATAAATGTATAAATACAACACAAAAGCATAACATACATAAAAAAATAAGCAGTTTGAATATAGGAATTTATCTGTTTCTAGATTTAAAATTTAAAAATTCATCTATCAATACAACACAAAAAACATGACATATATAGAAAATAAACAGTTTGAATATGAGTATTTATCTGTTTCAAAATGTAAAATTTAAAAATTCATCTACACTGTAGAACGTCTGTTCCAAAAGAATTTCCTTAACTGTTCTCTTAAATTGGTTAGTGGGGAGTTGTTTGAAGTGTTGAGGGAGATGGTTAAAAAGTTTTGTTCCCATGAGCTTGGGACATCGTTCAGTTTTCGCCCTATTGTGCCTTGGTACTTCTAGCACTGTAGTATTTCTGGTGCGATAATTTTAACTTAGTTTCGCAAAATTTTCTACATCTCCCCTAACATAGACCAAGACCTCCAGTACATATACACACGGAACTGTTAAAATTTTCAGTTGTCTGAAGAGTTCCCTGCAGCTGGTTCTCCTACTGACTAGAATATTTCGAACTGCTTTTTTTTGTAGTACAAAGACTCTTTGATGGTCCGAGGAGACTCCCACACGGCTATTTCATAAGATACTACTGAATGAAATCTGGCATAATAGAGCATTACTAAGATGGATTTATCTACAGTTTTTTTTAGTTAATAAATCAAGTAGTATATAGGGGCAACCTACTTACATACTTCATTGATGTGGGTAGTCCAGTTACAATTTTCAGAAACATATACACCTAGAAACTTCAATGATTGGACTTGTTCGAGTGATCTGCCATTTCTTATCAAGACTGTGATCTCTATTTAACTGGTTCAATCTAATAAATTTTGACTTTTCCTCATTCAGTATTAAATAATCCATTATCTAAAAACCATTGGGCCATATTTGGTAACTCTAGATTTGACTTTTTACAACGTCCGCTATATTTTCCCCTGTAACCGTCAAAGTGGTGTCATCTGCATACATTATGCAATTTTTGCTTGTAATACTGTTAACGTAAATGATGCATAACAGCGGCCCTAATACTGAGACTTGGGGTACTCCAATTGTCGATAATATCTGCTCTGATTTATGCCCATTGATTTCAACGTATTGCTTTCTGTTTGTCAAATAACTTTCAAACCAATATTGACCCAATATAAGTTAATGAGAATTGTTGAATATTTGCTAAATGATATTCAACCAATGTGCAATCACACTTGGATATACAATATAGTTTTCATTTCTAGAACCGACATGAGAGGAATATGGGTATTGCAATATTTATTTCAGAAGTTGAAAACAAAATGAATATATCATTGTACCAAAATTGACCTAATATGATTTATTATAATTTGTTGAATATATATGAAATAATATTCATCCAATGTGCTATCAAACTTGGAAATACAATATAGTTGTTTATACCTAGAAACGATATGAGTGGAATTAATGGGATTGCAATATTTATTTTAAAAGTTGAAAACAAAATGCAAACAATATTGTATTTTCGATATTGGTAGGAATTATTCAACCAATATTGACCCAATATTACATGTGACAGTTTACATTCAGAACAGGTTCAACCAATATTCCACCAATATCATTTATAATATTGTTCTTTGAAATTCCCCCGTATTGAACCAATATTATTTTTTCATTCACGATATATCTACAATGGTCCAATATGACACCTAGAGTTAGCTGATACGATTTGCTACCTGAGTTTTTGGCAAATATCTATTGGTTACCAGACCTTTGCGCAATTGTAACTTCCTTTGAACAGTATCCAGAATTAATGCAATTCCCACATAAATGACTTTTTCTACAACCACACTCCAAAACATGCTTTTCTGCATAGTTTTACGTTCGCAAACATGATTATTTCTCACAATAATTGAAATTTGACATTAGTGTGCCGCAAAGTGACATATCTGTGCCACAAAGTGACATTTCTGTGCCACAAAGTGACATTTCTGTGCCAAAATTTTTCAGTACCTAATTTCTAAGCAATACAGTTTTCGTGACAGCAAGGTTAAAGTATATTTTGAAAATTCTGCATTTCGAAGGGATATTCGATCAGGCAACTTCAAGAATGAATAGACAAAGTATATTGGTTTATACAGGGTGTTTCTTAAGTACGTGTAGAAAATTTAGGAGCGTATTGCTGACATCAAAATAAGAAGAAAAGTTCCTATAAAGATATGTCCACAAGTTACTCTTTTCTGAGATACAGAGTGTCAAAGTTGAATTCTTATTTCTATTTTGTTGTGATTGATTCCAAAATAATGTTGATATTTGGGTAAAATTTGGTATCAGGGAATATTTATTATTGTTTGTGTAGAAAATTAATTCTTGATAGAGGTAACTGCGAGCAACTGTTTTCGAGTTATTGAGATTTGGAATAATCGATGCAAGTGATTTTGAATGACAAGATTTTTTATTACAAAATAAATTCAATTAGAAATTAGTTTTTTCACAAATAACACAAAATTTGATTTTGTCACCAAACTTTACTCGAATATCACAAATAATTTGGCATTTACTCACAAAAAAACAAATATAATAATTAAACTTTTACACTCTGTATCTTGGAAACGAACAACTTGCGGACATGTGTTTATGGGAACTTTTTTCTTATTTCGACGTCAGCAACATGCTCTTGAAGTTTCTACACGTACTTAAGAAACACCCTGTATAATATGAGGGAAATTGTCGTACAAATTCATAATATTCTGAACAAAAATCATAGACATCACTACTGCTGTCTCAAATACCCACATACACACTATCCATTACTAGGCAACGAAGCAACATCTATCGAATCATTTGAATGTCAACAAACGTCAAGCATAAAATATTCGTAAAATATTCTTGTCCCATCAGTTTTTAATGAGATTGAACTTAAAATGGATAGCGACAGTTCTGAAATTGACAACACTCCGCCAGAACTAAGAGAACAAGTTAATTCATTGTCATTGAATTTACTACCTTCAACTTCAAGAGGAAAATATAAGAATGAGTCACTGACATTTCATTCCGTCTTATAGTATAGTATTATTTTTAGCAAAATGGGTGTTGTAGAAAAAGTATAGTGTGTAACACGAGCAGAAATGCAATTTCTCACTCGTTTGAATTGCAGCACTCGCTTGCGCTCGTGCAGCAACTTTTTCAAACTCGTGAGAAATTAGCACTTTTCTGCACTTGTTGCACAATATACTATTTCATAACGTTTGAGCGGGGTCCTTCATCTTGAATGGATATTTGATTCAATTATGGCTCTTGTTTCATTTCAAATCTCTATCTCATTGGGTTCAAATGTTACTCCAGTTTCTCTGCAAACTTTCCCTGTCTGCGGGTTCACAAAAAAACAAAAATCATATAATGTTTAGAGAACATCGACGGAACCATAACTGAGAAAAAGAAAGGATGGTCGGAAATATTATCATCTTGATTTGTGAGAGGTTTTGAATTTATGGTGAATGGTTTAAATTTTTCAGATAACACAAACACTAGAATCGCCTCCTTGAATCATAATATTTACCTGAACAAAGACAGTAAAATGAAAGGCAATGCAACGATTAATTGTAAAATTGAGATCTGCTACTTCTACTAAATATCTCATTTAGAGGGTATCATATAGTGCGGAAAATTTACCCACATACAGTAACTTATTTTTATATGAACGAATAACCAAAACATTTGATAGTATTAACTTGTGTTCTCGTTGACTGAATAATTTTAATTGATTTTGATTATTCTTGCAAATTCATTTGTGGGATTTCTTGTGCCCATCACCTAGGTACACTATTGTGAACTAACTTCTCCATTTGTGATATAAGTCGATTCGTCTGTCCATAAAATTTGAAGGAAAGAAAGACACGTGAAAATCTCCCTCGTTCAACGTTGTTATGAATTTGGGTTTGAACGTGTTGAATTCATTATTTTGTTTCTTTTAGCACCAGTCTTAGTCGAGCGAATAGTTGTTTTCTGACAGGTACTTCCCAGGTAGCACATCATATCGGCTGAATCTTGGTCCCATATTGGGCCAATATAGATATATTGTAAATGAAAAATCAATATTGGTCCAATATGGGTGAATATTCAAAAAACAATATTATATTAATAATATTGGTGGAATATTGGTTGAACTAGTTTTGAATGTAGATTATCACACGAAATATTGGGTCAATATTGGTTGAATAATTTATACCAATGTCGATAATACAATATTGGTTATATATTGTTTTCCACATCTAGAATTAATATTGCAATCCAAATATTCCAGTCATATCGATTGTAGGGGAAAAAAACTATATTGTATTTTCAAGTTTGTTAGAATATTGGTTGAATATCATTTCCACTTTATTTGACAAATTGCAATAACTCATATTGAGTCAATATTGGTTGAACGATATTTACCAATATCAATAAAACAATATTGTTTTCACATCGTTTTTAACATCTAGAATAAATATCGCAATCCCAATATTCCCCTAATATCGATTCTGGGAATAAAAACTATATTGTATCTCCAAGTGTGATTACACATTGGTTGAATATCATTTCGCCAATATTCAACAAAACTTATTAATCAATATTGGTTCAATAATATTTATCGATATCGTTAAAACAATATTGTCTTTATATTGTTTCCAACATCTAGATTGAGATGAAATTTGAATATTGGCCGAATATTCAATGAAACATTGAAATTATATCATGATCAAACTTGGATAAAAATCCGCTAGGTGGCTCTACATATAGAACGTCTTCTAAAACCTACGAAAGTATATTAAATACTTCCCTTAGCTTGTTTTCAAGACAGCTCACTCAGCGGTTATGGCGATCAAAAGGCAGACCCTGGTGTCACCTTCATCAACTAAAGGACATTTAATAATTCACCAAGGTATATTGACATCCACCAAATTCAAATGATATTGTAACAATATCGATAAATATTGTACCAATATCGATAAATATTCTACCGATATCGATAAATATTGTATCGATATCGATAAATATTTTGAGGCCATTATTGCTTCAAGAATATTCCACCAAAACTATTTCTAAAATATTCAAACAATATTCGACCAATATCGCAAAATGTTCACATTTTACTTCTCGACAATATAACTTTTGAATATTGTGCCAATATTGTCAGAATATTGTATCAGCTATATTGTACCAATATCGCCGAACATTTTGAGGCCAATATCAGTTCAAGAATATTTCGCCAATATTATTCAAGTAATATTGGACCAATATCGCCGAATGTTCACATTTTTTTCTCGCCAATATTGCATTTCAAATATTTCGCCAATATGTTCACAATATTGTATCAATATTTTACCAATATAGGTGTGCTACTTGGGTTGCCATAATCTACATTGTCGGTATATAAGGCAGTAAAGGGAGGAACATCGGTCGGCAGCGACTATCGTAATCTGTTATTTAAAAAAACAGAAAAACATCAATATCTCAAAAACGGCTAAAATTTTCATGAAATCTTTTCTGATCGCCTTCTGAAAATGTACAAAAAATATGAAAATTAAATTTTCCTAATATCAACCGGGAAATACTTCTAAAAAATGAAAAATTTCCATAATTTTTTTACTGAAATCATCAAAATCTCAAAACAGCTGCAGATTTTGAAATTTTTCATGAAAACTTTTTTTGATCGCCTTCTTGAAAGTTATAAAAAAATTTTATATATACATATATATATATATATATATATAGAAAGGGTAGTCGTTGCTGACTAGTTAGATGCCTGAAAAGTAGAATTTCCTCACATAAAAGTGATTGTAGACTTCATCCTGAAAGATGTGCTCTTGCTGATCATGTAAACAAATTTGACCATCGAATAAATTATAACTCAACTAAAATATTAGCTAAAGAGACACATATGACTAAGAGAACTTTTTTGGAAATGGCCTTCATATCTCAAGACAAAAAATGTATGAATAAAAGAACTGATATAAATCATTTGAGTGAGATTTATTCCTTCTTATTGTCGTTAGACCACACTCTCCATATGAATAATAATATCTCCATAACTACTCAATTGGAAATGTAATTTTTTCCTAACTTACAAAACAACAGTCGTATATTTCAACAGTTGGTAAAAGATTACAGTTGGTACTAGATTACAGTTGGTACAAGATTACAGTAGGTAACATTGACTTGAAAATTACAGATTTCTTTTCTGTTGACAACTGATTTGTGTCCCTTGGATACAATCAACAAGTCTTTTGTTTTTCGACTGAAATTTCAAAATTTTCTGTTATTTATATTCGTAAAGTCTTTTTTCCTTATTATTTACAATTTTAAGCTGTAATGTCACTATCCAAAGAACTAAGAACATGTCAACTAACCTCACTATAGTTGTAAGTAAAATTTTAATAACATCAAAATGTATAATTGACATAATAATTCTTTGTAGTTCCCTGAAGATGTAAATAAAATTTACGAAAGCTTGGAATAAACTCTATAAAAGAGTACACTTTTGACTCTGCTGCAATCCCCAATATATATATATATATATATATATATATATATATATATATATATATATATATATATATATATATATATTTAATATCAGTGGTACGGGAAATATAAAAAAAACATCAAAATCTCAGAAATGGTTGATGATTTTGAAATCTTTTTATAGAACTTTTTATTATCGCTTTCCAAAAAAAATCGAAAATTATGGACTTAAAATTTCCATAATTTTTTCCAAAAAACATCAAAATCTCAAAAACGGCTGCTGATTTGGATCTTTTTCAAGGAACATATCTTATCTTCTCCTGGAAATTTACGAAAAGTGTAGATGAAGTTTTCCAGCTGTTTAAATAATCCAGAAAAAAATTCAAAATAAAAAAATTCTCAAATTCAGTGTGCTGAAAGACATATAATCCGAATGAAGATGTTATAATTGATATTCAACCCACATTTTACAGTTTTTAAATTCTAATATCAAGTTATAGTACAGGAACCGAAAAGAGGTAGTCCTTCACCCATATGAAACATATTTCTCATCAAGTCTCATGTATTGCCTATTGAAATATGTTCAAGGCTATACTTGATTATAAATCATCAAGAGGATTCTTCACATAATTTTGTGAAATTCATCCGTACTAAAGAATCCACTACTTTTACATGGAATTCAAACAAAAAAAATTCCTTGATTTCTGGCAATGCTAGAGTAGTTCAGTTTGGTTTCATTTCCAAGGTAGCAAATACATGCGTTGCCACTGTTAGTGACCCAGAGACCAAGTCAGAATCAAATACAAAACGACTTTGGAATGAAATATTTTTTTCCGACGATCACATTCGGAAATGGCAAATAGCACACTATTTAGTTACTTCGAAAATAACAAATATCACCCTAAAGATGAAAAGTTAAATAACTCTCTAGAGTGATATGTGTATCTATAGTTATATGTATTGCATAATGGAATTGAAGTGTGCTTTGAGATTAATATTTCAAAAATGTCAGATAAACTTTAGAAGTGTCAGTTTTGCATATGCATCATTCTTATCATATACAAAACCGTGAAAATAGTGTCTATAATTTCATAAAACATGGATGCAGGATTAAAAGTGATGATCAGTGCACTCCACTTGCAATTGAAGAGGCCGCAAAATTAACGTCACTCAATTTACTGCCTGAAAAGTCCAAAAGAAGGTACGAATACGCTTATGATCAATTTCTTTCATGGCAAAGAAATAAGGCATAAGAAGCTCCTTTTCTGAAAATAATTTGCTTGCATACATGGGTGAACTTTCCAATAGAATCCAATACTCAACATTATGGACTAATTATTCAATGCGAAAATTCGAACAAGTTCGAATGTTTTACCGCAGAGTACAAATAAATGATAAGAATAAAATCGACAGTCGAAGTACCCTTCTTTCCAAATATTTCCACGAAGTGGAAAATATGAGGCAAAAATCTGACAGAAAACAACTGCTTTCCTGGCTAATGTCACGACGGATATTGAACTACATCTAACAGATATTTGTGCAACGTTCTTCAAAGAAGACTCAGTTGCAAGTGCTTATTGTAGACAAAGAATAGATCATCCTTAATTTGGCTGGGGATGACAACCTGCAGACATTTTTCGAGGTTGTTGCCTCTCATCAGTGCAAGGGTAGGTCAGACAACTTTGAGTTGTCTTGTCCCTGCCAAATGAATTACAACCTATTGTTTATCTAATAATTCTCTACGGATGAAAATCAATAAGCACTCCTCGAGACAGCAAAAGACTCCAGGTAGAGTGAATGCAAAGATTCGAACAAGTTCGAATGTTTTTTGCCGGAGAGAACAAATAAATTAAAAGAATAAAATCGACAAAGTCGAAGTACTCTTATCTCCAAATATTTCCACAAAGTGGAAAATATGAGGCAGTGACAAGACGGCTCAAAGTTGTCGGACCTACCCTTGTACTGATGAGAGGCAACAACTTCGAAACATGTCTGCAGGTGGTCATCCCCAGCCAAAATAAGGACAATCTTTTGTTTGTCTACAATAAGCACTTGCAACTGAGTGTTCTTTGAAGAACGTTGCACAAATATCTGTCAGATGTAGTTTAATATCTGTCGTGGCATAAGCCAGGGAAGTAGTTGTTTTATGTCAGATCTTTGCCTCATATTTTCCACTTTGTGGAAATATTTGGAAGGAAGGGAACTTTGACTTTGTCGATTTTATTCTTGTCATTTAATTATTCTATGTTGCGTACCACTTTATTCATTCATCACAATGTAGATATCTCCAAATATAGTAAACTTAAGGCATTTTTGAAACGGAAAAGTGACGGATATAAACCCAAGAAAGCTAAAATTTTGACGCAACAAAAAATTTGTGAATTTATCAAAGAAGCTTCCGATGAGATTTATTTACTTACAAAGGTGAGTCATCGGTATTTGAAAAAAAGTCATACATTTATTTAATAATGGGTTTCTTAGGTTGTGTTGGCTATGGGTATATCTGGTGCATGTCGCAAGCAAGAGTAGTCGCCCAGTTGAGTATAAATAACATTGAATATTTGAGGACTGCGACTGTCATTCAAATTAATAATACAAATAATAAATGCTGTCGCAAGTTCACAATTACTGGAAACTTTTATAGCAAATATGAAAAATATGTCAATCTAAGACCGCCAACTACCGAAACATTTTTCCTAATTAAAGAGGCCAAAAATTAACAAAAACAAGTAATGGGCATCAACAAAATTGGAAGTATACCTAGAGAAGTTACTAAATGTTTAAATCTAAAGGATCCTGAAGAATACACGGGGTACTCATTTCGCCGTTATTCTGCTACTATATTAGTAGATGCAGGAGAAGATCTAACTTCTCTGAAAAGACATGGTTGGAGATCGTCGAAAGTCGCAGAAGAATATGTTGACGATTCTGCTATTAACAGGTTAAATATTGCCAATAAAATTATGGGTGCCATCAGCATTACTTCGAAAGCCGTGTCACTCCGCCTCTTCGAGAAACTGCCATCGAGCCTATTACTGTACATAGTGTACAAATAACAGAGAGAAATCTGTCTAACTCCTCGTTGCAAAGTCCATTACAATTTACTAATTGTAATACGTAATAATAATTTTACTTTAAATTTCTACAATTTTAAGCAGTTATCTTGTTCAATTATGTATTACTTCTTTTGTAAAATCCTCAAATTCTCAAAATAAAGTGAAAATATATCAATTTTTTTGCAATCATGCATTAATATGTGGTCGTCGGAAAAAAAGTGTACATTACTTGTGTGGAAAGTGCCATTTTATACTCGTGGTATTACATTCTCCCACATATGTGAAATGGATCACTTTCTACACTAGTTATGTAATATACTATTCCTTCATTCATTTCTGTTTTATCCGTTACCGACTTTATTGAATAAACATTCTATAACGATACGATCAAACATATCCGATCAATGAAATTATTGTGGCTTTCTACATCTTTGTAAAACTGACTGGGTACTTTCTCACCCAATGTCCTAGTATAATTTTGAGGAGACATTTGCGTTGGCATTTCTCACTTTTTTGTCATTTCTCATTTTATTTGTCGTATTTTTCGACACTTTCATCGATAGTTTCGAACACGAATTCGTGGATTATGGCTAGCTTCACACTTCTACCATTTACGCCTATTGTGTCAATTCCTGGTAAACGACCGAAACAAAACAGCTCAATCTCGACGTTAATCTGTTACGTCATAAAATTCCTTCCAATAAATCTCCCGAACGACCTCTGAAATGTTTATGGAACGGCAATAATTACTGAAGAGTGTAACGGGATCCCAAATATAAATAATTTAATACCACAGTTAAAAATAAATCGCGAATCCTAAGCAGTTAATCGGCGATTTCTACTGTTTATAGAGGAAACACATTATCGTTTAATTTACCTCGACGTGGCTGGAGATGAAATATGGAAGAAGGAACTTAAAGTATTGCAGCTCTTAGTTTCTGAACTGGATATGGAGGTCTGACGAACTCTCGCAGGCTGATCACGCCTATTGGGGCCGGTATCCCACATGGATTCATTCCGACACCAACGCATTTTCATCTCCTCATAATTGATTCATTGGGCAGGATTTTGAGTTCAGTATTCTGATGAACAATTGTCTTCAATTTTTATAGCCCATTCTTCTCTAGACCTCAAGTATCAGATAGTAAAAACGTAATAGGAACAAAGATTAACGCTACAAACTTTTATTGCACATAACAATTCCCAGAAAGGAATATTCGAATAGATTTCGAACATTTTTTTTGAGACCTGATCTTATAGTGCCCGTCATCATTATACTATAAAGTCATTGATATTATAGATGTGTATTACCATAAGCAATATACTCTCTTGCGAATACCTCGTGTGGTGTGTTGATAGAAGCAGTCCAGTGCTTGGAGGTTAAGGTTGTAGAGTATCTTTAAAAAGAAGCAGTTCATCTGAATGTAGCTGAAGGTGTGCAACTTTCCTAGAACACTTAGGACGATGAAGATATGTTTAGGTGAAGATATTTTTAGGTAAATGCCTTCTTTCAATCGTTCTATTCCTGCAGTTTTAATGAGATTGGCCCAACGAATTCAGTCTTTCCACTCTTTTGGTTACAGCTCAGTGACTTCTCAGGTACCAACTCATGTTGGCTGAATATTGAACTTGTAATGGGCCAACATAGATGTATTGTAGATATGAAATTTAAATTGATCCAATATGGGTGGATATTAGAAAAACAATATCAATTATATCGTAAATGGTAGAAGTGTGAAGCTAGCCATAATCCCCGAATTCGTTTTCGAAAACTATCAATGAAAGTGTTGAAAAATACGAGAAATAAAATGAGAAATGACAAAAAAGTGAGAAATGCCAACACAAATGTCTCCTCAAAATTATACTAGGACATTGGGTGAGAGATTACCCAGACAGTTTTACAAAGATGTAGAAAGCCACAATAATTTCATTGATCGGATATGTTTGATCGTATCGTTATAGAATGTTTATTCAATAAAGTAGGTAACGGATAAAACAGAAATGAATGAAGGAATAGTATATCACATAACTAGTGTAGAAAGTGATCCATTTCACATAAGTGGGAGAATGTAATACCACGAGTGTAAAATGGCACTTTCCACACAAGTAATGTACACTTTTTTTCCGACGACCACATATTAATGCATGATTGCAACAAAATTAATATATTTTCACCTTATTTTGAGAATTTGAGGATTTTACAAAAGAAGTGATACATAATTGAACAAGATAACTACTTAAAATTGTAGAAATTTAAAGTTAAATTATTATTACGTATTACAATTAGTAAATTGTAATGGACTTTGCAACGAGGATTTAGACAGATTTCTCTCTGTTATTTGTACACTATGTACAGTAATAGGCTCGATGGCAGTTTCTCGAAGAGGCAGAGTGACACGGCTTTTGAAGTAATGCTGATGGCACCCATAATTTTATTGGCAATATTTAACCTGTTAATAGCAGAATCGTCAACATATTCTTCTGTGACTTTGGACGATTTCCAACCCCCATGTCTTTTCAGAGAAGTTAGATCTTCTCCTGCATCTACTAATATAGTAGCAGAATAACGGCGAAATGAGTGCCCCGTGTATTCTTCAGGATCCTTTAGATTTAAACATTTAGTAACTTCTCTAGGTATTCTTCCAATTTTGTTGATGCCCACTACTTGTTTTGTTAATTGTTGGTCTCTTTAATTAGGAAAAATGTTTCGGTAGTTGGCGGTCTTAGATTGACATATTTTTCATATTTGCTATGAAAGTTTCCAGTAATGGTGAACTTGCAATAGCATTTATTATTTGTATTAATAATTTGAATGACAGTCGCAGTCCTCAAATATTCAATGTTATTTATACTTAACTGGGCGACTTCTTGCTTGCCAAATGCACCAGATATACCCATAGCCAACACAACCTAAAAAACCCATTATTAAATAAATGTATGACTTTTTTCAAATACCGATGACTCACCTCTGCAAGTAAATAAATCTCATCGGAAGCTTCTTTTATAAATTCACAAATTTCTTGTTGCGTAAAAATTTTAGCTTTCTTGGTTTTATATCCGTCACTTTTCCGTTTCAAAAATGCCTTAAGTTTACTATATTTGGAGATATCTACATTGTAATGAATGAATAAAGTGGTACGCAACATAGAATAATTAAATGATAAGAATAAAATCGACAAAGTCAAAGTTCCCTTCCTTCCAAATATTTCCACAATGTGGAAAATATGAGGCAAAAATCTGACAGAAAACAACTACTTTCCTGGCTAATGCCACGACGGATATTGAACTACATCTGACAGATATTTGTGCAACGTTCTTCAAAGAACACTCAGTTGCAAGTGCTTATAGTAGACAAACAAAAGATTGTCCTTAATTTGGCTGGGGATGACCACCTGCAGATATGTTTCGAAGTTGCCTCTCATCAGTACAAGGGTAAGTCCGACAACTTTGAGTCGTCTTGTCCCTGCCTCATATTTTCCACTTTGTGGAAATATTTGGAGAGATAAGTACTTCGACTTTGTCGATTTTATTCTTTTTATTTATTTGTACTCTCCGGCAAAACATTCGAACTTGTTCGAATTTTTGCATTCACTCTACCTGGAGTCTTTTGCTGTCTCGAGGAGTGCTTATTGCTTTTCCTGGTGGATGGCGCAGCGACTGAGTTACTGTAAGTCGCTGCTTCATCCGTAGGGAACTATTATATAAACAATAGGTTGTAATTCATTTGGCAGGGACAAGACAACTGAAAGTTGTCGGACCTACCCTTGCACTGATGATAGGCAACAACCTCGAAACATGTCTGCAGTGTGTCATCCCCAGCCAAATTGAGGATGATCTTTTGTTTGTCTACAATAAGAAGAACGTTGCACAAATATGTGCTAGATGTAGTTCAATATCCGTCGTGGCATTAGCCAGGGAAGCAGTTGTTTTCTGTCAGATTTTTGCCTCATATTTTCCACTTCCTGGAAATATTTGGAAAGAAGGGTACTTCGACTGTCGATTTTATTCTTATCATTTATTTGTACTCTACGGTAAAACATTCAAACTTGTTCGAATTTTCGCATAGAATAATCAGTCCATAATGTTGAGTATTGGATTCTATTGAAAAGTTCACTCATGTATGCAAGCAAAGCATTTTCAGAAAAGGAGCTTCTTATGCCTTATTTCTTTGCCATGAAAAAATTGATCATAAGCGTATTCGTACCTTCTTTTGGACTTTTCAGGCAGTAAATTGAGTGACGTTAATTTTGCGGCCTCTTCAATTGCAAGTGGAGTGCACTGATCATCACTTTTAATCTCTGCATCCATGTTTTATGGAATTATAGATACTATTTTCACGGTTTTGTATATGATAGGAATGATGCATATGCAAAACTGACACTTCTAAAGTTTATCTGACATTTTCGCAATATTGATCTCAAATCACACTTCAATTCCATTATGCAATACATATAACTATAGATACACATATCACTCTCGAGTGTTATTTAACTTTTCATCTTTAGGGTGATATTTGTTATTTTCGAAGTAACTAAATAGTGTGCTATTTGCCATTTCCGAATGTTATCGTCGGAAAAAAATATTTCATTCCAAAGTCGTTTTGTATTTGATTCTGACTTGGTCTCCGGGTCACTAACATTTGCAACGCATGTATTTGCTACCTTGGAAATGAAACCAAACTGAACTACTCTATCATTACCAGAAATCAAGGAATTTTTTTTGTTTGAATTCCATGTAAAAGTAGTGGATTCTGCAGTACGGATGAATTTCACAATATTTTATGTGAAGGATCTTCTTGATGATTTATAATACCTAATTTATTTAGGCCATAACGAATTTTAAATGCGTAAAACAAAAAAAGAAAGTAACAGGCAAAAATCAGGTGGAAAATGTTGTTGAAGTTCCAACTTTGGGGAAAAATATTATTTGAACACGAAAACACTCAACATGGTGAAATGGGGATGCAGTTTTTAGGGGTTGAAAACAGTTTTTTGTAATTTGCGGCGAAACGTGACCTCTTAGCAGAAAACGTTTGGGAAAGAAGTTGTAGATAATAGGAATATCAGAAACTATTATGGAAAACACTTTTTGATATAACCCCACATCAACCGTCAAAATGACGAGAAACCAATTTTTCAGTATTTAATTTTTTTCTCGAGTATAAATGATTCAATTTACTTGAACATTTGTAAGAATATGTCTTTTTTGTGTCTAGTGAACACGATTTTTTTGCAATTCAGAAAACTACTACTTTTCTAGTTATGTACATTTTTCGACAAAAAAACCTCTGGGATACTCATGTTGCTTTGCTGGTTCATTAATCATTAAACCGCTTGAAATTGAGAAAAAAATGTCTCTCTGAATAATAATTTTCTCAATTTTTTCAATGATTTTCATCTTTCTTCGTTATTTTCATGACAAAAAGTAGTTTATATAAAATTATTTATAGTAAAATATTTGGTCACATAATAACACTACAAAATCGATTTATTAATATCATTTTTATTCTTTCTTACATCTATTGAAATTCATTGAAAATATTGAGAAAATCATTAATCAGAGAGACTTGTCGGCTTTTCTCAATTGTAAGCGGTTTAACTACCAATTAACCATCAAATTACATAGACCATTTCAAAGTAGACATTTTAACAATTTGAATAATCACTTATAGACTTTCGAAATACAAAAAAAAACAAGACAATTGTTCGTGGAAGATAAGGGTATTTTTTTCGAGAAACGTACCCAAATCGAAAACTAGTCGTCTTCTGAATTGCAAGAAAATCATGCTCATTTGACACTGAAAAAGACATAAATCTACAAATTTTCATGTGAAATAAATCATTTATACTTGAAAATAAAAATGAAATACTGAAAAATCGGTTTTTCTCCATTTTGACGGTTGATTTGAGATTATGTGGAAAAGTATTGAATGATAAAGTTTTTTTATTTTTGTATTATCTACATTTTTGCTCTTGAACATTTTCCGCTAGGTGGTCACGTTTGGCTGCAAATTGAAAAAAACCATTTTCGACCACTGAACTGCATCCCCATTTCGTGTTTTCGTGTTTAAATAATTTTCTTCTTCAAAGTTGATACCTCATCAACATTTCTTTCCTGGTCCTTTCCGGTTACTTTTTTTCTTTCTCACAAAAATTATAGGCACCAGTCTATATTTTATTATTAGAAAATCTGAAAACCAGTCCCAATACGTAAAAAGAGAATTTAGTGATTTATCGACTAATCACAGTGTCATTGATATTCAGCCCTATGCTGTACACTTCCGTTATGTTTAGAGGTCAGACGTTTTCCTTTATTTGACATATATTCAATATATCCTTTACATTCTTCTTTTATTAAAATACAGGATTCCATTAATTTAAAGAAAGAAAAAATAGACGTTTTCATCTTCGACTTTATTTTGACATATCTGCCAAATTTTCGTGACATTAAAATATTTTACATTTTTTTTATAGATATTTTACGCTGTGCATCCTTTTATGGCAAGTGTAATATTCCTCTTGGTTGATAGAAGGTCTGCATATTGGTCGGATTGTGCTATCAATATACCTCCGACAATTTTGGGCAGCTCTCATTCAAGAAATGGGCTACAACAGGTTTACACATGGACGTATAATATCGTATAAATACAGATGGACTCAGCATTGCCATCCCTACAACACGGATTATTTTGAAGTCGCTCATTTTGTAGACGCGCGGGCTGCGGGAAAGAGAGAAGGTAGCGATAGACTGTGACCTTTCCACAACCGACAGGAGCGCACGCATTTGATAAAATAGGGTTCAATCACAACAAAAAATTGCTGAATTTGAAATAATGATGAAAATATCAACGAAAATATGGTACTATTTTTGTTTTACGGAAATGCACCGTTGCCAACTTTTGGTCACGTGGGATTACTGGAAATATGATATGGAAAAACCGATTGAACGTCGCGATTGTAGGCCGTCAGTCAATTGTAATGATAACATTTTTGTTTTGCGGAAATGCCCTGTAGCCAAGTTGGCCACTTCGTATTACTGCAAATCTAACATAAAAAACAATTGAACGTCTCGATTAAAGACCCTCAACCTGTTCTGATGATACCATTTTAGTTTCGCGGCAATGCGCCGTTGCCATGTTTTGATCTCTTTGCAAAACTGGAAATCTGACATGAGGATGGTTCTAAGTGAATACCATACTATTCAATTAGATGAATTCTGCTATGAAATGTGAACCTTGCAGAAATGCGCCAATGTTGCCAAGTCGTGGGCGCTGGATATCATTAATATAAGATTTAAGAAAATTTCGTACAATGAATATCATTATAATTATTAATCCTTATTAATTTGTTTGATCAATTTTCAGAAAAAACTTTTGGAAATCTGCTAACCAATTTATATAACTTAGTTCATCTCCACTTTAAGTTCAAATGATATATGTTGAAAAAATTTATAAAACACTAAATGATTCGAAACAACGTTGAAATGTTCTGGATTCTCAGTCACAAATTATCATACTACAGTTCACGGACTATGAATGATCAGGAGTTTGACGCATCCATAACTTAGCAACAGCGCATTTCCGCAAAGTTGAAATGTCCTAGCAGGAACCACCTGATTGAAAAGAATAATGGCCAATTCGATCCATCTCCATATCAGATTTGCAGTAATCCGAAGTGACCAACTTGGCAACAGAGAATTTCCGCAAAACAAAAATGGTACCATTAAAATCGACTAATGGCACAGAATAGCGATGTACAATTGTTTTTTCCATATCAGACTTTCAGTGATCCCAACTGATCAATACTTGGCAAAGGCGCATTTCCGCAAACTAAAAATAGTACCATTAAAATAGATTGACGGTCTGTAATCGAGACGTTCAATTATTTTTTACAAATCAGATTTTCAGTAATCCGAAGAGGCCAACTTGGCAACAGGGCATTTCTGAGGGCACACAAACGCGACATCCAACTGTTTTTCAAAACAGATTTCTAGTAACTCAAATTTTTACCAAAATGACAATTTATATACCTATTCAATAAATACGTGTTCTTATATAGACATTGTAGTGAATGAATATTGTGAAGAATGAATATTTGCAGCAAATCCTAGCAGACTTCGGAACACATTCAGTTGAACATTTACTTCCCCAACTTTTTCAACCAAGCCGCTTTTTCTGTGCCATCAGCTGAAAACCCAAAGATAAATCCAAATTTTGATAGACATTTCTTGGACTTTTTGGCAACTTTCTCTTTTAAATGCATCATCCAAAGACCTAGTGAAGTAGTAATTGTTTCGGGGGGTGTCTATTTCATTATCTCCACATACAAAGGTTTGAATAAACGTATTAATTTCATTTTGTTCGGCGAAAACAGATTGATAACCAACGTAACGCCTATGGTACTTAGGAAAGGAATTTGATATTCGGGTTTATTATTATTTGCAAACCCAACAAGATTGCACCATCATGAGTCTCTGTCTATTATATTGCCACTATATAACACAAATGAGTTCGAAAAACACGATTCCAACAATAATGTCACAAAAAGGCAATGACAGAATATGAGAGAACTGTCAGAAGTTTACTTTGTGGAAATCATAAACATTGATATTCAACAGCGTTGGCAAACGATCAGATACAACAAACTCTACACAACCATTTGAATACGGAAGTAATGATTTTTTTCGATAGTTTTGATTTTGAAACTTGTTCGTAATACAGGTTTGAGTTGCATGATAATGTCACTATCACCATCCTTCATTCTTCGATTTTTATCAAATGGAATACGTATAGTGAAACAATTTTGTCTGTGATAAAGACTTATTACCTACGAGATTTGACAACGCCCAACTCAATATCACGACTACAGATTGTGACCATCCACGACTGCAGACCAGGATGTAAACAGCTAGGTCCAGTACAATACTTTATAGGTCCATGGGTTTACATAAAAAATTCTGCTCATAAAAGTTGTTAGAATACTTGCTTGTGCATGAAGTCGATATCTAACCCTGTTCAGCCATTGATGAGCATTCAAATTTTCCAGAGATAGCTCAGTCTTCTCAATAACATACATAATGCTATGGTTCCTCTAGAAGTTTATGCATTTGTAGTCATCCATCCACATTATTCCTGGTCTGAGTAACGATATGATGTAGTATATCCAAAACATCTCACAGTAGAAATACATCCTCTCTTTCAAAACGAAAGTTGGATTTCACTTCATCATCAGTCATAGGGCGGGTTGTACAATATAAGTTCACCAACAGTTTAAGTAAACTCGCTTCAGTTGCTAGGGATTAGCCAATGCAATTTCTAGTACCCTAGCAACTGAACTCAGTTTAGTTGAACTGTTGGTGAACTTGTTTTGTACAACCCGCCCATATTATTCATACTGATTTCCATGTTGTTCGATCCATCATTCTCAGCGGCATTACCAATAAGGTTGTGTAAAAGTAGATGTTCAATTTCATGATGGTTAGCACTCTTCGATAATTGTTCCTGCCGAACCGTGCACGCTAGAAAGAGATGAAAAAACAAAATCGTTTCTTTGAATAGTAATCTCTGGCGGAAGCACATTAATTCAGCAGCGTCCAATTCGAAGTCGATGCTCATTTTTTGGCATCACATAGGCTGTCTTGATTATCCATATTCGTAGTTAATAAATATATGGTAAATATCAGCTACCAACTTTAATCATCGGGAAGGGCAAGAAAGGACAGCGGCTGTTCTACTGCGCACCCATAACTCAGGGGCACAGATAGATTTCCTAAGCTGTATACGTATGTCGTCATCACCATACTAATGATTATTAGTTCACTAACATTTTACTGTTGGGATAGATTATGTATTTCATTCATCAGTAAGACATGAGTCAGGAACCTGAAAAACACTATTATCCCAAAAATACTGAGATCTCATTCTTTAGAATTTGCAAGCATTGTCAATGAAAGAGACTGATTTTTCATTATATCCCCACTTGATTTCTTGCAAACCTATAAATAACTGTGGGCTTTCGAAAAAAATCCTCAGTAATGTAAATTCTCAATAGAATGAAACATACATAAATAAACAATGTACCTATGGCTTTTGGCATTCACCCAGACCTATAAAAAGAAGATGACAAAACGTAACAACGACTGTATTTATTGACTAGGATTATTTTTAGAACAATTGCTCAGAATACAAGTGGATTTAATAATTATTTAGGAATCTAAAACAATCGTCTAGAGAAATTCTTAGAAATATGAATAATGCTAATGAAATAATTTTTACTTCCAAATATAACGGAAAACAATCAAGAGTGTCCACTTCCCAAAATAGTATCATTGAAATGAAAAAATCAATATACTCATTCGATAATATGAAAGTACAACTCTTACAGAAAAGAAAGCCATAAATCGTTACTGTAGCATAATTCCACGAGCAAGAGTAGCCATATTGAGAGAACATCTTTTTTGAGAAAACTTCATATATTTTGAAAAATAATCGATATATATCAATTTTTCAAAAAAATACTTTTTTGGCTTACCATAGGCTACACAAAACTGTAAGTAAAAATTTTCAATACCTCACAATTAACGAGTTATAGAAAACACGGTTTTTAACGGTTTTTTCGACATAACTCGATAAGTATCAATGATATAAAAAAATGTAACCAACTTAATTTCAATACCTACAATTTACTGATTTAACTTTTTTTAATCGGAGCTGTAGTTTTTTAATTATCAACAAAAAACCGCTTTTCACAACTTTGACAATTTTTTAGGTTATTTTCGGTAATCAGGATCGAATCTCATGAAATAGAAACTCATCCTAAATTTCAATTTCCTATAAGCTCATATATTTTATTTCGCATATTAATGGCACATTTAACATTGGGCCTCTTCCTCGTTTCTTGGACAATTCGTCAAACATTCCAAATATAATGAAAATAGAGTTTTCAACAGATATAGTCTCCAAAACGTTCATTGAATGAAAGAAGAGCCCAGGAAATTGTAAAACTGATTCATTTACACTTGCATAGACTTTCTTGATATAAAATTTTTCATTTTCATAAAATGGAAGGCTGAATGAAAAAAATATATGTTAAGAAACGTATTGCCTTCAAAAAATCAAAATTTTAGCAATATTGCCTTGTATCTGAGCTGTTTTGATTCAAATTGAAGATTTAACACTTGACACCATTTTATTGTAGTGTGAAATACTGAAACTTTGTTGATGAATATCCAGCAATTGATTTAATTTCTGTTGTTTGAAATTGGTACTACGTTGAATTTCAGATCCGGACTAGGTAAACTTTTCAACAAATATTTCCAAAATGAACAAAACTTCCATTGGTCTGAATAATTTTTTTCACCATTTTTTATCAGTCAAGTCAGGTGACCTTTGAGACTCATACGAATTCTAATGGGTCATATGATAAACCATGAACAAATGCTTTTACTTGATTTGATTTCTTGAAACAGACTTATCCATTTCGTTTAGTTATAAAGGAGACAATCCTATAGTAAAAGCATATGCTACCTTTATAGAATACTACCCATTGTATCGGGTGTGGGAATGGGGAAACCGTTGTGGAAGCACGTGGGCGACTATTTGTTTTTCATACAGGGTTTCTCCGAATTAGGATAACAAACTTTTTCGTTCAATATCGAAGAAACCCTTCGAAATGTACACCAATAAAAGTCGTTACAAGATTGAATATCAGGGTTATCATTTTATCAGCCATAACCAATTATAACCATGTGAGTGCGAAACCTGAAGGGTACAACATTTTTTTCCGTATGTTGAATGATGCGCACTTTCTTCCAAAATGGTGATGTCTATGATATTCAGCGTCTTTCTTATCATTTCAGACCATAACCACTAAAAGTTAATCTCGACAAACTTTCTACTCAGTTCAAGATTCTCATCATTCAGAATTTTATTAAAAGTGGAATATCTCAAACCTCATCTATTCAGTTTCAAATAATGATTCAGAATTCGTAATCGAATTGACTAAAAACTCTGACGTAAAAAATATGAAAAGACCATATTGCTCTATCCAGATTTGGCGCGCATCCGGTTAAAATTGGTTTTATCTGATTTCAGGAAACTACAAATTTCTTTGATTTGGAATTGTATACTGAAGGTGATATTTCTCGAAGAGTTCCTATATACTGAAACTCTATTTGTGGGGGCCACTTTCAAATGGTCATAGCTGCCTTAGCAGCATTATTGGCCTAAATTTGGAGAATCTTTTTTCAAAGTATTACAATTAGAATCAGTACCCGGAGAATGTGATTCAACTTCGGAAACATCCTGTATATTATCTTGCAAATTCACATCTCTTGGCCTAAACTGGTACTGATATTGAAGATGATATATTGTGTAGGTTGTTGTCAGCAGTAAAAAAATCCTTCGAACCATTGACAATATTCCCGTCGTAATTTGATCTTTTATTTGGCAAGCTTCGATGTTTATTTAAAGTAATAAAAATGTATTGATCATCTAAATCACGCTTGCAATACTTTTTTCAACAAAGCTGGCATATTAGTCACTTGCACACCTTGTGATCGGGCCCAGCCGAGAATTATAAGATTACCACAGTAGTCGAAGATACAACAATTCAATTAAAAGTATGAAGCTCTTGAGGTATGACTGGCCTAGTCTCTGATCAAGGCTACAAGCTTCCCCAAAGAATCAAGCCAACTGCCGGTATTGGCTTTATGTAGTAATTGTTGCTATAACTACATCTTGGCCAAAACCAGAATGAACTGGTGAAAATCTTGTCTGTTGTGTGATAAGAAACGCCTCAGATATCTTGAAAAAATTGAAGCACCTGGACACATCCTGCATGCTTGTTTGTTGAAGAGAATAAGAGTTTCACAGATCAACGCTTCTAGCTTTCTATATGATGAACTGCTGCAAATTTTTACGGCTTTCCTTGCAGCTTTGAATGCAAATGCACCAATGTATCCCATGCAATAAGCGTTCCCGAAGCGCAGTTTTCTTTAGTTTTGTTATAATTTCCTTTTCAGTTCTGTTTCGAAATGGAGTTTTCGATAAATTCAGTTCACTGTCTCGAAAGCACTTTTATGAAAAGGAAGGATAATATAAGCAACTTGAATAATGGCAGTCTCTGACTCAATCAATTCGATTGCCATTGGTTCTATCAAAAAAGCATGTCACGACAGTGTGTTGAAGAAGCCAGCCCAAAGCACAGACTGGTCCAAAACTCTTAAGGTGATTTTTCAATGGAATTTAAAATTATATTCAAGCGATAGCACTGGTGGAATATGATGTGATGACGACATGCTGTTGACTAATGAGTTCATGACTACGTTTATCTGGACGATCTCTATCCGCTTCAAATTCAATAGCATTGAGTAGAGTAAAAACCACCCTTCAGTTTATATCGCAATATTTAAGTGGATCGAAGAATCCTATTCTTCAATCTGACTGAAAAAAGCTAACTTCACAGCAAAATGTCGAATTTCGTAACCGTAAATTTCTAGTGTTCTGCGAATTAAATCACGATATAATATGTTTTTCCTTAATCAGCTGAATGAAAAAACTGCTCTCTTCTTTGGACCATACGTTTTTTTTTTTAATCATTATTTTGCTCTTCATTTTGAGAAATACAATTGTCAATATAAACACTAATCTGAATTTGGCTACTTTTACCTGTCATTTGTCAATTTCAAACTCGTTTATCTCGTAATTTCACTTCTCTTCAAGGCGATCGGTTGGGTCCAATACTATATTTTATGGAATTGACTTGAGTGATTCAATCCAATCCGAACACTATATATCGATTAGGTGTATCGGATCCAGTCAAGTCAAACCCATTTTGAGCGGATCCAAAGTTTTGAGATAAATGTAGTCCATGAGTCTCCTTGTCAGGTGTTTCCGGTTGCCTCTCAAACTCTAACGTCATTACAATCGGCTGACAATCGGCTGACAGTTATATTAGATAAATATTCTCTTGATATGCCCTCTCAAAATGATGAAAATTTTTATTCAATATGGAACCTGGACTAGATGAACGATTGGAGAAATCAGAACTCAATCAGGTATGGTTATGCTCATAATATTTGAAAATATCCTTTTCTTCTAGTGGCCGTTGTTAGCTGTGACAGAGAGATGGTGATGGTGCTAAGGTATATTTTGGTAACCTGTCGCTTTGCCCGATAATGGATGTGGTCCTTAAGATATTTATTGCGAATGAACCTAGCACATGTGTATAATTGTATAATTGTTAAAGTTGGAAGTACCATTGTAAAATTGCTACCAGTTAGGACATTTCCTAAAATAATCGCCAAAACAAGAGTTACCATATTCATATAACTTCCTTTCTTTCCTTCTTATAAGTGGTGAAATGTAAAACGATCAATGGAACATTCAGGTTAGATGTTTTGAACCTTGTTCCGACTGAGATACAGTCTGTTTTTTATTTGAGTATTTTTTTATTCGATTCCGACAGATTCATCATCCTTCGACAGCTGTTTCGTAGTTTCATACTCATCAGAAAGGCTTTATGGAAGCTCTCGAAATCAAAAAGAATACACTTTTAAATTGTACCGTAGCAGTGCATAAAATTTTTGTGAAAAAGAAAAAAGTTACAGGCAAGGACCAGATGGAAAATGTTGTTGAGTTTTCAACTTTACGAAAAAAAATATTTAAAATTGTATCAATTGTTGAATGTTTCATCATATGAAGTTTCCAATTTTCCATCAAATGATGGCTTACCAGTAAACTCTTATGCAAAATACTGCCACTTTGAAGAATATTTGACTGTATGAACAGTACGTAGGACATTACTTCATGCACAGTTTTTAAACACAGTTGAATTTTCAACGCACTTGTGCTGAAAAAACACATTAAGCCACTTAGTTTACGCACTGTCGTAGAAAAATTATTTTTAATCCCAGTAATCGACTACTCAATTATTATAAGTAACGAAGTGAAACAAAATTTCTAACGATTCTATAACAGTCTTTTTTTGGGTCATATGACCTCACAATCCAACTTTTATGTATGCGCTCAGAAGATTAGTTAGCATGTATTTGTCAACAGATATTTTCTGTGTGTTCTGTTTTTATATTTTTCAACAAGAGACCTATTTTAATTTGCGTTACTGATTTCAGTTAGTTACAAAGTCGCTACGATTCGTTGATACTCTAAGCAATAATAAATAATGAGGAAGCTAGAAAGAATCAGTTTTGCGTAAAAAATAATCCACTCTATTTCCAACTAATGAAACTGTCTATCATTTGACACTTGATTCATACAAAACTATTCTGACGGGACATTGATAAGTGTATCAGCAGATGAAATCCGACACATTCAATTTAACTGTAATTGCTATTTTTTAAACCTATTTCCAATTACTATTTGAAGATTTCCTATGGACTAGGTCATTAATTATCGTGTTGTACAATGGCACTGTTATTAAAAGTGTTGCCAAATACCCAAGTTAAAAATAAATATTTGGTAACCATCACAATGGAGCTTGCGGTGTTCTTTTGAAATCATTTGAAAAACTGAAATGGAAAATGTATATGGTTGGTGATAATATTTGGGATCAAAGAGAATTGCCGGATGAATGGAAGGAAGCTGATAATCTGACAAATGAAAAAAATCAGCGACCAAAACCACATGGATTTATTATAGCCTTATTATTTTTCGAGGCCTCAGATTATAGTATTTCTGTTGGTTGATTCAATATCAATATAATGTCAATATTAACTGTTTTAAATCTGGCGAGGCATTAATGTCAAATAAACGCAACCCTATAACTGATTTGCTAATTTCCACACATTTAAAACTTCGAATGGTGGCGCACTTGTCTAAAGCCGGTCCCAGACACATCGCGGGTACTAAGGAGAACAAACATTTCCGAGTATATTCAAGTACGAGCAACGAGCCATCGGAGCTCCCACACGATTTGCACTTTTCGTTCGCAAATAATCGTGAATTGCACTCACACGCCCCTTCCCGATTAGGTTAGTCAATTGTTTACTGTCGACGATATTTGAACGGCGAAACAATATTAAAATGCAAAATCATGAAAGAAAATTACCTTATGGCAAACTGTGCTGTGTACATTGTGCTATGTGCTATCTACTACTCCGAAAAGCTAAAAGACGCAAGAGAAGGTGGTGGAGGTTATCCCTAACTGAGACTAGATATTCAAATATTTGGTCGGATGAGTGACGACCACGACATTTTTAAAAATCAAAAATATACTTGTATAGACTCGCGATTGAACACGATGCGTGTGGGAGCAGCGCGTCCATTGGAAATCCGAGTAATCACGAGTATGAATTCCCTCTGACTCGGTACAAATTTACCGACATTCCGCGGGTATGGGCAAGCATAGGAAAGTACGAGTGCGATTAGCAAATATTCTCCCACACATCGCAAGTGCCCGTATTTGCGAATATTTGCGATGTATCTGAGACCGGCTTTAGATACCGAATAACTGAAATGCCTCCATGGTTAGGAATGAGGGGGACGTTGCTGGCTGCCGCTTATCATACTTTAGTTCTCAAAGCCGTATTACATTTGCAAGTTTTCATGCAAGTTTCATGCTATGCAAGTTTCATGCTATGCAAGTTATGTGCAATTCCGATTCAGTCAATGCGCATGCGCAATAATTCTCTCTTGCACAGAACTTGCATGCCAAAAATTTAATGCGGCTTTTAGAAGCGACAGGCAATCAGTCTCTATTTGATTGTGATTCTGTGAATGTGTTGTATCTTCAGTATTTCAAGCCAGTTTCATTCTATGCTTTTTCAGTCTCGAAGGAAATTGTTAATTTTTTTCAGTTCTTTTTCTATATAA
Organism: Chrysolina oricalcia; assembly: GCA_944452925.2. Taxonomy (NCBI): domain Eukaryota; kingdom Metazoa; phylum Arthropoda; class Insecta; order Coleoptera; family Chrysomelidae; genus Chrysolina; species Chrysolina oricalcia. Next base: position 20,681,959 of record OX101818.2, read on the forward strand.
GTTGTTTGTTTCATCAGGATATATCATAAGAACGGAAAAGAGGAAGCATGGCTTTTGCGAATATTGCAAGTGGTGGAAGGAAGCAGACGATATGTCCAACAAAACCTGACAATTCAAGAAAATCCAACGAACCACCAAACAATCAAAACTACGTCACAGCATCTTCAGCAAGTCAAACATAGAACAGGAAATCATCAAAGGATCGAAAGGAAAGGCCGTATTCAATATGGAAGCACACAAAGGCGATAAGGTGGTGATTTCTGGAAATTCCGATAATCTAGAAAGGGTAAACAAACTCACTGATGTTGAATAACTGCAAAACTGATAATTATCTATGAATTTATTCATTTACTCTCTTTGTTCATCAATTTTGTTTCTATTCAAATATTATGTGAATGTCAATTTTATTTTGAAAAAGAGTTAATTTTCATTTAGTTAACTTTTGAAGTAATCGAGATTTCTCCTGGTTGGCGATCTTTTTATTACATTCTCGATGGAAATGGAATTGGACCTGATCCATCAAGAATTGAAGTGATTTCACAAATGTCACCACCTACTGATCTTACTACTCTCAGATCATTCTTAGGTGCAGTAAATTATTATAGCAAATTTGTGAAAAGCATGAAACACATTCGAGGACCACTTGATGATTTGTTGAAACAAAATGTCAAATGGAACTGGTCTGAAAAATGTCAGGATGCATTCGAGAAACTCAAAGCTATTTTATCATCAGATTTATTGCCGACACATTACAAACCATAACAACCGATAATTGTAGCAGCGGATGCTTCGAGTTATAGCCTTGAAGCATGTATTCTTCATAAATTTTCCGATGGAAGTGTCAAAGCTATCTGTCATGTCTCATCGTTCTTTGACTCCAGCAGAGCAGAAATATAGTCAGATCGAGAAAGAAGGACTTGCTTTGATTTTTGCAGTGACCAAGTTTCACGAAATGATTTTTGGAAGAAAGTTCACGTTACAGACGGCTCAGAAACCACTTCTGTCGATTTTAAGTTCAAAAAAGGGCATTCCTGTATATACAGCAAACCATATACAAAGATGGGCCTTGACATTACTTTCATATGATGATTTTGAAATCGAAAATAGCATTTGGACATGCAGATGTTTTAGCAAGAGTAATGGATCGCCGATCTAAGCCAGAGGAAGAATTTGTCATTGCATCGGTATATCCAGAGAATTATTTTAAACAGAAACTAGAAGTAGTAGATAACAGCTAAGATGATAGCAAACGAGACTCCGAAAGATTCCGTTCTGAAAACAGTATTGCACTGTATTTCGAATGGTTGGCCAGAAAAGACAGACGATCCAGGTGTCCAGCAGTTTTTTCAATAGAAAAGAATCTTTATCAGTTAGAGACAATTGTATTCTTTTCGGTTGTCGGGTAGTAATTCCTACAATACTTAGGGTGAGCATTTTGAGGCATCTTCACAAAGGACATCCAGGCAAAGACAGGATGAAAAGTTTGACAAGACGTTACGTTTATTGTCCTGCTATTGACAAAGCAATTGGAGATTTCGTTCATCAATGTGACAACTGTATTCAAGATTCAAAGTTACCTGTGGAAACTGAGTAAGCATCTTGGCCAATACCGAATAAACCTTGGGAAAGATAACACATGGATTTTGCTGGTCCTGTGGATGGATCCACTTTCTTCATTATTGTGGATGCATTCAGCAAATGGCCAGAAGTTTCTAAGATAAAAACAAGCACATATTCGGCTATAATCAAGAAACTGAAGAGATTATTTTCAACTTTTGGACCAAAAACACAAAATATTTTTGTTTCATCAGCAGAGTATCTGATTATTCAATAGGTTTTGGTTGAGCAATAGGAATTATCTATCCTGGAAGGAAGACTTGCGGAATGTGATTTCCAAAGTAACTCCAGGTTCAGTAACGGATCAGTGGACAACAACAGATAGAAAGGCGAGAGCAACAACTATTGGATTGACGATTAAAGAAAATCATGTGATACATATCAGGAATTGTTTAGCTGCCAAAGAAGTTTGGAAGGCATTGACAAAATGTTACAAAAAATCAACAAGTGAGGCAATTTTTTTTTAAAGACTTCCGCATTACTCTGGATGATGATGGAAATATTGATCAATGTTGCCATCATCAGCCAGAGAGGAACATCATATATCTCATTACTTTGGTAGAAAATTTGGCTGAACATCCAACTGTATCATTTTTACTTTGTTGCTTCTCTGATAGTTACGATTCACTTGTGACAGTTCTAGAAGGAAGAAAGGAATCTAACCAGAAATAGTAGAAGGAAAGCTGATACGAGAATACAGCAGAAGGCAAGAAAACAATTCTGAAATGAGACGTAACTGAACAAAACTATGGATATAAACTTTAGGAATGAATGTTTCTTCTATAAAAAAAATTAATGAAGTTCAAGTGAGTTCAAAGTTAGACGTAAAGGTCAACGGATCAATAATTTCAGGATCATATGATTAATGTGATGCACTTGCCTATTTCAAAGTGTTAGGTGAGAAAGACAATATACCAACTGAAGAGCAACATGCTATATGACAAATAATGAAAAATCCTCACTTATTTTGACTCTCCTAATGAAGGATGCAATATTTTACCTCATAATTTTTTCATTCATCAACACATTTCGATGATATCAGAGATATTTTGAAACTTCCTGAATGAAAATAATATTTTTCAAATTTCATTCCATCATAACTCTCATATTGAGCAACGCATATCAACATAAATTTGGCATAAACCGCGTGAAAATGTCTGAAATCCAGTGATAAAGTCAGATTTCTTTCAAACATTTTGCTAATAATATATTCAGATTTTTGACCTTGATAAATGAGAATAGTTGAAAATAAAGACTCATTTATGAAAGGACCCCGCACAAATCAAATGGGCAATGGATTCCTGTCGAATTAGCTGAAATTTGGATATGTTGTAGTTTATACCCATCTGATCAAAAGTCTCCCTTAGCCCGATACCTAAAAATGGGCAGTTATTTAGGTATCGAAAGTCAAAACTTGCAACTTGTGCAATTCTCCCAAGCGATCACATTTGATTTTGACCATGTATAATGGCGATGACTTTGTTCAGTTTTGACAGGAATAATAACAATTTCTGAATTGTTAATAAATGTTAAGTTTCCACAAAAGCTAATGTTTTGAAGATTCTTATACTCGCATTATTTTGAATATTATGGCGTTTAGAAGAAAATGCCGACAAATGTTAAATCGCCATACGCAGACGAGAGCGGTTGAATAGACCATCCCAAGTAAGAGATGCAAATTATTTTTCAATCGCGTGAGAGATCTTCACTAGTCGCAACTATTGACCTTTGATACCCAAAAAACTGTCCATTCTTAGGTCTCGGGCCCATGGAGACTTTTGATCAGAAGGGTATAAACTACAACATTTCCAAATTTCAGCAAATTCGACAGGGATCCATTTCTTGTTTGATTTGTGCGGGGTCCTTTATAGTCCAAGTAGACTTTTTGAATATCTACGTAAAAAAAATCATTTTAAATGGTTGGAAGATATTTGTTTTATATAAGGATACTTCCACTTAAAATGGGTCACATATATATTTTCCTCATGCCGAGTTCGAGAACATGGTGGCCTGGCGTTTCTTTAGCCCACCTGCAAACTTTTGGGACTGTCCTACAACTAGGATGACCAAACTATTTGGTCGGACAATGTTACCACTAAATTTTCTATGTTTGCATTAGGAAGAACATGGCCGAATCACTAGCAAATATTTGCTTGATTCAATGAAACTATCATTACCAGAATCATCTCTTACTCAACGCAAACGAAGTTGTAAGAAGAAGATACAGAAAAAAGGGAAACTTGAACTGTAGGAAAATATCCTGAGGGCCAGTTATTCAGTTTCGAATTGAACTCCAGATAACCAACTAATAGTTTAGATGGTGAAGACATTCTTTAAATGACGTTGGAAGGATCACATTCTAACCATTAGTTAATTATTCTGGAGTCTAACTGGAACCTGACAAACTGTCCCTGATGAAATTAAAAAGAGAAATAGATAGAGGGAAAAACAAGATAAATGAAAACATAGGCCAAAAGAAAGAATTATATTGAAAAACTACTTCAGTTAATAATAATAATGTTTATTAGCAGATAAAAATATGTGTACATAGTACTCTAACTTTCTTAAAAGATAGGACATATAAAATTTGTACTGTGGTGACATATAACAATGCAGTGCTAATAAACAATGGTTCCTGCAAAGGCAGTGCCTGAGCACAGGTACTTTGATTATGAGTACTGTTTGTATGTTAGGAATACAGTTGTTATGCAATATTCCATAAACAAGTGATGTACTTTGGCAAGGAAACTCCAAATTTCCAATATTAAACAATTTAAAAAAATTTACAAATACTATAAAAATGGTACAAATAGTTCATAATAAATCAATGAAAAAATAAAAAAGTTAGCGATATGTTGAACAGTTTAAAAATTCGTAATTAAAGTATTAGTTGAATGAAAAAATATGAGGGTATTTAATTTTTTTTAAGAAAAGTACAACGAGAACAATTATTAATAATTAATTTGGGAATTTTCAATGGGTCGATCAGGAGATGAATATCACTCTTTGGTGTACTAGGAGGAAATATTTCGTAGCTTTTTTAAAGAATGTACACTTCTCTTATTCTTGATTCCATTTGGGAGTTTATTGAAGAGCACTGAAGATATGTAGCAACCACTTCTTTATCCTATCGTTTTTGTCTGGAAAGATGTCTTGATTTTTTTGTCTATTTTGGATCTTGTATCATATATATAGTCAATCAAAGGTAAGGAACTTCTGTTTTTGTGTTGTTCAGTTACTGCTCTGAGAAAATAGTGTTGGCAAATATCTAGGATTTTAGATTCTACAAAAAGCAAATCTGACGGATAACGTTGTGGTCTACCATAAATAATTTTCAGGAACTGTTTTTGGATGACTTCGATTTGTTTCATGTAATTCGATGAAGCAGTGCCCCAAGCGATGATCCCGTGGTTAGTCGCGATTCTACTAGCGCATGATACAAGTGGATTTCATCCTTTGAAATATCTGAATTCAAACAAAATCGATCTCAGGGACTGTACCGTGCTTTGAACGTGAATATGTTTGTCGATATATAATCCAAGATATGTTTCTTCATCGGCTCTTTTTATTTTTATTTCTTCCTCGTCATTCCGGATGACAAGTGATTCAAAATCTGGGATTTTATAAGCATAACATGTAAAAGGTAGAAACCATGTTTTGGAAAAAATGATGGTGAGTATTTTGTGACTGAATGCGGCTATAGTCACTTCCATATCTTGTTCGACTTTTCCTTTCAATTGTTTCCAAGTTTCTCCTTCATGTAATATGACCGTATCATCTGCAAAACTAATGATGGTACCAGAGCTGTTCAAGGTGAGTATTTCGTTAATATATATTATGAAGAAAATGGGTCCCAGAACTGTAACCTGTGGAACACCATATTCAATAGTTTCTTTATCACTCAGTTTGTCATTTATTTCGACGCATTGTTCTTTATCTTTCAGGTAGCTCCTCATCAAATCCTGTGCTGTGCCTCTGAATCCCGCGTCATAGAGTGTGTCCAACATTCGAGTATGTTGGACTGTATCAAATGCTTTCGCGAGATCCAGAAACACGGCCAACTCAGGTTTTCCACCCTCTAGGTCTTTATAGATTTTTGATGTAAGTAGGTGAATTGTATCTTGTGTAGAATGTCCTGCTCTGAATCCAAACTGATTACAATGGGCATTTTCGATGTGTATACATTCTTCTTTTTCAGTTGAATTCAACTAATTGCATGTCTCATTTTTGCAATCACCAAAAAGAAAATTGTAAACAAACACGTGTGTTTGATTATTCAGCAATGTGAATACAATTTCCAAACAGCTGATGGAGACCGAGATAGTATCTATCGCAATCCTGTCCTAATAATTTATGATGCGACACTGCTGCAACCTACAGAAATTCTTTCAAAGCACGCGCTCCATCGTCATTGGCTGATAAACTTAGTCGGCCACTTGACATAGCGCGACAGGTGATACCGTCACGAAATCGAAAATAAACGACAACTTTCTTAGTTTGCGCCCACGTCAACTTGTAAATGAAATATAAGGTTTCGCCGATACGAAACAAATTGACAATTTATGTTTGTCGGAACTTCCATTATGAAGTCAGGAACAGGAAACTTCCTGGTGGTGGAAAAAATTCGGTTATTATCTTATAACTTGTATATTGTTACCTTCACAAGAAATATAGACTAGTGCTACATTACATTTCGAGTGTTTCACTACTGAAAAAGTTGGTGAATTTTCAGGGACTTTAAACTTCTAGAAAATCCTTCCTAACGTTTAATTGGTTTTGATATCGATTCCTTCCAATTGTGCCAGAATTGCCATTCATAAGAACTAAACATATTCTTACTTCTCTTTCATATTATTTCGTAGACGCTCTTGTATCTTGTATCTCTACCAAGAAAGATGTGGGGTAGTTTTGATTACTTCCATCCTACTTGTTTTTTGGAGTTCTGTACTTGTCCGAATCTGAGGTTTGCTTACAAATTTTTGTTACCCAATATTATGAAAAATGCAAAAAAAATGTAAAAAATCAGTTCCAGTTAACTTGAAATAGGTGGAACACTGGAGTCAGAAACTGAAATCGATGACCACCTTTTATTATTCGGGGATCTACTTTTACCCTTTAGGGACCACGGATACCATATGGTATCGCTCCTATCTGCCAACACCCTTTGAATTCGACAGCAACATAGCATTGACATTTAAGTCGTTATAAATCCGCATTGGATCTCCAGTTGAGATCGAGCCAGTTGAAACGGATTCATATTGTCATAGTGAGGTTATTTTTGAGGAGTAAGTTGTTTTCTTCTGTAACAATGGTCATTCGATGGTAGTGAGTATATTTTTGTCTTATTGGTAATATTTTATGCTAAGTTTTATTTAATGATATATTCTTAGAGGCTTATTGAATACTTTTATATAATTGTGATAAATATTTATTATTCTCAGTTCACATCATAATTCCCAAAAATTTTGTGTTGGGTACAAAATTATACAGCGTAGTGAATCGTTGAAATACTTCACAAACTTATCATTCTTGGCCAGGTTTTTCGCTTTCTCAAGCCTTGCATTGATACAAAATGTGGAGCCTTAACACAAATGAAGGTTATCTCATAAATTTTGACATGTACCAGGGAAAAGATTCTGTTGTGATGCAGATTTTGATATATTATTTGGGAAATGTTCGTCACCTATGGTACTCACTATGCTTCAGGAGCTATATCAACAAGATTTGTATACCGCAAATAATTATTCATATTGATAATTTGTTCACTGGCCTCATTTTACCTTTTTATCTGAAGAATCTTGGTTATGGTTAGGAAAAACAAAGTACCAAAGTCATGCTCCATGAAAATGTCGAATACAGTGTTGAAAGAAATGATGATATTATATTGGATGGACCATGCAGTAGCAAAGTATAGAATTGGAATAGTTGGGAAAAAATGGTATTGGCCACTGTTTCCGTGGATAATTGATGTTGCCATACAAAATGCTTATTTTGTACATGAAAAAAAACAGCATATCTAATCTGGAATTCAGACGGGAGATAGTTCAAGTTCATTCTGCTAAGTACATGTACATTCGCACAACACGAGGAAACAAGATTGCATCTTTTATTCACGTAGCGAGAAAACAATTGGTCAAAAAAGTGTGGATTAGATAGCACCTAGGATTTCATCAATGCTGCCAGCAGAACTAGAAAATATTTTGGGATACCATCACTACAAAAAAAGATTAAAGGAATGGATATTTGACAAGCCTCGGAATTACTTCCAATACAATTTATATTATTTAAATAAATTAAATTGAATAAATGAATATTAATATTATTACACTAGCGTATGGGCATGTGTGTGTATATAGTGTGTGAAAAACTGGTAAGGTGTGCATTGCGTCTGCATTACATTATATTTATATTTGAATGCATGCATTTTTATAAACATATTTGAATGCATCATGATTTCACGAACAATAAATTCCAACGATAACAAAAAAATCTGAACTATGACAATAAGTACCGACCAAGTAAACTGAGAAATAATGATAATACCGCTACCTCATAAACACTCACATGAGTGTACCCAAATAAGGCATAGCCTGTTTGGACGACTATTATTGTTACTTTTGCCGCACATTTAAACCATGCCAAAAACCCAAACTATTACAAAATAACCGATCAAGTCAATTATATAAACCATTAATTTATCTACACGTTTCTGTATATCTTGCTCCATTGTAATTGTAATATAAATGCTATATAAGCACTCTTATTATCATTATTATTATTATTTTTTATTATTATTTTTTTTACTTATCACTTATACTATTACATTTATTTATTACTTCACTTATCATCTTGAGTATCACTCTATAAAAGTGAATCTATAGGAACTTTTTTATACATATATAGGTATGTCACGTACAAGCAGCTAAATTGACTGCTTCTGTCATTTTTTCTCTACTTTATTCAAAAATTATACATATACTTTTTCTTGTAAATTATGTTGAATAAACTTTATTATTATTAAGTATGGAGTGAGTTCAAAAAGGCCTGGACGTATAAGAATTATCAACAATATACGACCAGATATAAGGTTAGTTAGAATGGACCATTTTGTTGTTTCCTGTCAAAGGCGGCGTTGCACCGGAAAAAAATGTCAGTCATTTGGTAGTACCATGTGCCAAAAATGCAAAGTTGGACTTTGCGTTGATGGTTTCTCTTCCTTTACCAAATAAATCGTTTTGTTATTAACTCCACTGTATGAGACTCTTTTGAAAATCAACAATAACAGAAGCCTTCAGGGACCACGGATACCTTATGGTATCAGTGTTTTTTTTTAAACCCCGTATACTGAATTAGAAAAAATTGGTAGTTTGGGTCATTTAACAATTCAGTACTTGAAAAAATATGAAAATAACAAAAATACAATCAAATAATTTAATTCGGTCCTTAATAGGTTAAGATTTGAAGAATTACAAAAAAATGCGATCAATGAAAATGAGACTGTGTATAGATTTCTATCATTCTTTGAAGTTTGATTTGCTGAACAACTCATCAACCTATCAAAAGCTGTTCTCAACAATTTGAGTATTATGCAGAAGCATTGGCAGTTGGTCATTAATAATTCTGACGCATCCGAAGTGAAAAAAGCCCAAGATCTCGGGTTTATGCGACTCTGGAAAGAAGGGGGTCAGGAATAGAAAATGACAGTCTGAAACTGAAGACATTTCGAAATGTTGAAACTTTTCTAGAAACGATAAAAGTCATGAGTTCGGCCGTGTACATTTTTTATGCGTCAGAGAAGCTGCCTTCACCGCCCGATTTGGAAATCAGTTCTGCAATATTGTATCACTTTCTAAAAATACTAGAGATTGATTGACATTACTCAGCTCTGTTGATACTACACAGCTCTGGAACTGAAAGAACGATGTCCGTCCATATTACTCTTAGAACAAATAAGCAATCATCTAACAGGAAGACACTGCATTCTAGGATTATATTGCCATGGAAGGATCATTCTGACTACTGATAATTTTGTCACTATACAAAGACTACTATACTATTCCTTTCTTGATCAGTGTATGGGGTGAAAATTGAATTGTAAGCAACTTTTTCAATTAACTTTTTTCGATATCTTGCCATCTCACCCCACTTTTGGCCTCTTCATGGTATTTTTTTCCAATTTTTCTCTATACAAGTAGTCACGTGACATGTGTCAAAATAGATTTCAAGGTTATAGAACATACACAACCCATCCTCAGGAATATTTTTCCAATACTCTAACTAAAAGCTTTTTTCCATATGGTACTTACTTTTTGGCGGTTACTGTATCTGATAAAACAATATAGAATAATAATTTTTCAAATATTTTACCTACCCATATCAAAACAGTAATCTTCAATATTATATTTCCCTAGTTTTTCCGACATGTTTAACAACACAACGGTCTGTTGAAACGAATTTTTCCGAAATAACAGAAAAGATCAATCAGTGTTTATTGTTTACGTTTACCACTACTTAACTGTGTTCTTCAAAGTGAAGCTAAAGTAAATTCAACTTTGCAGAACATTGAAAAATGTTTGTTCCTTGTTTTTTTCGTTACCTTTGTTTATATCATCCTGTATCGGCCGAATCAATCCAATAAATATTTTTACTCACTGCGAATACATTAAGCAGTCTAATCCAAAATTTGTAGGTTGATTTTATTTACATCGATTTCAATGAATCATTCGAAAACTTCTAAATTGAAAAATTTGCAGAATAGTGTCTTTGAGAATCTGTATTATTTCACAGTGTTGTTTGATCGACACGTAAATTATGCCAGAAACAACACAACTATAATTCTGGGATTTATCACGGCAACTATTTCCTAATTTACCAAATAAACACTCTGCTTCCTATACAGAGTGCGTCTGAAGTCAACTTTAAAACCGGACAATACAAACCGTTGGAAGAAAATGAAGTTATTTACGTCAAGTGAACTATTAGTCCAACCAATGAAGGAGGTGTAGAGAATGTGACCAGAGACCTAAGCGATTCTTACGAAGGTGTAGAAGGGCAACGAGCAATTTTTTTTTGAAATCCCGACTTTAATCTTGGACCCCCGACTTTAATCTCGGATCCCCGACTTTAATCTCGGGGGTTCGACTTTAATCTCGGACCCCCGACTTTAATCTCGGACCCCCGACTTTAATCTCGGACCACCGACTTTAATCTCGGGAGTCCGACTTTAATCTCGGACCCCCGACTTTAATCTCGGACCCCCGACTTTAATCTCGGGGGTTCGACTTTAATCTCGGACCCCCGACTTTAATCTCGGACCCCCGACTTTAATCTCGGGGGTCCGACTTTAATCACGGACCTCCGACTTTAATCTCGGACCCCCGAGTTTAATCTCGGACCCCCGACTTCAATCTCGGGGGTCCGACTTTAATCTTTGACCCCCGACTTTAATCTCGGGGGTCCGACTTTAATCTCGGACCTCCAACTTTTATCTCGGGAGTTCGACTTTAATCTCGGACCCCCGACTTTAATGTCGGACCCCCGACTTCAATCTGGGGGTCCGACTTCAATCTTGGACCCCCGACTTTAATCTCGGACCCCCGACTCTAATCTCGGGGGTCCGACTTCAATCTCGGACCCCCGACTTTAATCTCGGACCCCGGACTTTAATCTCAGACCCCCGACTTTAATCTCGGGGGTCCGACTTTAATCTCGGGGGTCCGACTTTAATCTCGGACCTCCGACTTTATTCTCTGAGTCGAATCCCGAGAATAAAGTCGGGGGTCCGAGATTAAAGTCGGACCCCCGAGATTGAAGTCGGACCCCCGAGATTAAAGTCGGACCCCCGAGATTAAAGTCGGGGGTGCAAGATTAAAGTCGGGGGTCCGAGATTAAAGTCGGACCCCCGAGATTAAAGTCGGGAGTCCGAGATTAAAGTCGGGGGTCCGAGATTAAAGTCGGGGGTCCGAGATTAAAGTCGGACCCCCGAGATTAAAGTCGGGGGTCCGAGATTGAAGTCGAACCCCCAAGATTATAGTCGGGGGTCCGAGATTAAAGTCGGGGGTCCGAGATTAAAATCGGGATTTCAAAAAAAAATTGCTAGTGGCCCTTCTACGCCTTCCTAGATTCCTCCAGAAACTTGTTTGATTTTTTGTGCATATTCATTAATTATTGATAAGTTCTTACTTGGTTTTGTATACTAAGCATACATTCTGATTATATGTGTAGGGTTGAATGGAAGAGTAGGTAGTCTTTTACAGTTTCATATATGCAGCGGCTGAATTCCGCCATTTGGAACAATAATGATGTAAATGAAGACAAATTATTAAATAAGTGCTTAGGGAGTAAACATACTCAAAGGCATGGCATGTTGGAGATGAGCCAAAGGGAAGGGGGTACAAAGAAGGTCCCACCTTTGTCTACTTTTGGGTTTTTCGCAAAGAAAATAATTGAAGCATATGAGATTCCCTGAATTTTTTGTTCCATACACTTTTATCGAATTCCCAACCGTCTTTGAGCTAAACGCTCAAGATGAGTGAACATTTTTGAAAACCCAACTCCATCAAACCATCAAACCCATCAAACATTCTTTCATCTTAAGTATTTATCTCTCCAGGTCACCATTGATGCTCTGTTGATTATTTCACTTACAGTTCTGTGGTTGTCATTGGTGAGGATGTGGACCTCTTTGTTCTTTCAATAGCTTCTACTCCTCCTATCTAAGATATCCTGCTGCTGAGAAGCGGCTGGGGAAAAACAGAAACAATTGCACTGACTACCCAACAGTCTTGGATTTGAATATTTTCTGTCCTTACATTCATTTACCGGCTGCGACACATATAAAAATTTCAGGAGAAGCAAGGTGTGATTCTTGAAATTGTAATTGCAATTGAAAGTCATTAAGGAAGCGTCAGTGATCTTCTACAACCCCTCCTTCACTGACGGCAAAGTTGAAGAGGCTAGGAAGATGTGCTTTTTCAAATGGAGTGAGACACCAGCAAGGCAGTCCTCCCTCAACCATTACCGCTTCCACTCGTTTATGAGGTCAGTGGCAAATATTGAGCCAGAAATCAGCGTCCTTCTACCAATTGAGAGTGCAGCTGTACAGCATCATCGGCACACTTACCACCAAGTGCAGCAGTGGCTCGGGAATAAGCTGCCTCCTCAGTAGTGAGAATGGAAACATAAGAAAGACATACTGGTTCCAATCACAGCCATTGAGCAAAACCATAGTTCACTTAACAGTATTTCTGTTTCTTCTGATTCGCATTTTTGTTTCTTCTGGTTCAAATGTTAACTCAGAAAGAGTCTTCAGATGCACACTATAGGGCAAAAGCTGTCTTGTTAAACCAGTAGTATTTTGCGATGAATAAATCCTTCGAAAAATCACATGGAATGGTTTCTCATTGATGATCTTATTATATCGAAGCTGTTTATTGCATTCCTGTTTCGTTTTGTTTGACAATTCGATGAATCTTGATTCTAGTGAATTTTCAGTTATTTCATAACCGAGACCATAACATTAAAGGGTTGTTAGGGGCGAAATTTAGGAAAGAAGAGCAGTGAATGTGCAATGATGTGTCACGCCTCTAACATACCCAGTAGCTCAGTAGGCGTGGATTCGACAATAAACATTGATTTCGATAAGATTGAAATATGGGGTTAATTTTCCGGAGCGCCACGGATTTATCGCTAGTGAAAATTCCGAAATCACCCTGATGGAATGTGACAACCCACTGCACTAATATTACTAAAATATTAAACAATAGATACCTGTAAAGGGTATAATAATAATATATAACTATGTAGAGGTTTTGTCTTCACTTACGCTTAGATAACTTGGACCAGAATAAAAGAAATAGTCATGTCCCTTACTAATAAAATATATTGATCGTTACACACCCTGTATGTGCACAGTTCAGCTCACCATACAACAGAAAATGAAATTAATGTAAAAATCAACCACCAAGATAAATTCAAGTGAATGCTGTGATTGAGAGTATGGTATTGTTTGAATATATCAATATGAAACCTCCAGTGAGGGCTATGCCTGTGACGTCACGATGATAGCTTACCGTTATGGATACTTACGCCTTAGAGGCAGTCTTATTCTAAACTTATCTGATACTACGTAGATATTCTCAAGCATGCCAGTTCACCAATTATTGTGGTTACAGTTCATCAGTGCCTTGATGTATACAGGTGCACAGTGGGTACGACACAATCAATCAACGTACATGTACAGCTGGGACGAATAGCGAAGGAATGCTGAACAACAGATATACAGCGGGACAACCACAGTTGAGCAGGAACAATCACAGCAGTGGAATAGTGGAAAGACAATCGTGTAGCAACGAAACAGTGGAACAATCACATTAGTGGAACTCCAATAAACGGTAGCAGAGTAGTAGCAATAAACCGTAGTGGAGCACTACCAGCGGCGAAGCAGTAACATTAGAAAAGTAGTAGTCGCAGAGGAGCACCCTAGAATATACAATACCAGTCTGACTTCTGATTACACTTGTATGGGGCCATAAGTAGAGCCCTAATGCAAATACTAACCTCTATCAAGTGGGAGGGTTCTGATAACAGCTTTGATGGTCTGTTTGCCGTCTGATAGCGAGTTTCTCGTTCCAGTGGTTTCACACAAAGATGAAGTGACTTCTAACCTCAAAAATCCGCAAAGCGAACGGAGATTTCTCAAAAATATATAGCGTCAAAAATCGCAAACAATATGAGAAACTCTCCTGATATAAATTTTCCCAAGATCCATCAACGATGATCAAACTTTAATTGGAAATCTTCAAAATAGGTCAGTCACTCATCAAGATCAAATAAGGAAGAGGAAAATGTCTCTCAGACGTCAAAGTCAAAACTGTCAATATCTGACAAGGCGCTTTCTTGTTCGTTAGTGTTCGGTGGGATCAGTCCAGGAACTACCTCGAGCTACTTGGAGCGATGAAAAGAACACCTTAAGATTCAGTGTTGCCAACTGAACCAAGACGAAAAAGCCAGCCTCTCAATCTCAGAACCAAACACAAACAAACAAAAGGTCAAGTATTCGAATGTGAAGTAGGTACCTCAATGACACAAGACAGAGATAGAGTAGGAATGTTACGGTTTTGTGTTCTAAGTACAAAACAATTGACCAACCAAAAGTTTGTTTACAAAACAACGCTGTCATACCGCAAAATAGAACAACTGATAACTGTCATTAGCTTAAGGCCGGTTCATGTCCGCTCGAACTAGTACAGCAAAGGTAAGTACTAACGTTCGGAACAAGCTATACATGACAACGATCAAGTTGTCATTTTGATACATTGTACAGAGTGGAAAGTGTATATCAATGACAGAGAATTTCTGATGTTATTGTATTAAAACAGAAAGGGTTTTCTAGTGCAAAATAAACCCGTAACAGGGTGGTGGGCCTTTTGTAAATGAGTGGTTGAGTTTAAATATTTTGGGGAGTTAATTGACGAGAAGGCTTTTAAAATTACAGATATGTTATCTATTTCAAAAGCCTTTTCAGTTTTTGAATCTCTTATGACTTTTTTTCAACCTGTATTGTCTAGTACTATGTGTTATATTTGAATATACCACTGTCTCCTCAATACTCTGATCCATGGTGAAGGAATTCGAGAACTTTGTAAGGACATATCCTAGCCATTTTTTATATTGCTTGACGTTGGACGTTAGGAAGATACAGAATTCCAGAGTGAATTATTCGTATTCTGAATAAAATATGAACGTATGGGATTCATGGGAAATGGTGTATGGTATGTTAGTGAAAATCAAGTGTTCGAGTTATTAGTGAGAGTGTGGCCAATCAAAAATAATGTTTAATGTGAGTGAATATTTACGTTATTTATGAGTTAAGTTGTTATTATGTGAGGGTGGAAGTGGAAAATCTGTTCTCAGAAAATGCTAAGTATTTTTATTTTCAAACGACGAATTAGTGGACATCTGCGATATCTTCTAAAATGTCTGTATGTAGTATGTCATTCATGATACATATATCTTCAGAAATGAAATATATCCTCTGCTGGATTGATCAATAAAAATGAGTTGCTTGAATATCCAAAGTTGGTAAAAATTACAAATCCCTCAATATTTCCGAATGAACTAAAATATTCTCGAAACTCTAGCAGTTGAAGTCTTCCAGTACGCCTTTGCTAGTGGATGTCGTTTCAATAAGACACACTGAAGAATTATCCCATCTAGTCAACGCATTCTTTTGAACGGAATAAGCCGAATGCAGATAATTGCTTTGCATACCCACAAATAGAATTAAATTTTTATAATAGTTGACAAATTGCTTATTGTAAGACGAACTTTCACAATAGACATTGTTAGGAACGAAACTCATTCTCTAACGAGAGATGTCTAATTTTTATGAATAATCCTTTCAAACCTGCGGGGACAAAGGAGTAAAAATAGCATAGATTGTTACAGTTCCTCCGAACTTGAAATGCGGGAATTCGTAATAGATCAAACAACGGAATCGAATCGATATGTCAAATGCCATAAGATATCATATTTTTGTTACTAGGGTTAGAGGCGATGATAGTATTTGAGTCATTCGAAGAATATGGAAGTTTTACTTGAACATTTTTCTTCCAATTCAAGTATTCAAGAATGATATAATATGTTAATAAGTATATACGGAGTGTTCATCCAAACTATCATTTGGAAAAGTCTTGTTATTAGAGTTGTCACACAAAACGATTCACCTTTACCAAAAATCTTTCACGGCAACTATGTCGAAGGGCGTGGATAAAAACTAGCAATTGAGTGGGAGAGAAGCCAGAAAAAGTTAGTTGAAATGTAGTCTCTGAACCAGTAAGTTGAATTTCAATAATTTTTCGGAACAGTCGAACTTCAATAATTTTTTCGAGTCAGTTGCGTTTCTGTCATTATTCAAGTTAATTGAAGTTATTGTATTCGGGCCTCGGATCCCGAACCGAGCAATTCCGTAATTATTCATTTAAGTCAAGTAACTAGTTTGCCGCCGTGAAGAAGCGTGTTTAGATATCCATGTATGTTCTGGAGAGGATTTGGTACAGATGAATACGTAGGATTGCACTCAGAGTGTGTTTCAAGTTTTGAATAACCTATTTGCAGATTCAATTTCATTGTTTTGGTAATTAGAAAGATTTCAGAAAGCCTATAGTAAATGCTGAAGTATTATTTTCAGTTCTCAGTTCACGTATTTTAATTGTCTAGTCATTTATATACAGTACGATGCAAATGTATGGAATAAATTAATTATTTCTGAATATAAACATATATTGGAAAATTCTTCGAACACGTCGATTTTCTTTTCCGATTGGCCAATTTTTGACCCCCACCCTAAATATATAGGGTTATCCGCATTCTAGTAAAAATTACTTTAGTGATATTTTTAAATGGGACACCCAGTGTATTTCTCCATATTTGGTTAGGGATCGTCATTACAAATCCAGTTACACCAGGTTTGATGGGATTATGTCAAACGGCTGCGGCGATATGAGCACAAAACTTCTCCATATGCCCAATAAGTGCGACAGAGACTTTGGACCTTCCGAATCGTGTGAAGTCTCAGTCATACTCACTGGACATACGAGGAAGTTTTTTGCCTATATCTCCGCAGCCGTTTGACATAATCCCATCAAACCTGGTGTCACTGAATTTGTAATGACGATCCCCAACCAAACATGGAAAAATACACTGGGTGTTCCATTTGAAAATATCACTAAAGTGATTTTCACTCGAATGCGGATAACCCTATATATTCAGGGTGGGGTTCAAAAATTGTCCAATCGGAAAAGAAAATCGACGTATTCGAGGAATTTTCCAAAATATGATTATATTCCGAAATAATGAATGTATTCCATACATTTGCATCGTACTGTATATTTATTCTATATTCATACTTGACTTTTACTAGCCAATAAATCTGAAAACAACCAAATCTAATTGAGTTTCCTTAAAATATAGTAGAATTTGAGTCAAGTCAATGCAACCAATATTATCATAGTCATTAAGAATATAAGTGAACCCTCACATATGGGTATCCTCGCGTATGTGTGCGTATGTATATGTCGAACCTATCGAAAAAACGAAGGAGACGGAGTATGTCCGTAAGTAAAATCATTGTTATGATTGGGATCACATATGAGGGTTTTATAGCTGGATTAATCTCCGCCAAAGTGTTATTCTGTGAAGTTGTTTGTTAAATGAGATTATTTTGGACGGAATAGAACAAAACTTATTATTTCACCAGCTTGAAGAATGCACACGCTAACGACCAACCAGTGCTCTGAATTATATGTAGATAACTAAAGAAAGGGGACAGAGTCATTCAAATTCAATTGATTAAATGTTCAATTCATCTGATCAAGACTTGCTAATAGAGGAGTTTGTACAAAACTTCGAAAGTAATATATCTTTTTAAATCTTCAAATTCTTTGTAAGTCCACAAAAACGTTAATTGTTTACTTCAGATTGGCAGTAACAACAGTATGCCATGTGAAGCTTCATGATCGGATGGTCTAGAAGGCATTACTAAACAGGATACATCAGTGCATGTGCTTTTTTTTTGTACATGGATAATCAATCATTATTACCGAGTACTGTGATATGCTTGTTGAAGAGGTTATCAAACAAATTCGTTGTATCTGTGTGGCATGAAGATTGATATTCCAACCTTGAATGACATTTTTAAATGAGATATTTTTGTGTTTCAGTTCCTACGAAGAGAAAAATATCCTGTGATGTTCTACTTGAATTTCTACAGGATGTATGCCTCAGGAAACACATCTCGATGCAGTGAGTTTCAAAGCTTTGCCCTTCGCTGGAAGAACGAACGCTGAGAAAAAGATTTATGGTATGTTTCCAAAGTGACGACAAATGAATGTGAGGAGTTAGCTCGATAGAACCGCTAGCGTTGATGATACAGAGAATGTTGATTAAAGGAAATATGATGAATGAAAATCAACACATATTATTATGGATTTCTCATGTCAGGAGTTGATGGTAGACCCTTCGAAAGTTCAACATATAAGTTCGAGGATATTTTTTCAAAATGTTTTTTGAAGGATGACATGTTTTTTAAATGTGAATGGGTAAAGGCATGCATCCTCTCAACATTTAGCCATCGTAGTTCATTCGATGAACCAAATATAGGACACATATTTTATTGAAATTAATGGGTCCATATTATATGATGTAGCCAAAGTTAATTGCAAAAGAACAAGGAATTCACATAAGCTGGTTTTATTACGTTTGTCAAGTATTCTTCTGTTAGCGTAGATCAAATTCAAATTACAGATATCTCGTCTTATGACTAAGTTGACATGTTGGGTGAAATTCAGAGAAATGTCTAAGAGAAACCCTGAGTTTTAAGCAGTTACACAATGACGTGTCTTCAATTTTTATGCACATGACACATCAGAACAATAGTTACAGGCCACTTTTCTGTCGAACCATAATGCTACAGATTTTACAGGATTCATGGATCTGCAAAATTTTTTAAAATTGATATTATTGACTCTAAATCCGAGTTCAGTTGAAAGTTTTATATTTTTCATTAGGAATTATGATAGAGGCCGTCTTTCTGAGGAAAGCACATATAACATTTCACATTTTCATCGAGTAATACGTGAATTGAATTACCTGCAAGTCGCCAGATCTTAACCTTCTGGGTTTTTTCTCTGGCCTATCCCAAAGAATGTGAAAACGTTAGAGCCCTGACATATATCAAAGACTTAAAGAGCAGAATACGCATTGAGTGCAGAACATCTGATGGACTGACGTGTTTGATTGTTATTTTATCAATCTGTTTTTCTAACTGGAGTTAAATTATTGAGGAAGACAACTAAACAACGTTCTTTCATGATGCTACATTTTCCAAACACCCGTGCACAGTAACGGCTTGTAAATTGTGCATAAAAAATATTCAGTTCGATTTCAGAACGATTCATTTTTATCGACGTAATTATAAAGCAAGTGTATAATGTTTCCTATTGTTGACCACAGAAATACACATGTTGTCTCTTTGACAAGGGAGATTGTCAATTAAAATCAATTTCAATGCACAATTCAAAAACTGTAGGAGGTATATCATAGTTTCTCATCAAATAATTAAGTTACAGGGCCACAAAAATCTGGATGAATCACCCAGGCACACATGTGATGGAATGAATGATTTTTTTAAAATAATTGTCGTCGCTCTCTTTCATCGAATTCGCTGAATTTTTCCACTAAAAAACATCATATGATATTAATGTCAAATCTATCGAAAACAGAATAATCGACAAACACACATTCCATGAACAAAAAAATGTAAGTCAATGGAACACCCAAAGACGATGTCAAGTAGCGAATTTCATTCATAAAATCGAACTTTCAATCATAATCTACAAAGATTGTAGCAATCTGTACGATTTGATTCCAATCATCAATAATTAACCAACACTTTGATTATTTCAAAGCGGATAATTTTCTCAATTTTGAACTTGTTAATTAAGAGGTGTTATAAGAAATTTTGAATCATGAATATTCAAATTCGATCTCATTGTGTATTCGTTATGGAAAACAAAAAATTAAACTTCTAGATATCGATTGGACAAACTGTTATAAGATGGTATATACTGCAATGTCTACATCATTTTGAATTCAATTAAGATTACAAATACGTTCCTTATTAATACCCAGTAATACAGATACAGCCGAATTTCAATATCAATTTCGAACTCAGAGTTTACTCTGTGGGTTTTCGGAAACTATATAGGTATTGGAAGGAAATCTAGTCTATCAGTAGCATCGTGAGAAAGTAATATATTATACAGATTACGAATGTGAAAACGAGATATACAAATTGAAGACCAATTTTTTCTTGACATTCATTTTTTCTCAGAGCCCACAAGTGAATGAAAGGTAAATCAATGTTTTCACAAAGTAATTGAGGTAGTATAAGGATAGACGAGGACATTTCCCCACTGAATGTTTAGCCACCTATGTTGGCCTGGCACGTTGAATCTGAAAAAACTTATTTAAACAGTTAGACTCAGTATTGACATGGACTAGGTTTATATCGAAATTAGTACAATATTGATTGACCCACGAACCACGATGAATGTTTTCATGATGATACAATATTATATTGATTGCCCATATATTGCCAGTTTGTTATAAGTTCCATTATACCAATAGCTGATGCTTTTTTCCTTCATAACTTATTTTTAATTTAATATCATATCAACATTTCCGTAATAATGTACCGTTATTGACCGAATATCTCTATACCTCTTGGGGCGACTAAAGATCATCCGCTCACCATTCATTCGTTCATTTTCAAATTCATTCATTCTTCCAATCACCCATTCATCCGTCAATTAACTCCCCCGTTAGTCCGTCCACTATACCTCCAGCGTGCCCGCCTGACACCTCGTTTTTCCAACCGTCTATCTGTCCATACTTCCATCCATCTAACCGTCTATGCGTACGTCCATCTTGAAATTTATTTTCGGGAAATTCCTCGGTTTCATGGACCTGAAACCGAAGACAAGTCAAGGTGGGGAGGAGGCTCAGAAAATGGCACGTATCTACCGTATATCCCTAGGGACACGGACAGAATTGGAAATCTCTTGAGACCACACAACATAAAAACGGACTTCAAACCCACCAAGGAGATTCAGAAAAACCTTAGGTCGACTAAGGACAAAAGGAACCCACTTTCAGCAGCGGTGGTATGTCGCATACCATTCACTTGCGGAAAGGTGTACATCGGAACCACAAATAGATCCATGGTAGAAGACTAAAGGAGCACTAGAGAAACTGCAGATTTGGACGAGTCGACAGTGGCAGAACACGCGCTCAGTGAAGAAAACTACAGGATCCTGTTTGATAACCTGAAACTTCTTGCCCTTAACCACGGATACCAGACTCTATTTGTTCGGGAGGCAGTTGAGATCCATAAACACATGGAGAATTTCAACAGAAAAGAAGAACAAGCTATCGATTATGGAATCCTATTCTTGAAAATTAAAAAATAACAAAGGAATACAACGTCATTAGAACAACAGGTAAAAGGTAATCCATCAAGGTTAAGATTTACGGGGCCAGGTAGCCAAGTGGATAAAGCGACATTGTTTCCACTACTTCACCCTAGTGAAATGGTGACTTTAAGAAGTTTGTTATGATGTTGGACCGTTACATTGGAAAATTGTGATCTTCGTTTCTTTTCAGAGTGAGTATATTTTTTACATCACTGTGGACAACAAAAACGTGCTGATTGAATTTTTTGGATTTATCGTCCTTTGACTCCAACTATTACACTGTAATGTTCAGAGAACATTATGGAAGCCAAAGGAAATTGGGTTAGACTTTGTGTTCTTGGATTTCAGCAGACTGTATGACTCAGAGAACACCTCCCGAGGTAGTAGACTACAAGCCCATATAACAATTTTGGGGGGTCATTTTATACAGCATGAAACATATTCAGAACGATGCTGCATATAAGAAAATAACTTTAGGCACTATGCCGTCAATTCTTGGTGGGACAAATGACTGTAATAATAATAATAGTAATTTTTCATCTGAAGATGTGCTCTACCGACAAAATATTCTTGTAGGGCATTCCTAACGTTGGTGGATTATGAAATAATAATCACATAGAACCTACTGCCGTACAAAAGTAATGAAACCAAAATCCAGGATTTTTTTTTTATTTTTCGGAAATTGAAAAATTTTCCTGGCTTTCGGTTCCATTATTTTTGTACGGCAGTAGGTTCTAGGAGATTATTATTTCATAATCCACCAACGTGAGGAATGCCGTACAAGTATATTTTGTCGGAAGAGCACATCTTCCGATGAAAAATTACTATTATTAATACTACAGTCATTTTTCCCACCAAAAATTGACGGCATAGTGCCTGAAGTTATTTTTTCATATAGCAGCATCGTTCTGAATATGTTTCATGCTGTATAAAATGACCCCCCAAAATTGTTATATGGTAGTCTATAGTGAGTTCCAAAGCTTTGCCAATCGCGGAGACAAGTCCTGGAAAAGAGATGTTCGGTGTGTCTCCAACAAGTGATATGTTACATCACAAGATCTATAAATTTGATCGATTAAACTATCAAAATATTTTGAGCATGATTTGGCTTGGAGAATAGTTGAATGCACAATAATCCAATAAAATTCCAAGACAGCGAAGCGGTAGAGGGGTTTTATTTTGAAATTATTGTGCATGAAATTATTTATCAAAATGCACAATCATGCAAAAAATATTTTGATAGTTCAATCCCTTGAAATATACGACAAGATTATTTATTGAATGAGGTAGATTAAAACCAACAACAAAAAATGTTATTGACACCGACATTTTCTAACAATTTCTTCTTTATAAGTACATTGAGAAAATTATTATTTTTATTTTGTATCCGTACAGTTGTAATAAAAATTTCAATTTGTGTAGATCACAAGTGTTTGTTTCTCTTTGCTATTTATACTAGATGAGACATTGATGGTATTTAATGAAGGCGATTGGGCAGATGAAGCTGAAACAGAAACTGACAAATTGTTGGCAGTTGTTGATAGACCGGTTGTTTTAATATCATACATATTCCTCATTTTGTTAATTATATCGAGATGATGAGTGGGATGCATTTGAAGATATGGTTTAATAGAAGATGCGCTGTTATGTCCTGTTATTTTGATTAGTTGCTGGTTCTTGAACTCTACATTTAGCTAGATCGGTTAGAATGGTTAGTTATTTTTGCTTTTTTGATTCCGATTGTCTGTGCTGCTTTTCGGGTCCATTTCGATATTTGATTTATTCCTATCGAACAATTTTTGTACGAGGTAGTAGATTCGGGTATTTTCCAAAAAGCTTTTTATATAATTTTACAGGGCACATTTTTGTTTTTGTAGTATTTTGAACCAACCATTTGCTGTCCGTAATATTTTTATCGTCTCCCTGTGCAGTTCTATTCTCCCTACAACAATGAAAAATTCATACTTCCAGACATAAATGCTTTTCCTGCATTTTACCTGTAGAATTTTTTTTATGGTCGACTCCTTCTTTGCAGTTACTTATTAGACAGAAAATCGCATCGCCACCTCTCCACGCTAAATCAACGGCTATTATATGAGTTTGTTTTGCAATTCCTCGGGAGTATTCTCATCCCATGACTCAACTATTTTCAGATGTTCTTCATCACTTAAAGCAGAAGAGCTCTTCTTTCTTTTAATTGGTTTCTGTTGAAGAATTCTGCGTTTCGCATTTCTTGCATCTATGGCAGTTTTGAAAACTAGGTATATATTTAAATGGATCGAAACATACATTGAATTGAACGTGGTAGGGTAGAGTGGGGATAACTGGACATGCAGGTTAACTGAACAGCTCACAATATTAGCCATCTCTTGGCAGATAGCAGGCTCTAATTTCTTACTACTTGATCAAATACACAGGTTCCTTCTTCTCACTATGAAAATATTCTTATAATACTGTCATTAGAAATTACATTTCAAGTTAGATTTGTTTGGGATGACAGTAAATTCCGAATTCCGAATTGTTTTCATTTTATCGTCACAATCTTCATATTTATTTGTATTATTTTTTGATCAACCTTAAGACGTAAGTGTCTACTATTCTTTTGTCTATGTAGTTGTTTTTTCTAATTAAAATAAAGATATTAATTGTCGCTTTTAGGGAAGTAACAATATGTGGGGTTAACTGAACAGTACTAATGTGGGGTTATGTGAACCATGTCCAGTTAACCTGCACTTACTTTTCTCGGACCCTATACCTTCGATTTTCTTCTTTCAGAAATATTCACGCTGAATGCCACGAATTAGGAAGCGATCTACCATACAGAGGTCGTACTCCGAAGAACAGCTAAAACACGCTGTCAGAGTGGTTTTAGAAGAAGAGTGTTCTGTGAGCAGCGCTTCGATTTGATTTGAAATACCAAGAATAACATTAAAACGGTTTGTTGATAAAAGCAGGGATGTTGATTTGAATTCAGTTAAATTTCGGCCGAAAAATTAACATTTTTTAGTTTTTGCCCTTGCTGAAGAAAGCATGCTAAGAGATTACATTCTACGTGCCTCTGAAATTCATCACGGTTTGAGTAGTAAACAGGTTCGCATTCTGGCTTATGAGCTCGCAGTAGCAAACAATAAACGTATTGCTGAAAGTTGGTCAGAAAAAGGCATGGCTGGTGAAGAATGGCTGTTTGGATTTTGTCAAAGATACAACCTCCCATTACGAACTCCTGAACAAACCAGTTTGAACAGGGCAACTTGTTTTAATAAAACGAATATTGAAGCTTTTTTCAAAAATTTGCTGAGCTTAAAAATAAATATAAATTAGATGTACACGACATTCATAATCTAGATAAGACATCTGCTACTACTGTTCATAATCCTCCAAAGATGATATTAACCAAGAAGGGAATGTCGGCCAAGTTACTTTAGCGTTGCGAGGGACTCTAGTTACTCTGGTGAGAATTATTGGAGCCACTGGAAAATTCATTCCTCAATTTCTTATTTTTCCGCGGGGTTAGTTATAGAGAACACATGCTGCTTGGTGCCCCTCCAGGAAGCAAATGTGTTGCTACACTTTCAGGCTGGATGAATAGCTCGTTGTTTTTACTACTTTTATAACATTTTGCAGAACATGAGAGGCCTTCTAAAGAGAAACCTAAACTTATTCTTCTAGACAATCACGAGAGTCATTTGAGCATTGCGGCAATCAATTTTGCCAAAGAAAACGGTATTTTGAAGTTAACGTTATCCCCCCATTGCAGCCATAAAATACAGTATTTTTGGACCTTCCAAAAAAATTTACAATGCTGCTCGTGATAAGTGGATGGTGAATCATCCTGGTAGGCCTATCACCATATATGATGTAGGAGGTTTAATTGGAGAAGCATTTCCGCAAGCGTTCACGCCAAAAAACATTTGTAGTGGTTTTAAAGCTACTGAACCCTTTGATGATCAGATATTTTCTGATATTGATTTTGCATCTTCTTATGTTACTGATAGATCGAATCCAGTCAATCAGCCACGAAATTAAGACCTGGTGCAAAAAAAAAGGCAAATTTCAGAACATCGTTCGACAGATCAATCAAAGATTCAGAATGTGTTGAATGAAATACCGAAGGACAACCGTCAATTACAAGGTCAACAGTATTTTTATCCTGATTTGCTTCAAAACTCCGAGGCTGGACCATCTAAATGTATTACCCCTGAAGAACTACGTCCTTATCCCAAAGCTGCACCTCGGAAAACAAACAAATCTGCACGCAACAAAAAAAGATCGATGGTTTTAACCGATACTCCCGTAAAAAATGAACTGGAAAAGGAAACGCAAATTCGCGAAGAAAAAAGAAAAAACGTACTCCAGATACGGTACAACGAAACAATGTCAAGAAAAGATTACTGAAATCGAGTTCATCATTTGATGAGGAAATCATAGAATCCGACGAATCATCTGATTTTCTTGAAGATTTCAGCGAATTTAAAGAAGTAAATGAGCCTAAAGTAGGTGACTGCATTGCTATTATATATAGTAAAACAATGACAACTGTTCGATACTATGTTGCAAAAGTCATTGAAGAGAGCCCAGATGAGTATGAAATGTTATTTTTCAAACGCCACAATGCAACATACAAATTCTCCGAAACTGAAGAACACAATTATGTTCCAAAGAAGGATGTTGTTCATAAATTACCATCACCAATAAAAAACAGTACAGCAAGATATGCTATTTCGAGGACCTTTGACATCGATTTGGCTGAATTTGACTTGACTCTTCAAAACATATAATTATGTCTGTTCTGTTATTTTGTAATATTCACGTAATGAAATAGTTCAATCTGCGTTATTTTCCATTTGGTTTTCTACCTTTGTTTCACTTGAAGTACCCAGTGGCCACTTAACCTACCCTTGGTGTTCACTTAACCTGCATGTCAGGTTAAGTGAACAACTTCTCACTGAATCATAAATTTCTATTTATAATCTTTTCTCTATACAATTTTATAAAAAAAAAAAAATCACAATCGTTTATTCGCGATGTCTTATAAACTACATATGTCATATAAACAATAATTTACAGAATTTTAAATGGGATATTTTTGCCCGTTTTGTTAGATGTGTCCAGTTAATCCCTATATTTCTTACAGTATTTTTGCTTCGATATTCCACATTATCTTCACCACACCTTCTTCACATTCCGTTCCGTCTTTATTCTTCATATTAAACCCCCAGTCTTTCAATATAACAGCCAATTCATCAATTCTGGTATCTCCATTGAAATAGTAAACTTTTGTCCTACAAAAGTCGGAAAACTGTAGCCATACAGAAGCATGGGTTTCCACAGTGTTGACTGGAGTACTATTGTGAATTGCCAAATCGATATTTTCACACGAAATATTACTGAAACGTCGAATTCATTTTTGCTTAAGCTTTAAACTATGAGACGTTTCAGAATCAAACGGTTCGTTGATGATGTTTGTTTATACCGAGTGGCTACGGAAGTATTGCCTACGGAATATCTCAGTTATTGTATGAAGTAGGTTTGTGAAATTTGGAGCGTCGATATAATGACATAAGAGCTAGAATTTGAGCATATTGACATGTCGAAGTTAACTTCCGGTCTGACCGGAAGTAACATCAACTTTCTTATTTTAAATGGAAACCCTATTTTTTTTCTTTTCGCTTTATTCAGCATTCAATTCCCTTTCTAATGACGTATCACAAGTTGGTATCTAACCAGAAACTAGATCAGAAAAAAATTATTATTGAAATTCACCGAGTAGGTCGTGGAAGCAAAATGAAAGCCAAAAATTGAAAAGTTGGCTATGGAAACCATACGTCACTTGATAACAGTTGCTACTACTGTGATATTTTATTTTCATTCGTCGGCGTTATAAAAAGCCGCCAAAAAAAAAATTGGAAAAATTGGAAAAAAAACAATACTCTATAGGTCCATAACTTAAATAGGAACATACAACTCTTTCTTGCCTGTACTATTCAGCATAACCATTCCTTTCTAATGATATAATAGAAAATAATTTTTTGAACTGAGATACCGAAAAATCCAATTATTATTCTTCAAATAACAAAACAGATTATCGCCATACGCAAAAATAAAATTAAAAATAATGTGGAATGATATTTTATATCCTGTAGGTTCTAGGTTAAATAGGAACATAAACGTACTTGGTCTGTGCCATCGCCCATAGTTATTCTAATATCTACCTATGGACGATGTTTGTGCTATTCAGAATAATCATTCCATTGCAATAGTCATTCGAAGCAAAATATTAACAATTAGGCTGATTAAGATGTATTTTGGAATGAAACAAAAAAGAAATGAGAGCTGTCACGAATGCTGCTATCCATATTATTTTGACGTTCGAAGTAGTGTTTTTGATTCTGCCATTTTAAAAGGGTTTGGAAATCGAAATCAGTTAGTGGAATATTCAAAAAATGCCCCGTTATTCACGAACCGAACAAATTGACATGCTTCTCATTTATGGTGAATGTTTAAAAAGTTCTTATGCCGCTGAACGATTGTATTTAGAGCGATATCCAGGGAGGCAGCAACCGTCAAGATGGTATTTCCAGTGGCTTGAAGAAAAATTAAGAACTGTGCCTGATGTTCACGAAGACCAAGAAGCATTTGTTATTAATGAGGAAACTGAAATTAATGTATTAGCTTTAGTACAATATGATAGCACAATTTCCTCAAGGCAGATTGGCGCCGAATTAGCTATAAGTAAGGACTCTGCTAGGAAAATTTTGAAAAAACATCGATTGAAATCCTTCAAGTATCAGTTGCATCAACATTTGTATGAAAATGACGGTGAAAGGCGCCTGGAATATTGTAATTGGTTTCTTCGACAAAATGATGAGAATCACCTATTTAACGAATTATATCTTGTTTACGGACGAGTCAAGATTGACCAACAATGGATTATTATCAGGAATAATACAAGGTAGGTACTGTACTTTATTTGGATTATTGTCGATAGTCGAAGTGTAAAGTGCTAAAAGTGTGAACGGTCTTTTGTTCCAGGTACTGGGCGATAGCAAACGAGCACCGGTTTCGACAAGGCGGCTTCCAGGAGAGATTTGGTGTGAATGTTTGGGCAGGAATAGTTGGAACTCATATTGTTGGCCCCATTATTTTTCAAGGCCAACTAACCGGAGAGAGATACTTTAATTTTTTAACGAATGCAATTTCGGAATTCATTAACAACCTACCAGCGGAAATAACTGAGAGAACGTACTTCCAGCAAGATGGCGCCCCTCCGCATAATTCAAGAATAGCGAGAAATTATCTTCAAAATCGCTTTCAAGAGAGACTTATAACAACCCATGGTCCAGTCAGGTGGCCACCAAGGTCACCTGATCTTACTCCGTGCGACTTTTTTCTATGGGGGCATCTTGAAAATAGGGTGTATTCCACACAGCCTACAACTCTACATGAGCTAGAAGTAAAAATTCGTAGAGCTTTCCAAGATATCACGCCCCAAATGTTGAGAAACGTTTTACATGAAAATATCACCAGAGTCAATAAATGTATTGACGCTGAGGGAATGCATTTCGAACATTTGTTTTGAATTTATTTTATCTTCAATCCTATCAATTTGATTTTTTTTTCGATAAATCTGTTTTTTCGTTATTGAAGAATAATAATTGGATTTTTTGGTATTTCATTTCAAAAAATTACTTTCTATTATATCATTAGAAAGGAATGGTTATGCTGAATAGTACAGGCAAGAAAAAGTTGTATGTTCCTATTTAAGTTATGGACCTACAGAGTATTGTTTTTTTCCCAATTTTTCCAATATTTTTTTTGGCGGCTTTTTATAACGCCGACGAATGAAAATAAAATATCACAGTAGTAGCAACTGTTATCAAGTGACGTATGGTTTCCATAGCCAACTTTTCAATTTTTGGCTTTCATTTTGCTTCCACGGCCTACTCGGTGAATTTCAATAATAATTTTTTTCTGATCTAGTTTCTGGTTAGATACCAACTTGTGATATGTCATTAGAAAGGGAATTGAATGCTGAATAAAGCGAAAAGAAAAAAAAATAGGGTTTCCATTTAAAATAAGAAAGTTGATGTTATTTCCGGTCAGACCGGAAGTTAACTTCGACATGTCAATATGCTCAAATTCTAGCTCTTATGTCATTATATCGTCGCTCCAAATTTCACAAACCTACTTCATACAATAACTGAGATATTCCGTAGGCAATACTTCCGTAGCCACCCGGTATATCACTTTAGTTGTGCATCCCAACAATGCATGGAAGAAGTCTTTGCTGCAAATTTTGCATGTAAACATTTCAAATTCTGACGTATTTTTGTTGCCTCATGTCAAAATATTTGAAGGGTCCAGTGGAAAAACGATGAGATTTCATGTTTTTCCGAAATCGACATTTAAGCTGCATGTGTTAGCTTGTAGTATGAAGCATCAACATACCAAACCTGCAGCCTAAAGTAGGCAGCACAGTGGGAAAACGCTGGAACTCCTACATCAAGGTTGCGCTTTTCTCAACTGTTTGAAGAGTGGAACCTAATCGGTTTTCCACTGGACCCTTCATTTGTGTAGAAATCCTATCGAAAAAGAGGTTTTCACAAATGAAAATCAATATTAGGTCATTCAAACGATTAAGAAATTATAGATTTTTCATAAACAGGTGCCAAGAATTGTAACAATCCCTGAAGGCACAACGAAAACCAATATGGAGCACGAAAATATAATCGCGATTAAACAGCTCTTGTGATAATCACTTATTTAAACAAAATATACTCGAAAAATGGTGGTGTCTGATTAATCTATTTCATCATGAATGAAATAATCTTCAAAAAGGAGAATCCAAAATGGATATTTATCATATACCCAATATCTCAACTATATTTTGCCTTACTGTACAAAAGTTTCATTTGTTTTGACGGGACAGTATTCTTCTTTGGATATGTGAGTACTATTTTGGCACTTTTTCATCCGAATACATTGAATTTTGTCAGTCGTATGCCAGTCAGACAAAAACTCGATATTCAATCCTCCTAAGCAGACTCGACAAATGGCGAGCATGTATCACTTATTCAATACAGATTATATAAATCACAAAAACAAGATGAAAATATCCCAAGCACACATAACGTAAGTGAAGGTCGCAGAACATTGCCTAACGACAAAATCAAGGAATTCGGCATAACGCAATATCTCGCATTCAAGAACAACAAAAGCGCATTTAAATATAGAACGCGCCACTTGCGACTGCTCATAAAACGAACAACTTTTACAAATGGCGTCTGAACGCTCAATTATCACGGCGAACGTCGAAATAAAAACGAAAACCGTTTTGGAAAAAACAGGTGCGACATTTGTTCATTTGTTGTAGCCGTTTGACCCAAATTGTCGACCGACCCGAGCTTTGCCAAATAATACGACAGGCGCACTGAAACGATTCTGAGTCACGCGCGCCGCTGCCAAATATATATTTTTTATCGGAAATACGAGATGAGCAATCGTTTCATCAATGTCGGCTTCGGGAAATAAAGCATTACGCATTTTGCAAAAATCGCGCGTTGTTCTGTCAGCCGAGGATATATAAATATAACTTCTGGTTCTCTAGGCACTGTCACGATTTGTATAGATCTTATTTGGTAGCCTTAATAAATCAAGAAAGCATCCGTTCCCTTCACTCGAAATGAATTTTTGTTTCTCACTAGCATATCTATTCGAAGTATTGGTGGATTTATGCAGCAGACATAAGTTTTAGGTCATAAGGAAGAATATTCGTCAGTGATTGGTTGGACCAACCAATCATTGACGAATGTTCTTCCTTATGACTTATGACTGCTACACAAATCCACCATATATCTCACCATTAAATATTACTTCCTAACGAAGCAACCATTTCAGGCAGCTCAAAAAGTTATTAGATTGATTTGATTTTTCGTAAGAACGCCACAGCTTGTAGTATTCTATAATAATAATGGCACCATCAGACACAGGTAGCACCTCATATTGGCTCATACGTAAACGTTAAAATAATATTGATAAAATATGGGTAAATATTGAAAATCCAATATTATAGATAGATATACAGGGTGTTTCATAATAAATACGCAAGACTTCCGGATGTGATAGCTCGTTCAAAAATATGAAAAAAGTTTCTATTAACTTACCCTCTAAAATTCAACATTTTCGAGATACAGGGTGTTGAAATTAAAAAAAAAATATTGTTATTTGCGAATATCTCTGGAACCGTTTATCGCACAAAAAACAGATTATGAATGCATTTTCTACACATGTTTTGTGCAGATTTTTTATTTTTAAAATTCATATTTGGTGAAGATTTTGAAGGGGTAGTGGATGTTTTTTTCAGCAACTTCTACGCCACTAAAAAAAGTATGATTTTGAGCAGCCTACTTGAACCGACAATATTTTCTACACAAAAAAGGTACTCTTGGTCATAAGCTCTAAAGTTGACCGTTTTCAAGAAAAATCAACTTTCATGTTGAAAACCATGGTAAATTTTTTTAAATAATTTTTTTATTATACAAAATTTATTTAAACGTTAGAACAAGTAACAAAACCAAACGTTGACTTCTTAATTGTAAAGAAAAACAATAACAATCATACTCAGTTGAAAAAAACACCAATTATGAATTTGAAAAAATAAAAAATCTGCACCAAACAGCTTATTATGAGATGAAAATGCCTACGAAATCTGTTTTCTGTGCGATAAACGGTTCCAGATATATTCGTAAAAACCGATTTTTTTTTTTAATTTCAACACCCTGTATCTCGAAAATGGTGCATTTTAGAGGGTAAGTTAATAGAAACTTTTTTTTCACATTTTTGGACGAGCTATCACATCCAGAAGTCCTGTACAGTTATTATGAAACACCCTGTATAGCTCTATTTATTCAGGTGGTATGGTTTTACAATAATATAATTTTATCCATGGGATGTCACCTGAGCCATGCTTGTGTTGTGAGCATCACAGGTTATTGTCAGTTTCAACCCTATAATATTATAATAATAAATTGTTACTATATTAGTAGTAATAGTTGTACATAATATCTAGGTATAGGTACTAGATCTGGAGGATGCAATTGAGAAAGGTAGGACATCAGTCCAATAGTTTTCTGAATTTTTCATAGTGGATGTCGACATATTTTTGTATCTCTTTTTTCATACTTTTTTAATTTGCAAGGTTTTTAAATGTAGGG
The DNA here is from genome assembly GCA_944452925.2 of Chrysolina oricalcia. NCBI lineage: Eukaryota > Metazoa > Arthropoda > Insecta > Coleoptera > Chrysomelidae > Chrysolina > Chrysolina oricalcia. Next base: position 20,714,822 of record OX101818.2, read on the forward strand.
GTAGCGTACAGTGGGGAAATGCCGGTGAGTGGGAAATGCCGGTCATTGAGAAGTACCAAGTTCATTTCAAGAATGATTCCCGTGCTGCCATTTAGTCTTGACTGGTTACAACTAATTAACATGTCGGCCGCCATATTGCTTCGTACGCCAGTACTGCAAAGCGTCGCCCATCTTTCAGAGTGTTTTGGTGTTAATAATTGGAATTAAAGGTAAACTTATGCATATTTGTTACGGCTAGATTTATTTTAATTATCAGTTATGATAAATTTGTTATCGCATTTGATGTGCCGGTTAAATTTTCGAAAGCTTGTTTTTTGTTTTTATTGAGAGTCAAAGAAAAAGTTTCTTTCGTGTTGGGATTATGAAAGTTACTTGAAGTGGGTAATGGCAGTCACCGACCGGCATATAGGGTAATATTTACCCCAAGTTGAGACCGATTTTTGGAGATTTTGTGATTAAATAGTGACTCATGAATGTTTTCTTTGTTTTGTAGATGCCGCGGAACAGGCCTAGAACAACAACAAAGGCAAAATGGAGTAAAGAGGACTTGGAAAAAGCAGTACGAGCTATTCGTGATGGGTTTTCTTCACGGAAAGCTTTCAAGATATTCGTGATACCCTTCAGTACTCTACAAGAAACAATCAAAAAGAATCTTCCTATTACTGCTCCTTCTCTAGGAAGGCATTCCACGTTCTCACGAGAAGAAGAAAACGGTATGGCTGAGAACATAAAACTTCTGGCCAAATTGTTCTTTGGTCTGAGTCCACTACAGGTTCTTCGTGCAGCTTATGTTTATGCTGATACAATATAAAGCACAAATTCAACGGAGAGAGACAAATGGCTAGGAAAGACTGGCTATATGGTTTTATAAAAAAGAATCCTTCGATAACTGTCCGCCAACCCGAGGCAACTAGAATAAATTGCGTGACAGCATTCAACAAAGAGGAGGTTGCCTTGTTCTTAAAAAATTTGGAAGACTGTATGGAAAAGCACAAGTTTGCTGCTTCAAGAATATATAACATGGATAAGACCGGTATCAGCACCGTGGTACAATCATTGCTGAAAAGGGACAAAAGAGAGTAGGGTCAATCACAAGCTATGAGAGGGAAAAAAATATCACTGTTATTTGCACAGTATCTGCTGCTGGTTCCTACATTCCTCCAATGTTTATTCATCCGCGGAAGAGAATGTCACCACACTCAAGTAGAGATGGTCCAAATGAAGCTATTTACCACTGCTCGAAAAATGGCTGGACAAATATGGCTCAAAAATTTTGTGAAGTTTGAGAGACCGTCTACAGCTGAGCCAGTACTTTTGGTATTAGACAATCACTACAGCCACGTTTCTTTGGAAGAATACACATTTTGCCCAGAAAACTTTATTGTTGTAATATCCATTCCCCCCTCACACCTCCCACAGAATGCATCCATTAGACGTTGCATTTTATGGCCCCCTGAAGCCGCCTTTCGGAGGCAGTGTGATTTATTCATGAAAAGCCACGCTTTGCAGAAAATCACTCCGCATGATGTGGCTTCTATATCTAACAATGCCTACTGTGACACGGCTTCAATCAAGAAAGGAGTTTCTGGATTTATAGCGAGTGGAATTATGCCCATTAAACCCATCGTTTTTGGGGAGGAAGATTTCTTGGAATCAAATTATCTATTAGGTTCAAATAACATTGTGACTGTGATGAATGATTCCACAGCTAACCTCAACGATGATCAAGATCAAGCAACATCTATCTCTCCACTTGAGCAACCAATTACAGATTATTCCTGAAGGCAATAACTTGCCAGGAACTAGCGCCCAAGTACATATCACTCCTTCAGCCACTAACGTGCCAGGAACTAGCTCCCAAGTACAAATTCCTTCCAAGGTCAACAACTTGCCAGGAACTAGTGCCCAAGAACAATGTATTTTCTCCATTGCCACTTATGCCAACTCAAGCTAGAAAACTTGAAGAAACCAAACAACACTGCTATTTTAACAGCAACACCTCTGAAAGCAGATTTAGAATAAAAGGAAACAAAAAGAAAATAGAAGCTGTCAAAAGATAGCAAGAAGACTAACATAAAAACGAAAAAGAAAATTGACAAAAAAAGAACACCACCATAAAAAAACACACCTTAAGACCTGTAAGAAATCAAGAATGGCTCCTGAATTTGCATTTTCAGATGAAGAAGTTTTGGCTTCTAAGAAAAAGAAAACTTATGTGGAATCTACCAGGCCAAGCTCAAACTTGTCAGATGAAGGAAGTATATGTGAAGATGATATTTCGTCAGACAACGAGAAAGAAACATGTTGCATTTGCAAAGAATTTGGTAAAAATGAAATGTGGTTCCGGTGTCGAGTTGGTGGTAAATGGGCACACAAAGAATGCCCCGGAGCAGATTTTCTTGACAAATATGAATGCGATTATTGTGTGCGCGCAAATAAAGTTGTAAAACGCCTAGATGTAAGTAATATCGTTTGTTAATTTCTGCAATAAAATCATTAAAATATTGTCTTACTGATTTCTTGTGATAATTAATTTATTTTTATGCATAGCTCTACTTGTTTTAACCGACTGTTATTACCCTCATAGGTGACCGCCACTACCCGCAAAGTGCGGGAAATACCAGTCAATGAATGGTTTTTAAAGTGTATCAAATTATAATATTTTTTTTATGATGGATTATTTACTTATAACATAGTAAACATAAAATGTAATGAATTAACTACATAATTGTTTTATTATATTTGCGAGATGTTCAATAATCAAAGAATTATGCTGTTTTTCGCTTAAGTGACCGCCATTCCTCCACCTTACCCTACTTTGTTTACTAGTTTCGGTCCATAGCAGGAAATAAATTGCTGCGTTTGACTTTTTGTATAGATATAAAGGAATTGCGATAGACAGGTTGCTAGTAGTCCATATATTGTATGCTTGGGAGTTATACATTAGTGTCCAAATCAGGCCGTGAAACACATACAGTTTCCTTACATCACATATAGACTGGGATCCCACCCACGCCTATTTTCAAAAATGATTAATAACAGGCTGAATCTTCCTGAGTAGCTTCATCTTGCCGAGACGCCCAACTTTTTCCTCAACGAAAATTCTCGATAGTGGTAGCTAATAAAATGCGCAGGCGTCAATCATGTCGATTTGGTGAGTGCAAAAAATGCATTATAACAGTTAGTTTTTCAGTTGAACCCCGAGAAAATTCGATGAAGTACCTACTCGAAAAAACTTTTGTCCTACAAAATGAAGGGTAGGACTGAAGAGTCCCCCACTCCCAACATGGACCGATGAAGTGGTCATAAAAATTCATTAATAACCAGCGGATTTTTTTACCGTTGCTTGGTTAATATTTGTATAATTGAAAGGTCATATTGTCCTACAAATTGAATGGTAGGTGTTCCCAGTCCATCGCTCCAAAATTGTCAATTCCATGGTAAAAATTAATAACTGTAGGACAATGATAACACATGAAAGGTTAGTGTATTCTTCACCTAAATAATACAGTGTCCTACAAAACAACGGGTATGTATCGCTAGTCCTACAAATATAATTCAAAATAAAGAATTATTTTGAAATTGTGGTTTAGCTAATTTAATGAACTATTATTCGTGAAGTAATGTTACTTTCAATGTATAATTGTTTGTTCAATTCAAAAATATCATAATTTACGTGAAAAGTTTATGAAATGAGTGGGAAATTTTGTTTAGCTCTCATAATTTTTATAAACATATTGAAAACAACAATAACAAAGTAAAAACATTGAAATAACCAATCTGCCCTCCGGGGCGGCTTAAATGATGTCGCATGCACTTCAACAGATGCAGGGAAATCCGGAAAAACCTGCAACACCACATCGTCGTCTGAACAGCTGAAATTTATAACTGAAAACTTTCAAAGAGGTCAGACGAATTGTGAAATTCTGCTCTACGGTAAAATAGGATGTATGGTATCTCCAGAGGCCTCAAAAAGTCCAGTTCGAAAGAGATATTATATTTTACGGGGGTCAAGTAGCCAATTCTCATATCCTAGTAACAGATATGGACAATTCGTAATAATTGTTTCATTTTGTTCCTGATATATAGCCTTTTTAAACATTCAAATTGTCACATGGAAAACTGTTGAACCAGCAATCATAATATGAATCCTCATGTAATTGATAAAGACCCATTCTTTTTCAAAGAATTTGTAAAATAAAAATGATGTTGGTATTGATATTCATCTATTTCTTTGAACTGTGTCTTGTCATGCTATGTAATGCAACACCCTTTGTGAAATATAATTTATTATTCGAATCGAGGAACTTACGAGCTACAAATCAGATTTAATGTGTTTATTTCTAAAAAAAATCGATTTCGAATTAAAGCAAAAAAATCAAATCGATTCTTATTTCGCAAAACAGCAGTATTGGAATTTTCGACACCCTGTAGCTCGAAAACTGGCCATAGGATCGATCTGTGAACTGAACAACGTAATGAGGATGGCAGGATCAAGAAAATATCATAACAAAAATGAGGATAAATGTGCCCAATTACAAAATATTTTGATCATTTTTTATTTCAGAAGGTATGATCGAAATACCTGTAGGCTAGTTAAGCCCGTGGCTTACGGTCAAATAGATTGATTTTACTGCCTTGAAATGAAGTTAATTCAATTGGTTTGTTTCACCATGAGCCATGAGCTTCAGATTTGGGTAAAACTAACAGTTAGCCATACAATTTTTGCGCTCACCAAATCAACATGACTTTTGCCTACGCAGTTCATTAGCTACTAATATCAAGAATTTTCGTGGAATTGACAATTTCGGAGCGTAGGACTGGGAACACCTACCATTCAATTTGTAGGACAATATGACCTTTCAAATATACAAATGTCAACCAAGAATTGGTAAAAATATCCACTGTTTATTAATGAATTTTTATGACCACGTCATTGGTACATGTTGGGAGTGGGGGACTCATCAGTCCTACCATCAATTTTCTAGGACAAAAATTTTTTCGAGTACTTCATCGAATTATCTTGAGGTTCAACTGAAAAACTAACTGATATTAATGAATTTTTTGCACTCACCAAATCGACATGATTGACGCCTGCGCATTTTATTAGCTACCACTATCGAGAATTTTCGTAGAGGAAAAAGTTGGGCGTCTCGGCAAAATGAAGCTACTCAGGAAGATTCAGCCTGTTATTAATCATTTTTGAAAATAGGCGTGGGATCCCGGTCTAATAAGCCTGTGTCCCGATATAGTGAGGTAGTTGAATACCTACGATTTTCTTTAAACAATATTTTTATCAGGGTATTCTGAGTGACTTGAATATTGTTCAATGTAGTCTTACCTAATACTCTGGCCATGATTATAATACATTATCTTATCATTGATTCTGCTATGGCATCATAGATCATAAGTCATAGTTTTTGTCAACAATGTTTCTTAGTTGGTAGAATTTGTAGATTAATTTTGCTTTCGAAGGACATCGGCCACTATCCTGGTAGAGACAAGAGGTGATATTACTTCTTTGAAGATATACAGGGTGTTTCTTAAGTACGTGTAGAAAATTCAGGAGCGTGTTGCTGACATCAAAATGAGAAGAAAAGTTCGTATAAATATATGTCCGCAAGTTATTCGTTTCTGAGATACTGAGTGTCAAAGTTGAATTCTTATTTTTATTTTTTGTGAATAATATCAAAATAATTTTGATATTTGGGTGAAGTTTGGTATCTGGGAATATTTATTATTCAGTTTGTGTGAAAAGTATATTCTTGGTAGAGGTCCCTGCGAGAAACTGTAGATCGATGTATAATCGATGCAAGTGATTTTGAATGACAAGATTTTTAAATTTAAAATGAATTCAATTTGAAATGAGTTTTTCCACAATTAACATAAAATTTGATTTTATCATTGAAAAATCATCCGAGATACCAAACTTTACTCGAATATCACAGATATTTTGGAATTTATTCACAAAAAACATATATCAGAATTAAACTTTGACACTCTGTATTTTAGAAACGAATAACTTGCGGACATGTGTTTATGGGAACTTTTTTTCTTATTTCAACGTCATCAACATGCTCCTAAAGTTTCTACACGTACTTAAGAAACACCCTGTATAGATTACTTGATGAAAAATGAATTTGACGTGGATGATAAAATTGTCAATGCCATTGAAAACCCAACTTTGATGCCATCCTCTTCCCGAAGCGAAACTTTCAGTGTTAGTTAATAAGGTAACTTTCAAAGCAAAAACAAATCTTCCCGAAAAAGCATTGAGAAACTGAACAAATTTTATAATTAATTTGAATAGCAGTGCTGATAGTACTTCTCAAAATGTTTCTGATAGTCAATACATTGTTGTACTTGAATTATAATGGTTTTTTTCTGCATATAGTACTTTTATTTCAGAGTTGGCAAAATTTTAGAATTCTCAGTGTCATTTGTATCACAACGTGAAAAGATACCTGTAGAAAAAAATCAATATTTCCTTCAAGGGGTTTTGAACCCGACTTAAAAAATAAAAAAATTCCAAACCATGCAACAATGACGACAGGAAACCTAATGATAAAACTGTTATGAAGAAAACAGAGTTTTAAAAAAGTAGTCATAGAAAAAGTATAGTGTACATTAAGCTTGAAATTACCCAATTTCCACTGGTATGTCATTTCATGTCACTGTACAGTATACTAATGCTGTTATTGAGTGACACAATTTTCGATAACTTGCTTGTAACAATAAATCATCAACTCCATCGCACAATAAAACCAATGTCAGAAAATCATTTTGTCAATCCGTATCTACTATAATTTCAATCTATCATATTCTGAGGGACTAGTAAATTTCAGTTATCCCTTGCAATATTCATTTAATACCAACCAAATAATACAGGTTTGTGTAGTCAGTCCCCAATTTACACGCTCATTGTAGCACGAATTTGAAGGGGATCTAATAAGACCCCATTATTTATGCCAGTGTGCGTTCAAATTAGAGTGTCCAATCTCAATCACGATATGAAACAGTTGATGGATCACCACTTCACGTGATCTTTGATTTTTGTACATGTTTCATTAATGTGATATGGTTTGTATACTATGGTAATGGTGAGTAAACTTTTATTCGTAATTATGTTACGATTACAATGAAAGATAAAAACCATAAACGGTTTCAAACTGATCAAATGTAATGGATTATTTTAAATATATATCCTGACCAGTTAATGAACTAAACTTTGAATGGACGAAAAATCTAGATAGAGCATTTTCTGAAGTCCTTTCAGCATTTGCATTCCTTCAGGTTTCCAATGCGGTAAGAGCCAAGTCAATAGCTATTTGTGTGTTTAGAGCGCAAAGCGTAGACCTTCATTAAGTTGGCAGCGTCGTTAACCTTACCACCACCACAGTTCCTTAGAGTAATTTGAATTTATTATTTCTACTACTGCTTACCAAAGTAGCCTTTGACGCTTTCAGATCTCAACGCAAAGTTGACGTTTTCCGAGGAATGTCATTTTGTGAAAGATTTACGCTCTAGAGCGTAGAAGCAAGAGCGAAGAAACGCTCGATCTTCCTAGCTTTTGTTGAAAACGAACCTATTCTTGCACGATGGAAACTGAACACAAAAAACTCAAAGCACTCTGAGGAACTGCGGTGGTGCGGTGGTTATAGGTGCTTCCTACTAAACTGGGTTTTCCATCTTGGCGTGAGTTCGGTCTCGGGCTTTGTCATTTTTTTTTAGGAAAGTTTTTTACCTTTTGTTAGAGATGTAAATTATTGGATATTTGGAAAGCTTATACATTTGGGATTACTATTGAATGTAAATTTTCTCATAGGTAATATCATGTGCCTATGTTGAATGAAATGACTATCGTTTTTATGTCTAAGAGCTGCGTTTGTAAAAAAAAATCATGTGTGTATTTCGAGCACAAAGTGTCATTGTCGCTCTCCAAAGATTACCGCCTTTCGCTTCGCAACGCGCGGTAACTCTCTTTGTCGAGTAGCAATCAATCACTTTGCGCTCTAAATACACAAATAGCTATTATATAGTTTTCATCATGCATGACATTTCTTGGAAAACGTCAACTTCGCATTGAGATCTGAAAGCGTCAAAGGCTCAAAGGCTACTTTGGTGAGCGGTTGTAGAAAAATACATTTTTGCCGCTTAAACAGGGTGATTCAGAAGTACTTTGACAAACTCCAGGAGGTGATTCCTCACAATATTCTAATATGAATTGTCCAAATAAATATATAAATAACTCTTGAAATACAGAACTTAATTAAACGAAACTTGGTAATAAGAGGTTTTTGAGGTGTCGAATTTGAACCTGATGTTATTATTGCTCGTACTCGTAGGGGGCGCCACCAACACGTCTTTTTCTTTTTTGAAGATTCATAACTTTTTTGAGTATTCTTCTAGCACATTTTTCAGTAAAAAAATCGATTCCTCTATCATATCTACGTAAAAAAGCTACCCTTGTTACAAGTCGCTGTAAGCAACCGTTTTCTAGATATTAGGACTTGAAAATTTCAAGTGGATTATTTGATAATCTATGCATGTAATAATTATTACCTTTATTTTGCATTTGCATTAATTTGACGTTTAAGTAAGCAGTTTTGTTTTTTTTGTAGGGGGCGCCACCTATTCTATTACTTTTTACTCGCTTGAAGAGGTCATTACTGTTGGGTACGTTCCTTTATGACATCTTTAAGCGAAATAGTAATTTAATAATAATAATTCAATAGTAATAATTAATAGTAATAAAATTTGCAAGAAATGTCAACATTTTATTTCAGGAAATTTTGAATATGTAGAATAAACTAAAATGAACGAAACTAAATTGTATTCAAATAAATTGTTGAAAGTGTCCACCTTCAGCGAAGATACAGGCAGTCAGTCGTCTAGTCATTGAATCTCGTACCCGCTCAAAAATCATTGGTGTGTTCCTTATTGTTTCACATGCGTCTACTATTCGGTTTCTAAGATCTTCCTCGTTCGACCTTGGTGCCCACGGCTGGTTAGGTTCCTCTACACCCCTACCGATCCGTCGATTTGGATAGACTCTGTTAAGGAACTCCCTGGCTACAACGCTAAAATGGGCCGGAGCCCCATCATGCATAAACCACATGCGGATACGAATTTCTAATGGTACATTCTGAAGTAGTCCAGGCAATTCATTTTCTAAAAAGTGTCTGTAAGTTGCGCCATTCAGTCGGAGCGGAAGTAAGAAAGGACCTATCAAGTAATTATCAATTATTGCCGCCCATACATTTACAGAAAATTGATACTGATAATGCCTTTCACTAACTGCATGCGGATTTGCGAGAGCCCAAACATGGTTGTTATGAAAATTTGTGATAGCATTTCGGGAGAAGTTTGACTCGTCCGTGAAGAGTACATATCTTAAAAATTGAGGATTTTCAGCCAATTTTCTCAGAAACCACTGACACATAGTAATGCGTTGGGAAAAGTCTCGTGGCAAAAGAGCTTGTACCCTTTGAATATGGTATGGATAAAACTGTTGATCGTGGATAATCCTCCAAACTGTGGACTGAGTAGAATTGACAGCTTCAGCAATTATTCTTGTACTTGTTTCTGGATTCTCCTCGAGAGCGTTAAAAACAGCTTCTTCCAATTCTGGGGTTCGGACTGCTCGTGGTCTTCCAATAATATCAGCTGCCCTCTTAAAGCTACCTGTTTCTGCCAAACGACGGTGGAGACTAGCAAATGTTGGAGCTGAAGGCAGTACTCGATTAGGAAATCGCTCCTGGTAAATACGTCTTGCATCGCGCGCATTGCCATCCGCAAGGCCATAAATAACGAAATGCATATTGGCTAAATGAGCATTATTGTTTGAATAATCCATTTTTTCAAAATTAGTGTTTTCTACTTCTACTTACGGTAACTTCAACAAAACGTTTAACTGTCACAAAATATGTCATTACCAAAACTACTTACTTAAACGTCAAATTCTTTTCCAAAGCATTCTTGTGAAAAATGCAAAATATTGGTTAATAAAATAACTTCAACATGCATCGATTATCAAATAATTGACTTGAAATTTTCAAGTCCAAATATTTAGAAAACGGTTGCTTACAGCGACTTGTAACAAGGGTAGCTTTTTTACGTAGATATGATAGAGGAATTGATTTTTTTACTGAAAAATGTGCTAGAAGAACACTCAAAAAAGTTATGAATCTTCAAAAAATAAAAAGACGTGTTGGTGGCGCCCCCTACGAGTACGAGCAATAATAACATCAGGATCGAATTCGACATCTTAAAAATCTCTTATTACCAAGTTTCGTTCAATTAAGTTCAGTGTCTCAAGAGTTATTTGAAAAAAACCAAAATAAAAATAAAACTTCAACACCCTGTATCTTGGAAACGAAGCGTTTCCGGACATATATTTATTCGGGCAATTCATATTAGAATATTGTGAGGAATCACCTCCTGAAGTTTGTCAAAGTACTTTTGAATCACCCTGTATAAATAAATTAAATTGGGGTTATCGATCATCATGTACATGTTGTGAATACAAACAGTATTATTCTGAAGTAACAAATAGCAATAAACTAATATTCTGTTTTCATAATTCTCTTGCAAATACTGTTGCATGAAGTAGTCGTGGTCTTAGAGCGTTTGTCTTCCACTCAGGTTGGTTCGATCCCACCGCCTGTCTCTGAAGTGGTTCAGAATCCACTTTTATGTAAGCTGTAGTTCCTGGATCACCCTTGCTCGCTTTTGAGGGGTTTTCTCCGGAAACCTGAGAGTTTCGTAAAAATAAATTTTCCAATTTTTTTTTACTTGATATTCAAACGACCTGTACTTATTCTTTCTCAAAATCTTTCTTGCTGGCTCATAAATAATTTATAACTGAAGGCTACTTTATCTAGTAGCAGAAGTGGGATCCACTTCTACAAATGCTGAAACATTGACTTCGGTCACCTCATCAATAATAAAATTCATAGTTGGGAGTTTTACGTCTGAGTTGTTCCTTCAAAACCAGCGGGGAAATATTGAAAATATGGATATATGATGTCTGTTGAAATACCTTCCTTCATACAGAGTTGCAGCATTTCTCGGATTTTTCTTGCTTTCTATCAATCAATTGCTTTTCGTCTTTTTCATATTTTGGGTACATGTTCATTAAGAGATTTGATGACCCAAAAGCACACTAGTTACACAAACTTGTCAGGTTATTGATGTAGGTATACCAGGGTCGGACTGGACATGGCGGCTGGGCGGCAGTTGCCGCCTGGGCCAACCTTAGAAAATGTGGGGGGGCCAAAAGCAAAATGTGGGGCCAAATGCAAAATGACACAAACACAACTAAATGGTAAACACTTCCACTGATCATTGACCCTTATCCCTTATCATCTTCAAGTTGATAGTAATCGTTAAGGTTCATATAAAGTCAAATATTTCGCGTTTCTGAACTGTAAGATGGCACTGACAACATATATTTTTCTTACCATAGTGACAGCAATCATTCATAATATTTTCAAATAAATTAGTTTTCTGCTGAAATATCTACCGAATATTCAACGGTCAACCCTACTGCAAATGCATTGGCGCCAAATCTCAATATTATTCGGAATACTACGAAATAGCTCACAGGATTATTAATCATTGTCTGGTATTAATTGTGGTAATGTGGTTCAATGCATTATGTAGCTATATTGTCAAGGGGTTTGTGAGATGAAAGGTAAGACGCCATCTTCTCTCTTCTATTATTCTTTCTATTTTGAAGTGGACTAGTAACGATTGTATCCATACCTTTTCTACCGTATGTAATTTGGTGGTTTATTTCATTGTTTTTCGGAATTATGAGTTTATTGTTATGTTTTTGAGCTATGTTTTCAAGTTTCTTTCTTTCTTTTCTTTTCTTCTTTTTCCAACTCTTCGTATATGCTTATTGTTTAGTGTTCTACGAAATATTTCAGTTTTGCAGTATCTCCGGTTTTTTTTGGGAATGTAGACTTCGCGGGCCTCATTAAAAGGTGTGGACCATTTCGTTTAAAGCTGGTTTATTCTTTTTCTTACAGTTTGGTTTATTGATGATGCCTGAGCCGTCGGTTTTCCTGTGGAAGATCTTAGCACAAACAACAATGTTGTTGGTTGAATTCAAAAAGAGCAGCTAATATGAACAACTCACTTTAATTCATTTTTATCAATATTTTTCAACTTTGTGAGCCGAACTCTGCCTATTATGCCGTTATTTTTTATGTATATAATATAAAGTTATTTAAAAACAACTGGAATGGACAGTAAGACGCTATTATGGTTATAATTATTATTTTTCAATTCTGTTTTGCGTCCTGTTTTATTTCCAAAACTGATATTTTAAATCGCAAAACACAAAACTTATTACTTACATACTTCTTCAATTGTGTCCAAAGACTCCAAGGCTTTAGGCGGACCAATCCAACATCCAACTGTTGAACTGACAAACCCCTATCGACGTAACTTTCATTTTCGAAAAATTAAACAAATTACATCGGTTACCGCTGTCTAGAACTATTGGCAACGCTGTACAGTAACTATGACAGTGACCAAAATGCTGTGCAATACCTTGTGGACAGTAGCAGAACTGTCTTTTCATTCATGTACTACAGAGGAATCACTTACTGGAGCAATTTACCGTTTTTTGTCCGAGGTTTTGAAAATCACTATTGAAAAAATAAATCGTTTGATTTTATTTCTGAAAAATAGTATGAATAATTCCTCAATGTTCAGTATTTTAAATTTATTTAAATATTACTTGCAAAAGCGATTCTTCTCAACTCTCTTTGATTATATAACAAGATTTTCAGAATCTTTTGAAGTAGAAAATTCTAAAAAAAGTCGTGATAATCTTTTACATTGACATTGATGTCATGATATTTGAAATGGAATCTGATGAATGGTTTTTGTACCATAACAAAACCCCTAGAAGCAAACTTTTGTTGTAGTGTTCTCTATATTTCACATTTATTAAAATTATTTTATTTTCTATTCCTACTCCCTACCTATCGCTTTTATTTTTATATATTAGGAATATTTACATTTTTTCTGGAATCCTAAAAAGCTTTTACTTGTGTTTTAATTTAAATACCCTTTTTATAGTTTGTTTGTTATTTTACTTTTCAATTTAAAAATTTATTTTTGTAATTTAGTTTTATTGATGAAAGTTGGCAAATGACGGAGGTCCAAACTCATTATAATTAATTTTTTCATTGGGGAAGTGGTGGGCCAAAACTTGTTATAAATTAGATTTTTTTCAGTGGGGAAATGTTGGGCCAAATAGGTACACTGCCACGTGGGCCAAATGGTCCCAGTCCGGCTCTGAGGTACACTAATTTCTTGATTGTTGGAGTTATTTTTGTTTCTACTTTTCATTTTTCAAGTACTTATCATCCAGTGAGAATTTTGTGATGAGAATAGGAATGGATCAAAGAAATGTAATGAGCTCTTTTCGTGTCGGATATGTTTGGAAATGTTCGCGGACTAGAAAAATGTACAATCATACAGAGCGTGTCTTCGAGTATTTCATAGTTGGATGCAGTTCCAAGTGAAGCTGCCTTCAAAACGCTTAACTCGTTTGAAAGCTGATTCATTTGAAAAATTTGTTATGCCTTTCCTTTTGATAGGGAAATTTAAGATATAATCACAGTTTTGTTCAATTTTGTATCTACAGCATACCTACTTGATTAGCGACTTCCCAGGTAGCACATCATATCGGCTGAATCTTGGTTCCATATTGGGCCAATATAGATATATTGTAAATGTAAAATCAATATTGGTTCAATATGGATGAATATTCAAAAAACAATATTATATTAATAATATTGGTGGGATATTGGTTGAACTAGTTTTGAATGTAGATTATCAAACGAAATATTGGGTCAATATTGGTTGAATAATTTCTACCAATATCGATAATACAATATTGGTTATATATTGTTTTCCACATCTAGAATAAATATTGCAATCCAAATATTCCAGTCATATCGATTATAGGGGAAAAAAACTATATTGCATTTCCAAGTTTGTTGAATATCATATCCACTTTATTTGACAAAATGTAATAACTCATATTGAGTCAATATTGGTTGACTGATATTTACCAATATCGATAAAACAATATTGTCTTCACGTCGTTTTTAACATCTAGAATAAATATCGCAATCCCAATATTCCCCTAATATCGATTCTAGGAATAAAAACTATATTGTACCTCCCAATGTGATTACACATTGGTTGAATATAATTTCGCCAATATTCAACAAATCTTATTAATCAATATTGGGTCAATATTGGTTCAATAATATTTATCGATTTCGTTAAAACAATATTGTCTTCATATTGTTTCCTATATCTAGATTGAGATGAAATTTGAATATTGGCCGAATATTCAATGAAACATATTGAAATTATATCATGATCAAACCTAGATAAAAATCCGCTAGGTGGCTCTACATATGGAACGTCTTCCAAAACCTACGAAAGTATATTAAATGCTTCTCACAACTTGTTTCAAGACAGCTCACTCAGTGGTTATGGCGATGAAAAGGCAGACTCTGGTGTCACCTTCATCAACTAAAAGACATTTAATAATTTACCAAGGTATATTGACATCCACCAATATATCCAAATGATATTGTACCAATATCGATAAATATTGTACCAATATCGATAAATATTTTGGGGCCATTATAGCTTCAAGAATATTTCACCAAAACTATTTCTAAACTATTCAAACAATATTCGACCAATATCGCAATATGTTCACATATTACTTCTCGACAATATTACTTTTGAATATTGTGCCAATATTGTTAGAATATTGTATCAGCGATATTGTACCAATATCGCCGAACATTTTGAGGCCAATATCAGTTCAAGGATATTTCGCCAATATTATTCAAGTAATATTGGACCAATATCGCCGAATGTTCACATTTTTTTTCTCGCCAATATTGCATTTCAAATATTTCGCCAATATGTTCACAATATTGTACCAATATTTTACCAATATAGGTGTGCTACTTGGGTTATCTCAGTTTCCTCAAAGTTTTCTAACCTAAATAATAAGTGTACCTACTGAGATTGTTATCCATCCAATTTTCGAGTCGAAACCATCAATGGAATCTTCGTAAAAATTAATATCTACGGAATTTGTATCGAAAAGAGGTCATAATATGAGAGTCCTCAGCAAAGTAGTAATAACTATTTACAATATTGTGTACTAATAATTCATGCTATTCAGATTGGTTGAATTGTGGCCAAGCACACTCAAAACTGGTATAAAATTATGAAAATATTAGTAAAACGTAATATTGGCAACAAAAAAAATGTGAACATTTCGCGATATTGATTCAGTATGACTGGAACATTCCAAAAATAATATTGTTGAAGTATTCTCGAAGCAATATAGGCATCAAAACACTCAACGGTATTGTTATAATATCATTTGGCCATATTGGTAAGGTACAATATTTAATGTGAATATGATTCTTTGGAAACATTGTTGAAATATTTTGAAAAAATTCTTACAATTTCAGTTCTCCTTCAATTAATGTGTCACCTGAGTCTGTCTTCTGAGTTTTGATTGGCATAACCCCTCAGGTCTGTTAAAGAAAAAAAATTATAACATTTTATATTTTTTTTGAGTTTCAGCAGACGTTGTATATAGATGAATCGTTTTTTTATCTGGTTGTGAGAATAATTTATTTCAGTTCGTTTATTGAATAATCAGCCATTATTCGAATTTCAACAATGGTATCAGATTATCTTCGTAATATTATATAAATATTATTATAGCACTACAAGTTAATTTGATTCATTGTATAATGGTGAAAAAATATTCAATCAATGTGCTATTAAACTTTGATATACAATATTGTTTTCAAACTGTAGAATCGATATGAGAGCAATATTGGAATTGCAAAATTGATTCTAGATGTTGGAAACAATTTGTACACAATCAGCCTCATTCAGGTGTCCACATGATAATTCAATAATTTTCAACAAGGATTGAGTATTGTAACTTTCCAATATCTGGAAGTTTTTGACGTTTTTGTATTCACGTGTAACTTTCGAAAGTCAACTTCTCGAATGTTGAAAACTTCCATTGGAAAAATTATTTAGATTTGGCAACGATGGAAATTCGGTTATATGATGAATTTTTGACAGATGACATGTTTACTGTTGACATTTTGTTGTTGATGCAGGAATCAAAAAAATATTTAGAAGAACAAGGATCACAAAACTGGATGCAGAAAAAAAAACAACATTTGTAAAAGTGCCAGGCGTTCCAAAGAAGAGAACGAGCTTGGGAGCGAAGCATCACCAGCTTTAGATTTATAAACAGAAATAACGCCTTTCCTGGGCGTGAAAATGCGTTGAAATTGTTGAAAAACTCACCTTTCTCCCCATTATTTCCTTCATCTGTTTGAGGAAAATTATTTTACCCAGGTAGCACATCATATAGGCTGAATCTTGGTTCCATATTAGGCCAATATAGATATATTGTAAATGAAAAAATAACATTGGTCCAATATGGGTGAATATTCAAAAATCAATATTATATTAATAATTTTGGTGGAATATTGGTTGAACCTGTTTTGAATGCAGATTGTCACATGTAATTTTGGGTCAATATTGTTTGAATAATTTCTACCAATATCAATAATACAATATTGTCTTTACATCGTTTTCCACGTCTAGAATAAATACTGCAATCCCAGTATTATATCATATCGATTCTAGCGATAAAAAACTATTTGTATTTCCAAGTTTGATAGCACATTGGTTGAATATCATTTCAACTTTATTTACCAAATTGTAGTAGCTGATATTGGGTAAATATTGGTTCAATGATATTTACCAATATCGATAAGATAGTATCGTCTTCATATTGTTTTCAACATCTAGAATAAATATTGCAATCCCAATATTCTTCTCATACCGATTCTAGGAATAAAAACTGTAATGTATATCCAAGTGTGATTACACATTGGTTGAAAAGTATTTCGCTAATATTCAACAAATCTTATTAATCAATATTGGTTCAATATTGGTTCAATAATATTTACCGATATCGTTAAAACAATAATGTCTCCATATTGTTTCCTACATCTAGATTAGGATTATTTTTGAATATTGGCGGAATACTCAACAACATCTTAAAATTATATCATGATCAAACATGGATAAAAATCCGCTAGATGGGTCCACATATAGAACGTCTTCTAAAACCTACGAAAATATATTAAATACTTTCCATAACTTGTTTTCAAGACAGCTGACTCAGTGGTTATGGCGATCAAAAGGCAGAGTCTGGTGTCACCTTGGTCAACTAAAAGACATTAAATAATTTACCAAAGTATGTTCACTTCCACCAATATATCCGAATGATATTTTACCTATATCGATGAAAGTTTTGGTGCCATTTAAGATGTCGAAAAAACATTGTGTTTCGACTTATTCCTGCAAAACTGTGGGATAAAACGGGAGACAATTCGCCAGCTTGATTAAGAGAAAACAAATGAAATCGTGACCTGTTTCCCAAATATTCCGCATTTGCGTGTACCGCCACGGTCGGTTTTCCTGTTAGGTTAAATTTACAAGCACAGAAGTTTCCAAGTATTTTCGACGGATGAACTGAATAACGAAACCTAATTATTGAAATTTACTGAATCACTATCACCAATCAGTTTTATTTGTTACATTTTCGACTTATTTTTATAATTTTTTACTGAAATGCAATTAACTACAATAATAACCACGCATTTCATTTGGAAGTATCGAAATTAAGCTTCATGGCAATTCACCATTAATACCAATCTTGTGCTAATATAATCAGGAATGGGGAGATATATTCGTGCCATTATTTTCATTAAAATGTTTTCTAATAATACAAGATACTATTTGATAATCTTCATAATATGGTGGTACTCACTTTCGGTACTGGATATAGATGAAATATTTTGTTCGTCCTTCTGGATTGCCCACAAATGATACAAAAACGGATCATGAACGAATTATTGTTGTACAGACTACACAGAAAACGATTAAATATTAAAAAATTGTATTCAATGTTTCGCCAACACAGCAGCTTCTTCACTGTCTGATTGAATAAAGTTTGTGGAGATCGAATCGTTTTCTATGTACTTTATACAATTACTATGGATATTCATCAACGGCCGAGTCAATCAGACAAATTGAATTATCATTGAATGAATGATGAATTTCTAAGAAAATATGCAGCAAAATGGACAAACACATTAATAATAGTCATCAATACAGGGAAATTGCACTATGAAATTCAGATTCCGTCACAACTATTCACTTTTGAACATTATTTGAATTTTGTTGAAATTCCATAAAATTGACAACAGTCGTCAATCACCATATCCCTGGAATATTGACAGGACTAAAATTCTATAAAGGCGTCATCTATGGGACAGACTGAAGAAGCAGACCACTATTTCATTTGTTTATTTGTCTTCTGAAACATCAAAACAAAATCGAATCACTCGACACACCAGGGTTTTTATACATCTCATTATCATTTCTTCAAGAATATTTCACCAGTACTATTTTTGAAATGTATAAATAATAATCCACCAATATCGCAAAATGTTCTCATTTTACTTCTCGACAATATTATGTTTGAATATTTCACCAATAATGCGTCAGAATATTGTACCAGCGATATATTGTTCCAATGTCGCCAAATATTTTGCGGCCAATACTGCTTCGAGAATATTTCGCCAATATTATTCAAGTAATATTGGCGAGTTCACAATTTTTCAAGGCATACTTGTATATTTTGGCGATTCCGCGCTGCAATGCATTTCACTTTCTGCAAGCTACGCGATTTTTATGAAAAATAACGAAAAATCCACTTTCTTTCATGCCAACGTATTTTGTAACATAAATCATACCGCTTTTTCAGATGAAACATGGCGTTACCGTGTTATTTCTACAAATCATGTTGTATTCCGCTTCACAGAGACAGCAACCCGCGATTTATTGGCCTCAGCAGTAGTGTTAATTTCGTTAGAACAGGATGAAATTTAATTTCTGCTTCAGTGCTGGGGGTTTTGTCGTCTTTCGGAACTGTGCCAATTTTTGACTCCGTTTTTCTCTCTTTCTCTCGCGAAAGCTTCTCTTTGATTTTAGCTTTGAATTCAACATCAATTACAAATTGGATATAACGTGATGATTGACATAACTTGAAAGTTTCGTTATTGGATTTATGTTGATGATAGTTGCAACGCCCTGAGATTCAAATAATCTTGATTGAGAAAACTTCGGATTCGTTCATTAAAAATCCTGATCCATCGAGAAAGAATGTATACTCATAACAATATTCAATGAAATCTACTCCAAGATAAAAATGTCGAAGTGAACCAAATTGTTGGAAAAATCTACCACGTTAGTATTTGTTTCCTAGGCGAAACTTTTACAACAGCATTTTTCCAAACCGTCTTACCCGTTTACTTGAAAAGAAGCGATTTAAAAAAAATCGGTAGTGATTTATTGAAGATAGATCGAAAAAATTAAATATTTAAGTTTATGGCATATCAGACGGGAAAATGAAAATCAGAACTGAATTAAAAAAAATGTGGATCAACCGGGATTCAAACCCGGGTCTGTACAACAGTTTTTTTGTGCTCTAAAAGTTCTACAACAACCACTAGGAAATATTTTTCATTTCTTGAATTTTTTTTTAATAAGAACACCAAAACTTCAAAACCGAAGAGAGATATCGAAAAACAGTCAATGAATAGTTTATTGTACTTAAAAAGTTCTACAAAAAGTGATGATAAAATCTTGTCAAATTTCGAAAAATAAACTGATTAATTTTGGATTTTTTTTTATGAAAACAAGAAAAACTCGAAATCGAAAAGGGATATCGAAAAAATGGATATGAACAATTATAAAGGTTTTAACCGCTTGCCTTACTAGTTTTTTCATGATTTTCTGTACAAAAATGACTAATTTTTTTATTGGTGTTTCTGATGGATCAAATAGAGTGAAACATTACCATATGTCTTTTTTTACTGTTAATGCTTTATTTTGCTTTTGACTTCAGTTGAAATTACCCTACTAGTACTAAACCGAGATAACTCGTCATTTTGACTTTTGAAAATTATTACCAAAAATATCTTCGAAAATTATAATGAAAATCAATATATAACTGAAAAAAAAATATATTTCTCATGAAACTACAAAAAACTCTTACAAGTACAAAAGAAATATTATTTCGTGTGATAATCTTTGAAACACGGAACAATGCATAAACCAACATTGCCTGGCTTGAAGTAATAACGCATATGCATCGTCGCTCTCTGAGTCATCAAAGTCACTTTCTGATGTATCACTTCCTGATTGTTCTATTTCATCCTCTAATACGTACTCATTCTCACTTGACTCATATTCATCTATATCTTCATCCATTATTATGAATTACGAGCGAAATTGAAAGAGCAATTATAACCGGCCCAAATGCGAAGGAAGACTGACTCGTCACCAGCCCCACCACGTATGAAACACGCGGCAAACATGCGTATATGTTTGGGACCGAGTTACTTCGACGTAGTACGCGATATTGCAGCGATAAAACCGATATAATACGGCTGAAAACTGTCCAGACGGTCAGCATTTACATGTGACGAGTTAATTCCGGATAGTACTACTCTGCAAGAAATATCAGGACGAGTTATCTCGCTATCTCGGGATAGTAAGGCAAGCGGTTAAGAAGTTCTACAAAAACTGACTTCGAAATTTGCTCATGTCTTGAAAAATAAACGGAATATTGAATTTTTTTTATGTAAACACTAAAAACTCAAGGCGGCGACAGTTTTTCAAATTTCACGAGATACTTTATTTGATTGCTTTCCAAAAACCTGCAAAAAATGTTATTTATTTTTTTTAGTTATACAGTGTGACACACTTAAGATGAAGACACCCCTGTATTTTAGTCATTTTTGAAAGCAGAGATTTGATTTTCGGTACAGACGTATTACTTCATGGGCCGCACTTTTCGCAATACTCAGCCCGAGTGACAGCCTGAAACCCAGCCTACTGCGATCCCGCGAAAAGGGCAAATTCTCGATATTTTGCGTCGCGTTGGAGATACCGAAAAAAATTATTCGAAAAAGTTGCTTAGAAATCGATTTTGACCCTACACACCAAATTTCAATGCAAAATTCGAATTTTGAATTTTTGGTAATTTTCATATTAAAGTCCGATTTTCAATTAATGGTTCTGAATAAGAAGCTACGAAAACAATAAATTCGTCATAATGTAGGAATAAGAATGAAAAACCTAATATTCATTATGAAAAAATTCAAATTTTGTTTATTAGTTGTTACTAAATCGGACTTTAATATGAAAATTACAAAAAAATTCAAAATTCGAATTTTGTAATGAAATTCGGTATGTAGGGTCAAAATCGATTTCTAAGCAACTTTTTCGAATAACTTTTTTCGGTATCTCCAACGCGACGCAAAATATCGAGAATTTGCCCTTTTCGCGGGATCGGAGTAGGCTGGGTTTAAGGCTGTCACT
Organism: Chrysolina oricalcia; assembly: GCA_944452925.2. Classification (NCBI taxonomy): domain Eukaryota; kingdom Metazoa; phylum Arthropoda; class Insecta; order Coleoptera; family Chrysomelidae; genus Chrysolina; species Chrysolina oricalcia. The sequence goes on from OX101818.2 coordinate 20,736,374, forward strand.
CGGGCTGAGTATTGCGAAAAGTGCGACCCATGAAGGTCTACGGCTGTACCGAAAATCAAATCTCTGCAAAAATTACTAAAATACAGGGGTGTCTTCATCTTAAGTGTGTCACACTGTATATTGATAGTCCAGGAAATATTTTGCAAAAAAGAAAAAAAAATTTAAAATTATTTTTTAGTCAGGGGGGCAACTAGCCCCCCAACCCTAAACATCTCTTTTTTCAATTACCTATGGTAGAAGTCCATTTTATATCTCGAAGTGGAGTGGTATGGATATACAAATAAGTAAAACGCAAAATCGTCTCCAAGATTTAATATCACCATCCGGTTCGCTAAGATAGTAAAACGTCTATCAATCAGTTGACAATCACATAGTTGGACATGTTTCGGACCTTTTATTGTAGAATTGCTAAATAGCTGATGATGGATCTATGTTGTCATCTGATTGACAGCCGTTTTACCATCTGACTGCAACGGATGGTGATATTAAATTGTGGAGACGACTTTGCGTTTTACTGATTTGTATATCTCTTTTTTCCCAAAAATATTCTACCTACGCAGCCAACGGAATTTTTCCAAAATTCCTAAGCGTTTTCTAATTAGCTTTCAGGGGATCAAGTGGGGGCAGAGAGAATTATTTTCCGAAATCGAAACGCCGGCTCTACTTATATAACGGTATAAAGTGTTCCTGGAACGGACTTCGATAGTAGTAATAAAATGCCCCCTGTCCCCTGGTACCAAAAATCCGGTACCCCACCCCCATACACCTTAGAATAATTACGAGTTCTACAAAATAGATATTTTGGATTTTTCGTCCGACGACGCATGAACCCTGCTCACATTCCCTATTAGTGATACCGAAATGAAAAAGGCAGCTACTCATCTATTCTATTCGAATTACTATTCGGTGGCAGTTGGGAAACTTTGATAATTTTCTCTTGGAAAATTAGAATCTACCTTCGAATTTTTTCGCCTCATGCTGTTGCCTACTTTTTTATCGGTAAATCCACAACTGCATGGTGTTAGAGTTTAAGGATATATCTGCACAAATTTCCAGAGTAGCAGATATACTCGCAATATAAATTTCCGCCCTTCATTTTCCTGAATTACATCCACATTTGCATTTACCTCCACAATAGCCAAAGGCTCAATTAAAAGTCCCGTTTAACGATACGAGGAAATGGGACATGCAAAATTTGCATAGAGAAAAAATCCCCATTACGTTCACTTCATTTGATCCACTTTACAACCCTACATCTTTTGTAGAGCAATCATAAAAAAACGAAAACAGAAAAATAACATTACGTTGGTGCCTAACAAAGCATACGATACAAAGACCGTATGAAAAATACACGCCCGTTAAAAATGGATAACATCCATTTTTTATAAAACCACGCTACAACGTAACTGTTTCGAAACAAAAGAAAATTGCAAAGGAAGGGATCTGCATCGCAAATCCTTGATAATATGATGGTAGCAGCTGGTGCCATTCCATAAATCTTCGCGTAAATGGGATTTCCATACGTTGAAGTATTTCCATTCATTGAACACGAAATATTGCAGTTCACAACAAACAGATTTATTGTTTTTTTTTCTGAAGAACTAAGAAGCAAAGGTATCTCAGATTTTTTTACGGTAAGTTGCACAAACGAGCGTTAGTAACTAATTATAAACGGGTTTCATAATATATTTTCAGTAACAATTCTTAATTGAGGTGTACTAATTTCACTTGTATTTCAGACTCCATAAGCTTTGTGAATCATTTACAATTTCATTTCAAAGACTGCAACCCTTTTTAGGTTAATCTTGAGATAATCAGAGAAACAAGTTTCACAGAGAATTTTTAGATGGCAAATCTCAAAAATTAATTACCAGATATAATACCAGTGGAGATGAGTCCAATTCAGCTAACTCACGAAAACTATAGCACACCAAATATAATAATAATAATAGAGGGATTTTATTTTCTATTACAAATGGATAAATAAATAATAAATCATAGAATTATGGAAATGCCCAAGAATCAGGTAATCAACGAATCAGGTAATCAACGAATCAGGTAATCAACGTATCATGCACACAGTACACAAGTTACCTAAAATTTAAAATTTCTTTTGACTATATTTGAACTCGAAAGTAATATTCAGAACAATCATCACATATTTATCACTTATCATTTTAGTTCATCTGTTCATTCTTGGAATACATTTTAGTTTGCCTTTTGGAACCAACTCCATAAAAGGACTAACAAGTTTATGAGGATTGAATTATAAATTCGAAAAATTTCGTAGGAGAATGCTCTTCCGAACATCGTTATTCTGTCCATTCTGTTATTCTTTCCAATAGATCAGGTAGCATTTTATGTTTGCTAAATCATGATCTATTATTGAGCTGATATAGACATATTATAAATGTAAAAATTATTGAATGAAAGTTTGTTTTTGTGGAGGATATTCGTTTCTTGACATACCTTTTTGAGAATTTTAACCTTCCACAGTCTGAAAATGAAAAAATGTTGATTCAAAAAAATGTGTACAAGTGTAGTAGATGGGCAATAATCAATTTGCCCCTAACAGTTACTGCGTTTAGAAGACTGTTGTCTTGAAAACAGTTTATTAATTTCGTCAGTAACGTATCGAATACTAAATTTGCCTATATGACGAGAAAAAAATTTAAATTGACTAAAAATACTTCTCTTCTTCAAAAACGTTGACGTTTCAGAGACTAAATTTGTCTCCGTTATCAAAACTCGAAGGATAAAAACTTGCTAAAAATTCTATTTTCATCAGCTTGGATATGAAAAGATTTGTTTTGACAAAGTTAAATGATATCTGCCAAATATTTTTTATCAAAACAAATCCTTTCATATCCAAGCAGATAAAAATAGAATTATTAGCAAGTTTTTATCCTTCAAGTTTTGATAACGGAGACAGATTTAGTATCCGAAACGTCATCGTTTTCGAAAAAGAGAAGTATTTTTAGTCAATTTAAAATTTTTTCTCGTCATATAGGCAAATTTAGTATTCGACACGTTACTGAAGAAATTATTAAACTGTTTTCAAGACAACAGTCTTCTAAACGCAGTAACTGATCGGGGCAAATTGATTATTGCCCCTCTACTACATACTTGTACAGATTTTTTTGAAACAGCATTTTTTCATTTTCAGACTATGGAAGGTTAAAATTCTCAAAAAGGGATGTCAAGTAAAAACTATATTGATCCAATAAGGGGAATATTGGAAAAACATTATTATTTTGATAATATTGGTGGATAATATTGGTCAACCTATTGTGAAAGAACATTGTCACATTTAATATTAGGTGAGTATTAATTTTTATCAATATCGCAATTCTAATTTTCCTCTTATATTGATTCTAAGGAAAAACAATTTCATACCTGAGTTTTGTAGCACATTGGTTGAATATTATTTCACCAATTTTCAACAAATCATATTGACCTATAATGGTCAATATTGGTTGAATAATTTTCACCATATATCGATAAAACAATACTGTTCACATATTGTTTCCAACGTCTTGAATGTATTTTGCAATCCCAATACTACTCTCGTATCGATGCAAGGGATTAATAACAATATAAATCCAAGTTCGTTCATAAGTTGAATAATTTAAATCAATATCGTAAAACACTAAGTTTTATCGATAAAACAAAATAATCTATAAATTGTTTCGAACATTAGAGTTAAAAAAAAGTTTTACAACAAAAGAAAGAATATAATTTCATCATTATTCAACAAGTCACATTGACGTGTATTGATTGATACATCTCCTGGGTGATAATAATTTTGAAAATCGAATGTAAACATATTATTTATAAATGTTACCAAACTTTGTCTCTCGAAAGTTATCCTGGCATCAGACAAAATATGTGCACTTTTTGTTTTTCCATGAAATGGTAATAAAAACGTTTAATTCAGATCAAAACATTTTCTGTCCAAATAACCATGTATTTTTGCATACTTTTTTTTAACGTAAGTTAAACACCTGAACAAATATGTTCACTTATTGATGTAATTAATCAATAAAAAGTATTTTATCATTTATATATCTCTTGAGCGATGGTAATTTTGAAAATTTTGAATAACCATATTATTTATATATGTTTTCAAACATTGTCTCTCCAAAGTTTTTCTGGCAACAGGAAAAATTTGAAAATTTCCTAATATAGTAATGAACATATTATATTAGATTAGATACATTTAACGACCAAATAACTATATATTTTTGCATACTTTGCCTGACGTAAATTGAATATTTAAAAAATTTTATTGATTTATTGATCAAAATAATCGATATAAACTATTATATCATAAACATATCTCTTGAGTGATGGTAATTTTGAAAATCGGATATAAACATATTATTGATATGTTTCCAAACATCGTCTTACATTGTCTCTCCAAATTTTTCCTGACATCAGGCAAAATATGAATATTTTACATATTTCGTTATATGGTAATGAAAATATCATATTTGAATCGATCCATTTTATGAACAAATAACTATGTAAGTTTGGGTACTTTTTTGCATACTTTGCCTGACGTGAGTTGAATATCTAAAGAAATATGTTTATTTATTGATCAAAATAATCAATATAAACTATTATATCGTTTAAATATATCCTGGGTGATGATCATTTTGAAAATCAAATGTAAACGTATCATTTATATACGTTTACAAAAATTGCCCCTTCAAAGTTTCCTTGGTATCAGACGAAATGTGCATATTTTTCATTCCTCATAATATAGTTATGAAAATGATTAATTCAAATTGATACATTTTACAATCAAATAATTATGTATTTTTGCATACTTTGCCTGACGTAAGTTAAATACCTTAAAAAATATGCTCAGATATTGATCAATATAATCAATATGAAGTATTCTACCCAACAATAGGTGTCGCTGCTATTGAAGTTACGAGGCATTATCTCAAACTCAGTAACAGTATATGAATACTATCAAAAGATTTTGTGAATTGTCCATTAGTTATTGGACCTCTTGGGTTACCATGATAACATGCACAAAGGGCCTAATAGGCTGCTTGGCTTGTACCTACAATATACCATGATAACCATTTTCAGTCTTTGGACATTCTGCATAATACGTCCTTTTGACAATGAAAATATGATCAATGAAGTATGTCGTTGATTCAATGCTGAAACTCAGGACATATCGCCTCAGGAAGGACCGTAGTGTTGGGAACATGACTTTCTAATCACTTGCTTGATATATATTATGATATGTTCTTTGGAAATAATACGTCATTTTGATGATGAAAATGAGATCAATGAAATATGACGTTGATACATCGCTGAAACTTGAGACTTATCGCCTCAGAAAAGACCATCGTATTGGAAACAAAGGTTTTGAATCAGTTACTTGACATGTTATAATATGCTATTTAGACAATGAGCATGATACGTCATTTTGATAATGAAAATATGATCATTGAAGTATGACGTTGATACAACGCTGAAAATTGGGACTTATCGCCTCAGAAAATACGTTTAATGGATACATATTGATGATGTTTACCATCATTCATAAGACGTTAAGTTTATGTTCCACATATGTAAGAATTTAAAAAATGTTCACCGGGAAGGTATAATACATATGGTCTGACGCTTATAATTTGGAAGCTACAAATTATTTGAGTAGAAAACGAGCCAACCTGAATAACTTTTAGAACAATGATTTTCAGGAAAAATAAAAAACACCTCAACAATAGTATACAGTTGGGCACATTTTGACATTATCAGATTTGATGGTACTTTCGTTATCGCACCCCCAGAGCATGTCACCATTTTTTTTAATGGATCAACCTATATTGTTTTACATTATTACACTTAAAAAAAGCCTTATTTTGCCTAGGAAAGTTTGAATTCGATATTCTCTTTATTTTGTATGTCTCATTCTACAATAACGATTACCTACCAGGTGAAGTTACAGTTGGTGTCTGTTTTTGTGAATTCTTGAGAAGCAATGGTTTATACGCTTCGAGAACGGATTGAAATAGTGAATTTGTACTACCAGAATGGAAATAGTGCTAGAGTTGCTGCCCGATTTTTCAATGATAATCATCCAGGAAGAAATGTACGACACAAATACGTTTCGGAATTATTTAACAAATTTATGGAAACTGGATCTGTTAATGATAAAAAGCATAACCGTTCAGGAGTTGTCAACGATGAAGATTTCTATTGCAGTTTTAGGGCACGTTGGACTGATGGAAAATACGCAATCTCTTACTAAGTTATCTCGAGAATCAGGAATCAGTCGTACAAATGTTTTCAGGATCCTTTACAAGTACAAATTTCATCCACATAAGATTAGACTAGTTCATGAATTGAACGAAGATGATTTCGATAGACGTATCGAGTTTTGTGAAAGTCTCTCTGAACTGATCAACTTGCATCAAAATTCGTTGATTTCCTAAATTTCAAAATGTATGTCATTGAAATATTCATATCTTGAATATATCGAAATATATAGTTGTTTAGTTTTCACATATTGTTTTTCGCCTGTATTTAGTTATGAAAATTTGGATTTCAGAAGTGTTCTCCCACAGATATTTTACGTCACTGACACAATCCGACAACGTTGGAATCGTGGAGGCATTTGTCGGTTGTCATAGTATTATCACTATTGTAAGTATATAATGTCATTTAACGTACGATCTGTCAGAGCTCTGATGAAAAAGGCATTGCTGATATTATATTTACTATAGGTTCTTGAATAACACTTCACCGATGTAAGACTCTTTTTATCCATACGACGGAGCCAATATAAAGTGATAGCATATATTTTGCATCCATCTAAAAATACCAAAATCTGTTGTATGCTCGAAAAGTGTAATATACCGAAACTTTAACCTTGGGATGCTAAATATGGTTTGCTCCGTAATTTGTGCTCAGAAACTATACAGCACTTGATACAAATAGAACACTCCATTTTCAGCTGCATATAACCCACAGCATCATCAACATAGCCTGATCTAGCAGCATTATAAGTAAACCTTATAAGTGAAGGGACACTCATGCCATCAGAATGATTTCCAAATTAATAGTACTTCATGTTTTTCAATCTTATCATCGACACACTCAAATAGTTTAGATTACGAGAAAAAAATTCGTGAATAATTATATAGTTTGAGAGTGGCAAATTTTGACTGCTAGCAGTGCTAGCTTTAATAGTTTTCTTCCATTTTCACAAGCTGTAAAAGTAATCTAATAACAATTTTACGACCGACAAGAATAACATAAATGATGTCAGCAAATGTCAGCGGTTCCACTGTTGTCAGATTAATATCAGTAGTATCAACTTAGGTCGAAAAAAATAATAGAATCTAGTGAAGACATTCTACGTCACAAGAGTAAACATTTTCGATTTTTGCCTATGTTTCAAAGGCTCTAATTTTTTTATACCTGAACGTTGGGCTGAATCTTCCACAAGGTGGGGAGCTAATGCAAAATGGTTTCTAAAAATAATATTCAGTTCTATTTTGGAGTTTTAGGAAAATAGCGAAGTTCTTTTTCGGATGAAAGTACGTTTAGTTTGAATGGAAAGGTTAAACGGCAAAATTGTCAATATTGCAGTGATACGAATCCTCATTTATACCGTCAAGTTCCTACCCAACGACTTCAAAAACTGAATGTTTCTGCAGGAATTTTAGGTGACCCATCATAGGACGTTTTTTCATCGATGGTGATTTTACTGATGAAAAATATTTGGATATTTTGGAGAATCGAATAATACCGTGCATCAATAGGGCAATTGAGGAGGATTTGAATTTATTCGAAAACGAAATAGTTTTTCAGCAGGATGTTGCACCTCCTCATCATGCAGCTCCTGCTACAATTTTTGGATAATCATTTTCTTGGTCGCTGGATTGGCAGAAGAGATTATACAGAATGGCCACCAAGGTCTCCGAATGTCACTACTTTAGATTTCTTTTTATAAGGTTATTTGAAGTCTAAAGTGTTTGAGATGGAATCAACAACATAAGAAGATTTGAGAGAGAATATCATGAGGCATTGCAGAGAAATAACTCCCGAGATTATCAACCATGTGAGGGCGGCAATGGAAGCTCGTTTGTACCATTGTATGGAATTTGGTGGAAACATTTTTGAACATTTACTATAGAAATTTTTTTCTTCTCATTGTCAAATCAAAAGATTTTGATTCAAAAAAACAATAAGAACTCTATTTTTCTGATTTATTGCTTCCATATTTGTCTCTATTTGAATATTCAAAATGTAGCCTCCTGTATAATTGTTGACCTGTGTTTTTATTTTTAGTGCAAATCATTGTTTCAGAAGTTATTCAGGGTGAATCGTTTTCAACTCAAATAATTTGTAGCTCTCTAACCATAAGCTTCAGACCATATGTTTAATACTTCGTTGAAATCTGTTCATCATGGAGCATCTGCTAATGCGGAACAATATAGTGTGATCCATTCAAAGAAAAATGGTGACATGCTCTTGGGGTGCGATAGGGAAAGTTAGATCAAATGTGACTAAGTCAAAATGTGTCCTCCTGTATACTATTGTCGAAATGTTCTTTTAATTTTTCCTGAAAATCATTGTATCAAGTTATTCAGGATGGCTCGTTTTAAATGGAATGCACTGTATATAACGACAGCTAAAACCTTAGAGAATATATTAAATGCTTCTTCCAACTTATTCTAAGGACAGTTCACTCAGTAGTTATTACAGGGGCGGTTCCAGAACGTTGAACGTTGAACGTTGAAGTTTGATGTTACGCCGTTCCTAATGATCCTCGAATTGTAAATGAATCGTCAATAGGCAACGAGAAATTCAATGGCTGATATCTGACTCTTACGTGAAAATCGAACAGTCAGGCCCATAAGCTCGTGTAGTGATCATCTTTCACGTCAAATGCCTTTGCCATTTTAGTGAAATGCCTGATAAAAACTAAGGTACATTGCTTTTTATCAAGTATCTGGATCATTTTGATCCCGAATCCCTATAGTTCGTCCATAGAACAATTTTGGCAAACAATTATTACGTTACAGGCAAGTAACAATATCACGGGGCTATGCCTAATTAGCCGTCAAAGTTTTTACACACTTAAATTGTGAGGAAATAGTTGTTGTTTCCCCATTCAAATTCAAGAACGAGATTGAATCCTTGACTTTGCGACAAATACTAAGAAGCAGTGCTGTAAACCTGGTCAAATCTCTGGCAACCGCCGTAGTGAAACAGATCAGATCTCTCTTGTTATGGGCTATGATGTAATACCACTAATACCTGTATTCATACTGATGGTAACTATTTCCACGGAAGTCTGAGTGAGTACCTACACAGTTTCTAAGTTCGTGCTGGTGTTGATGAAAATAAAGAAGAATTTCTGCATTTTATGCTATGATTTTTGTTATGTAATTATTGCATAATTTATATTGGATTGCTTCTACCACTATGTGAAGAGATCCGCAGCTGCGGATTCAAATTATTGGCCTAAAATATTATCAAACATTTTACTAGAAATACTATGTTCCATTTGTTATCATTTCACTAATTTTGTTGTGTCAAATCGCATAACCCACTGTAGGGTTGCAAAAGGGGTAGATATTTTAAAAGCTACCACGATCTGTTTCAATAATCAGAGGTACAAATTTCATAATTTCTATGAAACTTTCAAGTGTTTTTATTATAATAATGGTTGTTAATCATCAGAGATATGATCTTATGATAGTTTTTGTATTTATGCGTTGTCGATTCGTCCGCGATATTGCCACATTTTTGCCTCGAAATCTACTCTTGTTCAAATTCACGTAAATAATTACTGTTTATATATTTTTTATCATTATTATGAATATTTATTGCCATTGTATTTTTTATATTGTTTGATTCCCCTCCCGTTCGGTAGCTTGTGTAGCTACTAACTGACGGCTGGCGCCCTCAGGGATTCCATAAGTTATATAAAATATTATTTTATTGTCAAATCAAGCCCGAGTACCTGAACCCACTTCCAGATACGACTTATATATTTTTTTGTTTTAACGTCACAAGACGTCAATATTGCTCTAAAGTGAGAGGGCAAATTACGCCGCGTTGCCTCACCCCCTGGATCCGCCAGTGTACTGTTATTGTAGAAGATCCGAGTTATTCGACATTTCCTGAAAATGATTCTCATAATTTTGGTATCAACTCTACACATTCCCATTTTCTACCAGTATATACACATGATATTTAACCATTGTTGTTGATTATTTTGTATTACTTTAAGAATATTCGAACAATATTATTTTCAAAATGTCCAATAAATAAATAGCACTCATCGAATCCTAACGTGATTTCTATCTTTTCAATGGACACAGTGAATTTCGTTTGGAAAATATTTGAACAAATTTCAATTTTCACCATCCTATTATGTGCCGAAGCAATCCAGCAACACTGAGTTGCCAATACCAATGACATCATCAGGAATACTAAACAAGTTTCACTAGTGGTATAAGTATTTCTACTGATGTTGGTAAATTTGTTATCGAAATGCGCATTTAGGAGTGAGAATACTTGAGTGTTAAAGGAGAAAATATATCTGTTCTCAAAAATGAAGAATATCCGACAATGGAGCAATTTCGCAAAATATTTACATTTTTTTCTCTGGCTAATATGAGCTTTAGCTCAAGGGAGTTACTCTTTGATTACTAATGTTCTTATGGTCGAATTCAATTGTCTAATCAAATCATTTATATACTCGACCATATACGTTTCAACAGTTAACTTTCCTCTCTTTCTTTGAGGACAAGAATCCAGGTTTCGACTTCAAGTAATGTTCAATAATTTTTTTCTCATCAATCTTACGTTTCAATATTTTCCCAATATTTTTATGATATTGTTCTATCATTCTCTCAATATAAGTGTGCTAATTAGGTAAGGAGGGAATAAAATGATTCTGATAAATAGATAGGCTAAATGGAGAAACCTGTTTCTTGACATATTGAGACAAATCTGACATTTCACTTTATGGATTTTTTTCATCGTATGATACTTCGTATGAGTCGCGGGCATCCATTTTGCAAGTCATGTATGTGGCGTATGTATATCAAAATCAATGTGAATTACCTGTACACTGAATCACAATAATTGAAGGCCTCACCAATGGATTATCAAGGCAATATCAAGGCCTCACAATATGGATTTCCTTTTCATATTCGATAACTGCATATTATTCCAAATTTTCTTGTAGTTCATATACCTTATTCGATGGATATGGCAAATATGAGATTTGCATATCAGTTCATGGTCCAGTATCAGAACCAAAATCTTGAATTCGACATTTCCCAAAAACATTCAGTAGTGTTCTGTGACTTTCAGAACTACAACCACCTCACCTTTTATTCATAAGATCAGATTTTACAATTTGATAAATATTAGTAGCTGATACCCTGGATCCTCTAGTTACCTTCTTGGTATTTGGATGACTCATCACTAGTAAATAACCAAAATTTCCACTTCGGTAGTTTAATTTCGGATTGAACCCGTACTTCCAAACTTATTCAGTGATTGTTCGACTTGGTCATCTTTTTTTCAGATGATCAATTCCGAGAATTCTTGCTGCAGCTTCAACATACCCGTCAAACCTTTCACTTCAAGAATTAACTGCTTTAAAACACGCTGAGATGCCTCAAGTCAAAAGGATATTCAGGAAACTTGATCAAATTGAACTGATGACGTGCTGGCTGAAAGTGTTGTTGGACAAGAAGTCCTTGAACCAGCTTATTTTGATAACAAACACATTTTCAGTACAATTCAAATCAAATTTATTGAGAAGATGTGATGGAACCAAACGAAGAAATTTTTTGGGAACTTATCAGTTACCCTGAACAAGAAAAACTCAGTACATAATTGACTGCGAAAAGACTGAATATGTGTTTTATCATACATTATTCACTTCTTCACAGTAGAGTATGAGATATGCTGAGCTATTGAACGTATCTTTGGCGATTGCCCAACAAAGTCTGTTCGGGACCTGTGCGATTTTAGGCCTGAACGTGCAACCTTTCGAATTAGTAAGATTGGTTTAGAGAAAGTCAAAGGAAGCCACAAAACTTAGAAGATAAGATAACCTCCCAAATTTCATGGCCACCTTACTATAATCTCTGCTCATATGTTCACCATGTATGATCGATTGACTCATTTCATGACACATTTTGCTTCCAACATTCTCAACATATCAAAATTGAACGCCTGAAACGAGCATGTAGGAAACACAGTTCGACTAACAATCTAACATTTTCAATTGTATATCTATTCTCATTGACAATTTTACTCAATTTCACTCTTTGAATGCACCTCCTAGGTGGAAATGTATAATTTCATTTACGGATAACAGATGAAATAAGAAAATATGGAAAGAGAGTATCGTGTTTTTTTTTCTTTACGGATTATTTTGTGTTCCATTAAATTTTCAGTGCTCACTCATCGGAGAATCCAAACCAAATAAATAAACAGCACGCTCCAATTTTCGCAGGATTTCCTGCAGAGCGGAGAAAATTACTTGTTCTATTTGAAATATACTTTTTCCATCCTTGAAAAACCTTCCAGAGCTGAATAAACCACTCGACAGTTGAATTGGGAATTTGTGTTACGTTACTTGAACAGGGTGGGTATTCATTAGATACTAATTCTGTTTTGAAGGTCCTTCTTAGCAAAATATTCATTTTCCTCTCTTCCATTGATAAATTTTGGGATTGTTTTTGGAATGTTCATTAATAATAGAAGTGAATTGAATATCTGGATTATTGCGCCAGTTTCACCAGCAATGATTTTGAAGTAATTAATTGAAATGAATTTCCTTCCAACGAGTTACAGATTTCTGCAATAATAGGTTTCCAACTACCAAATCTCTACTTTGAGTGATTCTTTACTTTTCACCTCACCACTCTGTGGAGTCCTATGTGACTCCCTGAAAAATAGAGTTCCTGATGGAGCAAATGTTAAAAATTAAACTGAGTTCCAGAAAATTTGAATATTTATTTTCTTATAAACATAGTATTTGCCTCTGAAATAATGAAAAATCAAGAATAATAATTATTTTAAATGGATGTGTACCTCCAGGTACTTTAACGACATAAATAAATTAACTGCAGTACATAATATAGTGTGACCCATTTTTAATTGAAAAAATCACTACGCCACTGGATTCAGAGTGCCTCTAAACAGGTGTGACCAAAATTTCATGAAAAAATATTCATTAATAACAAAGTTATGACAAGTCAATAATTCGAAAACTCACACAGCTATCAGTCACAAAAAACACCCTAAACACTCTGGCTGAGCCGTCGTGTTCGAAAAATCGCACGTGTGTGAAAGTCCTTTTTATCCACTTATACTTTAATATACTATTCTACGACGGCGTTCTGGTGCCACGGCGAAAATAAAAAAATCTGTCAATTGACACAATTAATCTGTCAATTGACACATTTAATCTGTCAATTGACACATTTAATCTGTCAATTGACAAATTTAATCTGTCAATTGACACATTTAATCTGTCAATTGACAAATTTAATCTATCAATTGACACATTTCATCTGTCAATTGACACATTTAATATGAGGTGATTAGAGCATATCGATGATGAAAATTGTTGAAATTGTTATTTCCGTCAACCTGTTGCACCCCTACCCCAAACCACCATAAGTCTTCGAGAGACTTGTGCAAGCTAGGGAGCAACCCTTACCTTTTAACGTGTGATGCCGGGCATGAGACCGATGACCATGCTGGGAATCGAACCCAAGATCCAATGCTTGAGAGGCGCATGCTATACCAGCACGATCACCACGAAGTGGGTAGTTTGAACATGACCAGTGAATAGCCGTGAATCAACTCAGCCTTAGGTACTATTCGGTTGGGTTGAGCAATAAAGAAATTTGATTATTTTTGGAATTACGTGATGGTGATTTGATTCGTAAAAGAACACTGAAACGATGATTGAAATTTTTTAATTTGTTCTGGTGGAGAAATTATTGAGATACTGAAACGCTTCTAACGTTTGTGAATAATGAAATCTGTAAATCAGGGCAGTTTCATGGATGCATTCGAAATGCGTGCCATCTGTGGTTTAGTTGTCACACACAAAAAAAGTATGTTTGTACGTTTGGTTTTGAGCAACAGCGTATGAACATGAAAAGGAGATTGAAAAAATCACCTTACAAATAAATCAGTAAATTGACAGATTAAATGTGTCAATTGACAGATTAAATGTGTCAATTGACAGATTAAATGTGTAAATTGACAGATTTAATGTGTCAATTGACAGATTGAATGTGTCAATTGACAGAATAAATGTGTCAATTGACAGATTAAATGTGTCAATTGACAGATTAAATGTGTCAATTGACAGATTAAATGTGTCAATTGACAGATTTTTTTAATTTTCGCCGTTGCACCAAAACGCCGTCGTACTATTCTCTCGCCAATATTTTGAATATTTTTGCAAAATATATTTTCTCATAAACGATATAAACATAGTATTTTTCTCCAAAATAATGCAAAACTGAGAACAATAATTATTTTGACTGGATGTGTACCTTCCAGGTACCTTGATGACATAAATAAATTAATTGAACACTAATTTTTTTCAAATTGTAACAGGTGGCTATAGTCAGATTAGGAAAAAAGAAAATTTGGTTACGAATAATTTGATACCATACATTATTAGGTTTCAAACAAACTTTCGTTAAACAACTTTGGAAGATTACATGACAATTTTCTCAAAAATAAGGATCAACTGATAATCAATAATCCAAAAGGTATTAACATATCTTCATGGATAAATATTATCTTTACCCTGTTCTTCAAATAATTACAAAATAAAAACCTAACTTACTTTTGCAGAAACGAAGTAAAATAAGAGGTCGACCTTCTTAATAATTTTTTTAATCAGTTGTGTTTGTCAAAGGGTACTAGATGCATTTTAATCTTATTTTAATACCAAAAGAATCATTATTTTATGATATATCTAACGTGGTTTTTTTAAGTGTTTTATCGGAATTTCGTTTCAAACCTGTAATAGTGCGTTATCATATGAATCAATGGTCCTTCTTCCTAACCCGACGAGCCACCATGTTGCCATTTGTGATAAACTAGTAATTTCAATTTGAAATAAAATTTCATATAGCACATACATTTTGATCGAAAACAGTAGAGTTGTATTTTTCTCAAATTTTAGGGCTGTAATTTGTGATTTCAACGTATCGATAGCACTCTATGATGACGGATTATTCACAAACTCGTCCATAAAAATTTCATAAAAATTTTCTATTAACTATTTTGAATAATGTCTATCGATAGGGCGATCTGAAAAACGTTCATTGAACATTCGTACAGCCTCATGATAATTACGATGAACCTCACCAAAAATAACAATAGCTTCACATTTCTCATTTAACACAGGTGGTGCAACCATTGTTTGGAGATGAATAGCAATCAAAACTAACAGCTAGTATACACTGACTCGCACTCTTCTTGATATCAATTTCTTGTATTGACCATTTATCCTCAAAAATCCAAAAACACATACAAAAACGTGCAGGTAATATCTAATGACAAATGACAAATGAGTCATGCAGGACCGAATTTTTTATTCTAAGGGTGAGTGCGCTACGTTGATTTTCATTATTTTTAAACAATAATGATTGTTAAATTAATGTATCAAATTTCAATTTCTTCGTACGGTTTAATAGAGAATAAAACCCCCTTTCAATTGAGCTATCACTCACCACCGTAAGCTATTTAAATTTTTCGACAGGATTGCTCCCCTCCAGTTAGGGATGAAATTTGTGGTGAACTGTTCATACTTAAATGGAAATTGAAGAAATCAAAAATCGATATGTTTCGGAGATTTTCCTAACAAGAGTCCAGTAACGAGTTAGATAGGGGGGGTAACACTTATGATGCGCACTGTATAGAAGTTGAATAGACTCTGGCTGTGCCATATATATATATATATATATATATATATATATATATGAATTACTTCAGTTCATCAAATGGATAAAATGTTCTACGACATTGGCACGTTGAAATTAATTTGTATAACCAGTATTGCAAAGAAAAAATTAATATGAAATTGTAAATCGATTGAAATACCCCGAACCAGTAATTTCAATATTATCTAAATAGTAATGAAAGCCTTCGCTCATCAGTAATGTGCGTATGCTGTACAGCATTATAAATATCTTAAAGAAATTATTCAAAAATCGATTCATGATTGTAAAATTTGTATATAATGAAATTGAAAAAGGATGTCGAAATATCCTGGTTTAATTCAACTGCAGTTGATACCTCCTAATCCTGGAACACAGTACTGCAAATTATATCCTATAATATGCTTACCTCACCATACAATAAGGAATGTTTTAGAAAACTATTCTATTACCATTTCCTATTAGATGTGTACTTGTCTGCGCCAGGCAAAGGACAACCAAAATGACAACTGAATGTGGGTCTATCAAATGATCTCTTAATAATTATTTCCCATAATCGAATTTTTAATACAAAATTATTCCATGCAAATGGAAATGTATATTTCACAGTAACAAATGGCAACATGGAAGAAAAAATGCTGTTCCATTTGCTGGCGAAATGGAATGGTTTTAGAACTTACTTCGCTCGAAGAGTGTTTAGAAATAAACTAATTTAATGAATAATGAAATTAGTCCAAGCTTGGAGGAGGCAACACATCATGGACGATAGCATATATTATAACCGAAATCTACCTCTATCCGCTGAGCTACTCAAAAATCTCTTTACAAGTAATGGTTCGGAAAGCCTTCAGAAGATTATGAATATCTTTTCATATAAAGCAACTCACATTAATCCATTAATGAGGATTTCACACAACTCTCTGGAATGCAATCGACTTAGCGTTGAGTGTTCGAGACTGGCCCTTCTTCCTTCACTCTTCAAACCTGGCCCCTCTTACCAATTCATTTGATCTGTCGTTTTTGCTCATACAGCGGAACAAGTTGGCAACTAATAATTGTTCAGCTGGACAGTACGTTTTTTCTGGATTTCCTTGAATATGGTAAATGTAACAATTGATAAATTGGTAGATTTCACCCATATTACAATTTTCACAAAACCAGCAAAAGTTTAGCAGGTCTCTCAAATACCAAAATAGAGCATCACCCTGTGAGACATTTATTTACAGGAAATTGGGTTCTCTTGAGTGATTTGATGTAACACTTCTGAAATTATTGCTGCCGAATTATTTGTTGAATAAGATGTCATGAAGTACACGCAGCAACGACAAATTCCTGTGATTATTTTTCGACATATCTTGCAACGAATAAAAACCATCACCACATTATTATAGTGCGAATTTTCTACTTAGATTATTGCCTCGGGAATATTCGTGGTATATTGTTTTTATTATGTGACAACAACTGTTACGTTTGATTTGACGTCTGTCATCAGTTTGCTTGCAAATTGAAAAATGAATTTAGATAACCGTAGTGAATAAAAATGTTATATAGAGAATGTGTCTATGATTGGGGCATCAAAAAATAATTTATCGAAAACCACACGAGAGTTCGATAAAGTAGAAAATAATTCTCCACATTTTTTTCTCAAACTTGTTTCCATTTGGCAATAGCCACTCGAGCCCTTCGGGTTCTCGTGTCTATTGCCTGGCAACAAGTTTTAGAAAAATCTGTAGAATTATTTTCACTTTATTCCCACTCTCTTGTGGTATTACAACTGATAATATTCCCAAAAAGGATTGAAATAGCGAGCACTAACGATAACTTCAAGGACTGCACCATCTGCTAACCAGTGGCTGTACCTGTAGAAGAAAAATATTTACAAATATACTTAAACTTAAACTTGAGGTAAAAATTTAGCATCAAAGTGGACACTAAAAATAACAACAATAACAGCAACTACGATCGTAGTTGATACTGATTTTTCATTAAAGTGTAAGGATCTAATCGTAAGTTGTGTAAAGAGTATGTTTGATAATCTGAATTTCATTCATTACTGAACATTTTGGATTTTTTGTTTCACTGCAGTATTACATGGGAGCCTGATTCATTAGAATTTCGCTGGAACCTATGGGAAAATCCCATTTGAACTTCAAACTTTTACAAATCTATATCGAGAACTTCAAGAATCCAAACTTTCCAGGGCTCTTGGGAATTAATTCCAGTTTGAAGTTGCGATATCAAAATCAACATTTGATATTCTTGAAGTTGTGATGCCTAGGAAACAGTTCTTGATCATTATCGATGGCGTAACGGTCTATGTCACTGTCTTTGAAAACAACAATTTTTTGTACAAGATTAGCTCTTCTTATCTCAAACGTATTTCTTTATCAGCACTATGGAGTGGAATGAAAACTATCAGAGGATTCACTCACGAACAAGATCCGAAGACACACGAAAAACAAAATTCACTCAATTAATGAAAAGTCCTTGCGACTGTTGACGGTTGACCATCGATTCAGAAACTCAATCGTCGAAATTCAAGCTTAACTAAAATAAATCATCATTTTTTTATTGAAATGTACCTACCTAGCATTAATCGCCTGGTACAGATATGATAATTACCAATGTGTTAAATATGCAGTTTGAAATATTTCTACAATTTTTATATATTTTTAAAATACAACTCAATTTGACATTTTTCATTCTTTGTTTCATATCGTTTCTTTGGTATCGATAGTAGCAATTCAGTAGTGGTCTACCGTTTTCAGACTAGTGTTGGTAAAATTTATGAATTTATAATGAGCTCATGAATGAAAAGTCACATAAAGAATTAAGGCTACCATGAAACTACTTACATATAACATTACCGAAGAGAAACTCAACTTTGAATAATTTTTTATACCTGTTTAAAAATATTGTATTTCATCACATTCAGAGCAAACTCAATCAATTCAACTGGCGATCAGTTTATATATACAATTTATCAGATCAATAACCAATGTTTGGTTTTCCTTATCACCTGCTTTTTTCTTCCCCAAGGGTTCAATTCGTTATTTCTATTGGTTTTCTTTCACCTCGCTTACATTTTCCTTAGCCGTGTAGGGTGCAGGGCTACCACCCCCATCGTTCATCAATCATCCTACAACACACATACACACACGTTTTCGTTCCATTATGTTGGTAGGATCATCTGTTGGGAATTGGGACGACGTATTACTTACATTTGCCCCATATTTATATTCATCCATTCGTGCACTCCCTCTTTCCCTTGGGCTCGGTACAATATTGAAAAAACCGACACCGAAGTGTGGAGTTTTGTTAACGTATTTATGTAAATATTTTTGGATAAGAAAAACGCCCTCTATCCATCACTGTGTCATTTGATGTATATGGTCGTCGGATCTTGAGGAGCATCCATAATAGCATAACAGGTCTATTCTCTAAAATGTCGTTATTTAACTAGTCGTTGATAAACGATTGTAGTTCAGTTTACGATTACGTCAATCTAAACGATAATTCTGAAATTCGAATTCTGTAAACACTGTCCTTACCAAATGAATAACGACAAACCTGAATTTTCAATACGAGTAGTTCACGAAGACACGTAAATTTTTGTCTTGTGATTGAGTGATGGATGTAAACAATATTTTGAAAGTGTCGTTGTCAGTTATTTGACTATTTGATGGAAATTGTGAAAAATAGAGTAGTAAAACAATGGTTCCAAACTCGATGGCTTATAGACGTTTCTGGAAAAAGGGACGGAGGATTATTTTGAAAATTTGGTTTTTTGGATAATCAGTTATGCTCTATCGTTCTAGAATATTTTCAGCACTGTAGCGTTGCCGCTTCTATCGAAAAGTAGCAACAACTTTGATATTTTGAATGGAAAACCCTGTAAATTATTGCATTTTTTCGCTTTGCTATCGCTTTTAGATTATTTCCATGTCATACTTCTCTATACCTATCTCCAGTGGTTTTCGAGAAAATCAATAAATTCCTTATTTTTTGTGTGAAATATAGCTTCAATTAAATATTTATTACTGCAGTATTTGGATTTGTAGAAAGCTGAAATTTTGGATGTAGTGTGACAATGTTCTGTGTATCAGTTATTACCAGGGGAATTCGTTCTCCATATTATCAACGGTCGTTGAAAATATGTGATTTCACCGATATATCCAAAAGTATTGAAAATCGCATTTTTTCAAATGTAACATCCTATATTCTATTAGATATCCTTGAAGACAATTGAATTTCCTTTCAAATGATGTATCATATTCATATACCTAATGAGTCAGGTTTCCAAAATATAAGCAAATTTTCTATAAAAATTGGATTATTTTGATAAATTTTGTATTGGGTTGATATGAAATGTCATCGAACATGTCATTACGAAAAGTCGAAAATTAGTACATTAATAAAAAAAAGTTCACGCGTTCATTTTCGTAAATTTGATTGGAAAAGAATCAAAATGGAAGTCAATAATTATCCAAATGAAAATCTGATTGATTTTTTTCGAATTTGTCCCATATTTGTATCTGTTCATTGTATATTGATATTTTGTATTTTTGTCAAAACAGTCTTTTCCAAAACTAATATTGCATGATACGAGATATACAGTTATATGAAATTTTAATTCAGATTTGAACAAAGTATGCTTGGTTCGGTTTTTCATCTTCATGATAATTTAGTCTCCCATTCATGGTATCTGAAAAACGTGTGTCTGTCAGAAATCATGATTCACCTTGACTACAACTCAATTTTATTTTAATTAATAAACAACTGGAGGTCATATTAATTGCTAATTCATGTTTTTGAAGTGCTGTTTGATTTGATTTATTGTGAAAATTTAGAAGAGTTAGATCTGGGGATCGCGGTGGCCGAAGCTATGGTCCTATCCACCGATCTTCGAAAGTTGTCTCTGCTCACTTCTTGTCTACAGTGAGGGACGGCACCGTCCAATTGATACCAACATCTTCGATATACATGCCAGGCAAACTGCCCGAAAGTTCCTAACTGTTGTTCTCATATTATTCAAATATTTTTCAAATGATTTTCTGAAGGAAATTTGAAACTTCATACGTCCATGATGAAATCCATTTTGAAGGATCACCTCTTGGCGCCTCAACATTTCCAAACAGCATAATTTTGTTCGATTCTTCTGATTTTTTCAATTCATTTGTGGTAAGTTCATTGAATTTTCTTGCGTGTTCTTGAAATCATGTTTTTGCACTAACAGTGAATATAAAACAGATTCGAAATATCTGCGTTTCTATGTGAATTATAATCCATCATTTTCAATTCCTAGTATAACGAATCGAAATAGGTATTATTTCCCTATTGAAATAATCTGTAGAATGCCGTGACCAGAAAAGAGCAAAACAATATATTAGTTTGACAAACACTGAATATAATTGAGTTTCTGTCAGAAAAAAGTATAATAAATTATTTATCTTCCAGGTCTCCAAAAAAAGCTATTGCATTTGTAATACCCTGTATATTAATCATTCTTTGTACTACCTTTTGCATGTTCTTGCTATAATTTATTACATTGACCATGAAGAATAAACAATTTCATGAAAACTTCATTTAAACAATTGTTGCCTTCCATTTTGATTATTTTCTGATAAAATTTACGTCAATGAACACACAAACGTTCTATTATTAATATACTAATTTTTGAATTTTCGAAATGACATGTTTCATGACATTTCATATCTACCCAATGAAAAATATGTCAAAATAAACCATTTTTTATGGAAAACTTGCTTTTATTTCGGAAACCTGACTCTTTAGGTATAGGATCATGATGCATCATTTGGAAGGAAATTCAATTTCCTTTCAGGATGTTTGATAATGTACCGGGTGTTTCATTTGAAAAAAATGCACTTTTTACCACTTTTTTAACTATCGGTGAAATCACAAAATTTCAACGACCCTGTATAATGAAGAACGAATTTCTGTAGTCATGAGTAATACACAGGACATTGTCAAACTGAGTTCGAAATTACAGCTTTCTACGTATATTAAGACTGCAGTAATATACATTTAATTGAAGCTATGTTTCGCACAAAGAAATATGCAAATTAATGATTTTCTCGATAACTACTAGTAATAGGTATAGGGGGGTATTTTATTCAAAATATCAGTTCTTGCTACTTTTCAATAGAAGTGGCAATGCCGCAGCTCTGAAAATATTTTAGATCCATAGAGCAGAAATGGTTACTCAAGAAACCAAATTTTCAAAATAATCTCACGTCCTTTTTTCCAGTAACGTCTAATAGGCCATCGAGTTTGGAACACACAGTATATAAGCAACCATTTTCTGTATATTTGGATTAATTGTAAAAGAGCTACTGGTTTCGTACTAATAAGTATGAAACAAGCAAACCATGAATTCTCGAAGAAACTTGGGACCTCCTAACCACCAAACTAAACAGTTCTGTAAGGAATTTTATGATAGTGGGGACAAATGATCAACCAAGATTTCAGATACTTCGTGAATACATCTGATAACAGAAGAGACTGGGACATGGCACACGATTCATCTTTTGTCATAGACTTCTGGTGATTGCCATGGCCAACAAAATGCAATGCTAAAAGAATACTGTGCATTTGGTTATAGAATGGAAATTCATAATTTTTTGTTTACTTTTATGACAGGAGGTATCCTCATGTTCCTGCGAGATATTACAAAGTGATTGCTAATTTCGTTAATTAACTCCCAAGCCAGTTCTCTGGTTAATCTAAAAACTTTCCAAAAATTTTCTTGTTAAAAAATCATTATAATATTTTCTTCGCAGTTCTTCCAGGTTCAGAACCAATACATCCTGCTCGAAGTGGTCCATTTTTATTCGATTACTATTCAAATTTTGGGGACGAGTAAGAATAATTTTTTTGCTGAACACAGCTATTTTCGTTGACAGTTACGACAGCCAAATAGGTGCCGTCTGCTCAGCGATGTTTTGGCAACGATATGTTTAATAACGTCGAAAAAACAGATAGTGAATACAATTCTGCGACTTTATCGTTGAAAGATGGTGAATAGACCTGTAAGTATTATTTTACCGGAAGTAATAGTTATTTATGTACCAAGGGTATAAATAGATGTTTATACCCTGAGGGCGACGTTTTACGAACCCGAGGGCCTCTGGCCTGAGGGTTTGTAAGTCGCCCGAGGGTTTACACATCTGTTTATGCCCGTGGTACATACATAACTTTTTGTCATACTAGTTCGTTATTGCAATCCAATCTCAATACAAATCAGTATTTTAAAAAATCCGGTTTGAATTAACAACATTGCCATTTTATCATAGTAGACACTATCGTTGCTAGGTGAATGTTGACAAACGTAAATGTCATAAAATCACAACAATTTTTGTATGTGTCAAAGTTATAAATCAAAATGAACGAAGATTTTGGAATTTCTGACGAAATAATTTCTCTTTATGCCCGCACGGGCATAAAGTACGACATTAGATAGTTGGTAACTGAGCAATAAAAACACAATAATGAACTAGTATGACATAAAATAATTTAGAAAGCCCCTTCCTAGTAGAAATTCAAAGCGTTTCATCGCATTTGTCACCCACCAGATACTCTTCGCTGAGCATCCATCTTATGACTGACCCCTCCCCCTAGATGTTTTTTCTGCTGTCTAGCTTTCCCTCAGATAGATCTGTCCACAAGTTGGTTGATGAAGCATCATTCAACACTCTGCCTATAAGAGCTGGTGTTCCGCAGATATCCATTCCCAAGTAACAATTTCAGTTTTGTGATAGCCCTCAGAAGGTTCTGAAGACCATACCAATCACAGCATCGATAAAACTGTTTTGCTGTAACGACATCCATAAAACCTCCTTAAAGCTGCTATAAATCTACGAGGGCCCACTCCTATGAAGGTTCTCAGGGCTATTTTGAAATGCAAGCATAAAACCTGCTTGCCTTATTCGCAGGATTCTTAATAACCTCCTGAGGATCATTATAAAACCAAATCATGGGGCTGTTATAAACCTGTATGTCATTAATTGAGGTTAGAAAATATTCCATAAATAACTACAGCCAAAACGGACTCAAATTAATCTAATTCTTCAGTTGCGAAAAATAGGGCGACTAATTTACAAGCAAAAATATAATGATGGCAGTCCTGGCAGTGATATATGAAGAATATATTGGTATTCAACAACGTGAAATGTCTAATATCATCCGCGAATGAATTTTTTTAGACAAAATGACATCAGTTAGGTGGTAAATCTGCAACGCGCCCCAATAACAACGCGAAATTAAGAAAATAAACAAAATACCACATAAAATTAAAAAAATATTTTGACTCAAATCTTTCCCGGAATGATTTGTACTATATCTAAATACAAATGAATACCAATAATTGTGTATTTCCTTTCCGTCATACACACCAAATTGCAAGAAACATGAATTGAAATTAGGATCTCTTTAGTTGTTCCCTCTGGTTGTAATAAAATATGGCTACCCTACCTTTATTCTATTTAGCTGCACGTATTGCCGTCATAAAGTCGTTTCTCCTCAAAATAAACCATTTTAAAACCATTTTATCCTAAAAAAGTACGTTTGGTATTATTTAATCCAATTTCCAAAATATTTCGACTGTCAATTGTCAATCCCGCCTGACATTCGTCTTTTCGTGATCGACGTGGTCAGTATACTCAGTGTCTATACTCCCGTGATAAGTATTTGGTGTCTTAGTCTTGTGAAACGTTTAATTACTAATTATTTTTTCCAGTTATCTTTACCCAATGTGATTTATTTATTACCGGTTAGGGAGAGCTACTAGCATTTAAGTAGAAATAGTTTTATGCTTTGATTTTATAGCGGTTCTCGAGAGTACATCTCAAAACCTTGATAAAACCTCATCGTGAGTTTTATCACAGAACCATTGCATGGACTTGAGGAGTGCTATAAAACCATAACAAAACTAATTTACTATGTGGATTATTTTAATACCAAAAAGATTTATCGTGTATGTGTATAAGCCATTGTAAAACCATCATAAAAACAAATATACTTAAATGCTTAATGGTTTTATCTTATAGCCTTCAGGAGTGTTTTGAAACTGATTCATAAATCTGTTTGCTCTGGTAGCGTATTAGGAATAATATATGACCTGCATAAATCAAATTGGGCATTACCTAACCTTCATAAAACTAGGATAAATCCAAATAACATTTAAACTGTTACTTGGGTTCTAGAACAAACACTGTTTGTTTTTCACATGGATGGTTTGTTTAGAGTTACTTCATGTCCAGTGCTTTGCTTTGCAAATGATAGTAGTCTTCTGTCTATTAGACATTGTTTCTGTAGTATTTAGCAGTTGAACTTTGCTGCCGCTAGGGAGTGCACCTACCTATTACTATAAGACATCATTGCAGTAGTAGATATCTGACTTTGCTACCGCTAGCGGTTGCACCAACCTTGTACCTTTTTCCACAGTACAAGATAACATCTCTCGTACGATGGAAAATAGCGACTTAATTCCAACTTTCAGTCGCAGATGATTCCACAGCTGACTTTTTGAACATCCTGTTCATATTTTCAATGAAATCAATAGATAAGTAGTTAAGTCCAGACAAAGCTGATCAAGCAAGAGTCCACCAATATTTCCTGAAGAACAAATTAAATATCTTGACCTGTCCCCGAGATGATTGGGAGCAAGTATAATTTTTTGGATAATAATTCAGATCTCAATAAATTTCTTTTTTCTACAAACGTCAAAAAATGACAAGGTTCGCGCATTGACAACAGTATGCGAAGTGGCACTTTTTTTCATTTTCATTCGTTACCATGACACCGTGCGCGAAGTAATGTGCGAAATATATTTTTGTAATTTCGTTTCAATATGGCGACTTTTTGTTTACAATTTGAATGTCAAAATGACGGTCATATTTGCACAAGTGCGAATATGAGAGTTCATATTCACACTAGTGTGAATATGGAAATCAGTTTTGATGTTCATTTGGAAGTATGAATGGGATGCTCATAATTTCAGTAAATTCAGTCATAAAGAGTCCACAATGTTGAAGGCCTGACGTTTTTCGACTTCTCAAGAAAGTATGCCAACATTACTTTCTCATTTATGATTGATAATTTATTTTGATCATTCCATTCTTGAAATCGTTGGTAGGTTGATTGGTAAATTGCTTTTGATTTCACTGGTAATAAACTTGAAATTGCCTCCTCCGCGGCAGCTTCAATATTACTTAGCACATTATTTTCTGTATCAGAATCACTCATTTTCGTTTGAATTTAATCAGACAGTCCGTCAGGTAATTCAATATGTTTGTATCTATCCATGACAACTGTCAACTGACGGCTATATATCCGGCAGTGTCTCCGCTACCGACTTCCCGGCAACCGAATCGCAACCATCATTCTAGACTCGTGCTATGTAAAGTACTAAGCAATATTAAAATAGTTATTGACCGATGCCCGTATTCAGTGTAATCCATGATTGTATATGAATAAATATTCCAACGAAATTACAAAAAGCCATGTATATAACACATTGCAAAATAGCGGGTTTTTTGCACACGACGTGTTGGACCACTCGCTACGCTCGTGTTCCAATGTTCACGTCTGATGAAAAAACACGCTCATTTTGCAACTTGTTATATAAATAGCTATTCGCACACTGCATGTAAACTATATGGGATTTTCATATTCTAACCTATATGGTCCTCAACTCCTCAATCAAGCAAAAAACAAGAAATCGTTTATTTATTAATGTAGAACAATAATTAAGGCTTTCAAATTGTGAGAAAATTTTACACTACCTAATTTTATTTATTATTTACAATGTTAACATTAATGGTGCAGCCAGTGCACGAACCAATACTTATTCCTAAACCAGATAAGATTGCTGATATGCATTTTCATACTGCCGCCTCGATTTCTCCGGTAAAAGGTTGGAAATTATGGAATTGGCCGCATATATCAAGTTAGGTGGGGTACTGCTTAGTTCATCGTCGCTCGAAATTTCCATTCTTTTATAATAATAAATATCACGCACGAAATTGACGCGAATAAAAAGTCACTCCAAAATAATTATCAAGAACTGTCACTTTGAAATAATTGTCAACAAATGCCATTTTATTTCCATAGTTACAGTAATTACTTGATTTGGAAAAATTATTCAAGCCAGTTCAATACTATTTTTCATAGTTATTACTTATTTTAGAACAATATTTTTGACGTTTGTAGAAAAAATTTTGTTTGCATCTCATGCGCGAAATACTTTGGTAATCTCGACTATTTGTTTTAACTTGGCTGCGCCTCGTTAAAAAAAATCAGTTCTCGATCACCAAAGTAGCATTTCGCGCACTAGATACAAAAATAACTAATTTTAAACAGATAAAGAGCATTTCCTGCAAAGTTTTAATTTCTATAAATGAAAGCAGTATAAGGTTTTCATCAATTTTGATAGACACTCTTCTCTTGTGTTTTATTGTTGTGCAGAAAATCCGTTGAAAATAGTATTTCGCTCATCTCTAAAGGTCATATGTGCAATTATCCGTCGGAATTCTCCGTTGTGTTCAATACAATATAATACAAACTGATATATCAGATTTGATGACAGCCATACAAGCAATAATATGCTTTTCTGTCAACCGCATATCCTGTGTTCTCGACTGAATAGCTTTGTAGCGATCGCATTGTGATTCAATTCTGCCTAATTCAATTGGATTATGTGTAGAATGTCTGTATCGATACGAATCCGTCTTATTCCAAATCATCATAACTATCAGATAATTTGTGGTTATAATCCCCTCATCGGGTGAGTATCCAAGAAATAAGCTGCCTTTCAGCAATATGCCTAGAAACTTCGACCAGTTGAAAAATTGCCTCCTGTTTACTGAATGAATCCTTCAGAATCTATTTTAGAGATTTATCAAGTTTCAATTTTGTCGGACAATGTTACAACTGAGTTTTTCCTATTTTTATCAAGCGGTTCTAATAAAATCAGGATAGTTTATTCTTTTGTCGCTTACAACCGAGAGCTCTCAGCTCCTCTTAGCTCTGAATTGAATAATTGTATTCACTTCCAAAAAATATATCCCATTCTTCTTTCAAAACGAAACAATTGCTGGTTTGAAAATCATGTTAATTGTTTTCTTGTTCCCTCTAGAAGGAAAATCATGAAGGACTGGGTAGGAATTGGGGCTCTATATGTAGACATTGCAGGGTATTGGACAAATAGAGATGTTCAGTATGTCTCCAAAGTGACGACAAATGGATAGAAATAGAAAATAGAATTTATTCATCACTGAAATATTTACATATACATACGAGAGAATACATAAGTACATGTAAAAACTTATCGGACTAGTCACAAAGAAAAAATTCAGGAACATACAATTTAAAATATGAGAAA
This sequence comes from Chrysolina oricalcia, assembly GCA_944452925.2. NCBI lineage: Eukaryota > Metazoa > Arthropoda > Insecta > Coleoptera > Chrysomelidae > Chrysolina > Chrysolina oricalcia. The sequence continues at coordinate 20,764,751 of OX101818.2, forward strand.
TATACATACAATTAGATTAAAATTCTCTACAATGTAGCGTCTAAAAACTCTTCAATGGAGTAAAATGAGTGACTTATCAGACAACGAGTCAAATTATCCTTCAACACATTTGAACTCGCTGAGCTTAAGAGCGGGAATATATTCATAAGTCGGTTATATCACTTGATTCCTTGGTATATGTGAGAGTCCTGACCAATGCTCAATCGTGAGTATGGCTGGTGGATGCTCTCACTGTTTCTCGTACTGTATTTATCTAGATCATGTCTTTTACTCAGGTTACTTTCTTCTTTTTTGACATTGATGATAATCAGAAGTATGTAAAGTGAAGGAACTGTTAGAATTGAGAATTGTGTGAATACCTATGTTTTTTCAGGAGGTTCCACGAGCTACACCAGCCATACATCTGATTATTTTCTTTTGCAAGATGTACTGAATTTCCCCAGAAAATCAATCCGTAGCTCAAAGCAGATTGTACAAGTCCAAAGTAGGCTAATTTAAGTGTGTCTAACGATATTGTGCCCTTGAGTTGCCTGATAATGAAACAAATTGTACTCAATTTATTTGTTGAATAATTAATATGAGGTTCCCATGTCATTTTCTGATCTATTTTGACACCCAGAAAATTAATGGAATTTACTTGTTCTACCGATTTATGATTCACTCGTATTAAAAAATTCATATCATTCCTCGTATACCAATCCGATATAGTTTATCCAATAAAAGGTTATGGTCAACTGTATCGAATGCTCCAGTCAGGTCAAAGTAAAGTGCAATGGGATTATGTTTGTCGTTAGGAGAGTTATATATGTCTGTACAAGAATCGCCTATTGCGATTGATGTTGATTTGTTTTGTCTAAAACCGTTTTGACAATTAGATAATATGTTGTGGTGACTTAAGAATTTGTTGAGTCGAATATTATATGCCATGTCAATGATTTTTGCTATTTGACTCTGCAAACAAACGTTACGGTATGTTGTAACATCATCTTTTGATCCCTTATTTTTGGAAATTGGTATCGATTTGGAAACCTTTAGAATCGATGGGTGCTGCCCCGAAATTCATTTACTATATGAGCCAATGGTAAACTTATTATTTCTTTAACATGATGCACAGCTTTCCCACATATATCATATGAAGACTATGAAGACTAAGCTCAATGTCTCAGACTTGATGAGACTGACTGCTAACGGATTGATGATATTTCAGAAGAGATTCGGCCATGAAAATACATATGAAATAGAGACATAATGCGAAATTTTTTGCGGTTTTTCAGAAAAGTGAATTAGCTAATGAGCGAAACATTATAGTCCTTTTCTTGGGCATAATCTCAAAGTTTCGGTGTGTGTTTAGGAAAACTACACTCCATATGTATGGAAGCAGTTTTTCATGACAACTCGGATCTGTGCCTTATGAATCATAATCAGTTGACGGGAGGTAAAATAGTTTTTGGAACATAACAGAAAACCAAGTTTTTGAGCATCATGCTTCGAAATATTGATAATGAAATATGAACGTTTCAGCAAAAAAGGACAGTTAGTTTGTTATAATCCATCAATTTGGGCCACTTTTAAAGAATGAAAATTGGTAAAAATCAGAAAATTGCTCCTTATAAGTAACCCCTGAGCAGACTTCTGGTAATATTATGTGCGAAGCAATGAACTACTAATTAATCTGCCACTGAATTAAACAATTTTAAATCTTACCAATGTTGTTAAATTTGTTCCTATTTTGGACGTATAGATAGTTAGTTCATTAATTCTAAAATATTGTCTCAAACTTTAATTTGTACAGCTTGAATTGTATAGGGTGACCCAGGGTTGCAATTCGTGCATGGCATCACACGTTAAAAGGTAAGGGCTGCGTCTTCCCTAGCTCACACAAGTCTCTCGAAGACTTCTGAGGGTTGCTTGTAGGGGTGCAATCGGTTGACGGAAATAACAAATTTAACAAACAAACAAAAAATTAACAAATCAACAATAATCAACTAGTTTCTGACTAATTCTATACGTGATTACCTATGCATGTCTTTAAGAAATTGAAGTATTATTATTATTAAGTTTCACGGGCTAGCGCTAATTTTGCTTGTTCATTGATCATTATATTCATGACTATCAAAACCCTGAAGGGCATACATTATAAAATCAGTACATAATTTGCCTAACGGCCTGTGTCCTTACTTTGATTCGTTTTCGAGGTAAAGGGTACCAAAGTTTTTAGAAAAAATTCGATTTTTTATAATCACTTAAAAACCTGCTTTGAGGTGTATTTTCTACTCAGAATAGAATTATTATATCCAGTAAAGTTTCAGAGAGTAATCTATCTAATATTAGAAAAATTCGTTGTGCGCCTCTGTTTCACTTTTGGGTTCATTCTCATTTTCCATTCAGCGGTTGAAAATACAAATCTTCTTTGCCTCAACCTTTTTTTTCCATAAAAAAAATAAAAATCTCTTCCCTGCATGTAACAGGAAAAAACTTTTTGATTGATATTATTAATACTATTGACATGTGACCAACAAAATCAAATAAAAACGTTGACATAGAATCATTTTGACAGAGTCATTTCATTTTTAATACTTATTTTCAAATACGAAATATTTTCTTCATGATAATAATGTAGCAAAGGACCACGCACACACCTTATGGGAAAAAGTCTTTCGGTGAAAATGGCTGAATTTTTGATATGTTGTAGCTGGAACCATTCTGAGTAAAAGTCTCCATTGGCCCAACTCGATCGTATCACTAGATTCGGCGCTAGAGGGCGCCAAATCATGAATGTTGTGATTTTTGGAGAAATTCAGCTGAATGAAAAAATATCAATATCTTTGTTATATTCAATATTGTGTGCAACTGGGAATTCCTAATGTTCTCGAGAAATATTTTTCCATAAAACAGAAAAAATATAAGCCGTTATTTTTATACAGGGTAGTCAACAATATACTCAATTCTTCAGTGATTGAATTCGTCTACGAGGTTAAACGTTGATTGAGTTTATGATTGAGGATCAATCAGAATGGTTTGACGATCGACCAAAATATAATGAAGCTATGAATACAGAGTGTTTGGAATAAGGTAGGGTTTATGTTTTATGTATAGTTAATTACTTCAAATCGCGAATTTCATTAATTTTGAGTGAATTCAGATAATTGAAAAACATTTTCATTATTTTTAATCGATTTAAAACTGTTTTTCTACTGAGATTTACTATGATCCGGAATGATTCTCTATAGTAGTTTCCAATATAATCAATTTTTAGGTGACAATAAATCCACCTTCGAGACTGTGAGATGATTAAGTTAATCATTATTGATGATCGATCAGAATAGAAATTGATCTCTCAAAACAAAATGCAAGTGAAATACATAGTGTTTCACACAAGGAAGGCTCCATTCTATAATAATCATGACATCGTCCTCAACCTAACTATGTCGTAATACCTAAAGGTTTGGAGATAGAGGGCACCAAATGATTAATTTTGTGTTTTTGTAGGATTTAGCAAGCTAAAAAATACGAATGTATTTTGTGAGTCACTCAAAGAAATATATCTGATATTCCGAGAAAATTGAGTATATTTACGTCGAATTTATGTTCGAACTGATTGAACCCATCTGAATTCAAGGAGAATTAATTCATTGGCACTATCCTTCGATCATAAAACCTAGAGGAACGTATATTTTTCATAATTTGTTGGATATCTTATAATTCGGTGACATTATGGTAGTATTTTTTTCTGGTATAGATGGTGATTCCGAACTATTTCCGTCATTGCTATTTCCACTCTAAGGAAGTCGTCACTGTGAGAATTGAGAGAAGCTGTTTTAAAAAAAAGTTATTTGGGATTATTCATATTTACCTATGCTTGGTCTACAATCGGGCACATGTAAACTCGGCCGCTTGAGGTTTTTTAATTTTCTCAATCAAAGGATATTGATATTTTTTCAATTTCTCCAAAAATCAGAAAATTCATTATTTGGCGCCCTCTAGCGCCAAATCTAGTCATACGATCGAGTTGGGCCAATGGAGACTTTTACTAAGAATGGCTCCAGCTGCAACATATCAAAAATTCAGCCATTTTCACCAAAAGACTTTTTCCCATAAGGTGTGTGCGTGGTCCTTTGTCATCGCATCAAGAAAACTTTCACAGCAAATTGAACATCAATTTTGTAGAAGGCTTGCTATCTACATTGCTTCATCGACAGGAGATTTATTTATTTATTTATTATTTTAGGTTGCTAACAGAACAAGGTTACAGAAAACAGCATCCACTTGCAGTAATACAAATAAGTGACTCAAAAATATTGTGTGAAATGTTTTTATATTAATAATATAGTCAAAAATAATAGAACATAATAGATCATAAAAGAACAAGTACAGGGAAAGAGGAACCATACCTATTGATCTGAATTGAGAAAAAATTTTTTCAGATGATGTGGCAGCAACATCTCCTTCAGATAACAAATAGCAAGCCTTCTACAAAATTGAGAAATATTTTGATGTAAAAGTTTTCTTACTTCGATAACAGAGTTGCTACAGAAGAAAAAGATTGGCCTGAATATCTACTAGATCAAAATTATTTTAGTTTTGATAATAATTACAAATCAAAATGTTACGAAATATATGTTGAATAAGAATATACACACCCAGTTGGCGCAGTTCCGAGTAGATTTTATTTTTTGTATTTCGATATTGAAAATATTTACACTTGATTTTTGTTCTTCCAATGTAACTATTACATGGGTAAATTTTGATAGAAATCATATATTTGACTGCTTGACCACGGTAAATCTATGAGGAAATTATGCATTTGGCAATGCAACGTGCGAAAAGTAACTTTTTCTACAACCACACTCCAAAACATGCTTTTCTGCATAGTTTTACGTTCGCAAACATGATTATTTCTCACAATAGTTGAAATTTGACATTAGTGTGCCGCAAAGTGACATTTCTGTGCCACAAAGTGACATTTCTGTGCCACAAAGTGACATTTCTGTGCCAAAATTTTTCAGTACCTAATTTCTAAGCAATACAGTTTTCGTGACAGCAAGGTGAAAGTATATTTTGAAAATTCTGCATTTCGAAGGGATATTCGATCAGGCAACTTCAAGAATGAATAGACAAAGTCTATTGGTTTATATAATATGAGGGAAATTGTCGTACAAATTCATAATATTCTGAACAAAAATCATACACATCACTACTGCTGTCTCAAATACCCACATACACACTTTCCATTGCTAGGCAACAGAGCAACATCTATCGAATCATTTGAATGTCAACAAACGTCAAGCATAAAATATTCGTAAAATATTCTTGTCCCGTCATTTTTTAATGAGATTGAACTAAAATGGATAGCGACAGTTCTGAAATTGAAAATACTCCGCCAGAACTAAGAGAACAAGTTAATTCATTGTCATTCAATTGACTACATTCAACTTCAAGAGGAAAATATAAGAATGAGTCACTGACAATTCATTCCGTCTTATAGTATAGTATTATTTTTAGCAAAAAGGGTGTTGTAGAAAAAGTATAGTGTGTAACACGAGCAGACATGCAATTTCTCACTCGTTTGAATTGCAGCACTCGCTTGCGCTCGTGCCGCAACTTTTTCAAACTCGTGAGAAATTAGCACTTTTCTGCACTTGTTGCACAATATACTATTTCAAACGTGTGCGGGAAGTACAACTTCACCTACACATGTGGAAATAAATCACTTTCGTAGAACTGTACGGTGCGATATAGGTTTGTGGTCGTAGGAGAAGTATTTCACTTGCGAATTGAAAGTAATATTATACAATATGACATGCACCGATAGAAACATGTGCGAACGTAGCAGAAAATGACAGTAGCAGTTTATGTTTATGACAGTTATTGCCATACGCACCTGTCCCAAAATATGAATTTTGCAAGGATATCTTTACAAATTTAGAATGTCTCATTCTCAAGCCCTTAAAATGCTGATAAACTACCTGTCTCTATTATGTTACATCAGCTGTTAAATTTTTCCCTTACTAAAAATATTGAATCGTAATAAACCTATTCTGTGTGGTTGAATTACTTTCTAATGATAATTCTGGAAAGCTTGCCCATCTCAGTAGTAGAGGTGAAATAGTGCAATAAAGTGACTCACCAATCATTCCAGTTGGCAGTAAAACATGAAAACTCACCTGAAAAAGAAAACATATAATTACTCATCAAATATTTGATTTAATCCGCAGCGCTTGCCAAAACTTGAAATTCCACTGAAATTGTCTACTAAAATTCAATTAATATTCATGGTAATAAAAATCGGTTATGTATCATTTAGTTGAAACGTCATCAGACATGTGCAATCATGGGGTATGAGTAATGTATGACGTGCTTGTGACGATGAAAAATAATGACATTTGCCAAAATTCATTAGTCACGTCTGCAGCCGTCATCTGCATATGATAAATGCATCCTTGTGTTGGGTAACAATTGTCTGGTTGAAGATTGGCACAGTTACTTGATTATGCATCTCTTTTGTGCATGTAGGTAATTATGTTTCGCAAACTGTTGTACAAAAAAATGGATGAATAAACATTTTCCTTCAAGCATATATCATCTTATATCATTCAAGTTTACTAGAGAAAAAAATTAGATACTGAAAAATTAGTTATTTGCCGTTTTGACGGTTAATTTGAGGTTATGTTGAAAAGTGTTGAACATAAAAGTTTTAAAAAATTTTTATTATCTACAACTTTTCCATTGAGGTCACCTTTCGTCGTAAATCGCAAAAAACGTTTTCAACTCTTAAACTTCATTCCCATTTCACCATTTTTTTTTGTTAAGGTTGGAATCTCAACAACATTTTCCACGTGGTCCTTGCCAGTTACTTCTTTCTTCCACAAAATAGACCGGCCGGTAACGACACATTTCTTGAAACGTTCTCTCAACGTATGCTTTTTTAAATTATGATTATTATAGGTTTATGAACGTTCTCAACAAATCTGTAACACTGCTCGCATGCAGCGGCGGCACCAACCAATTTTGAATTTGCAAAAATTATTGATAGGGTAAAAGGGGGAGTGATTGGCCCTTTAACTACTCAAAACCAGTAAAATGACAGTATAATATTAATTTTTTCAGTAATAAGTTAGGAAATAACTGGGAACAATATAAGATGTTTATATTTTTTAATGATACGACTTAAATATATAAAGAAAAACATTCATTTGTCTATTTCTTTCGTTAGTTATTCAAAGTTAACTAGGCAGCTATTGGCCCTCATATTGCACCGATTGGCCAACACATAGGCAAAGATTGGCCTCATTTTTTATGGGTGATTAAATAATGTAGGTAAATGCAAACTTCCAAAATAAAAAAAAATATAATATAGAAGGTTGAATTGGATAAAAGTTATTGATATTTGAATCTAGTAAAACTCTTCTAATTAAAACATTTACGTCATGAGCGTTAGGCACCATAATAAATAAATTATTTGAAATAATTAAAACAGAATTTTATTAAAATAACTAGAATATAATAATATTCTAACAAATCAGAAAAAACTTTTTTTTTAAACAGGTTAAACAACGAAAAATTTGAGAATTAGATTTGTGTGTACAGTGTTTTTTCATACATTTAATATGATATGATCGGTCAAATGTACTGCATTTCAAACCGTAATTAGAAAATGTTATACCTTTGACACACGAGTAGCACAAACCATTTTCACTTTTCCTGTTTTTATCTATATCCAGCCCTATGCTTAATAGCATATCCATTAGGCAATCTTCTCGGTTTGACAATTTCAGAATATACTCAGACACAATGTTTACTTTTTGTTCTTGAAACAAATTTCTTGACGCTCTTTTAACTTTTTGTGATATGACAGTAATTTCTGGAGAGTTTTCAATTTCAATATTTTTGATAGTGTTTCGAGTCTCCAAATTTTGATCATTTGTATCTTTTCCTTTTTTTCTCGTTTGTCTTTTTTTTGCAGTGGTTTTTTATTTTGTTCTTTCTCAAGCTTTCTCTTTTTCTTTTCCAATTCTTTCTGAGCTTTCTCTTCTTGTTTTTGTTTTCTTTTTTCTAGTCTCTCCTTTTTTCCAGTTCTTTGTTAATTTTGTCTTCTTCCTCTTCTTTTTTTTGATTTCTCCACACAGTTCCTGTTATTACAAAAGACGATTTTTTATTATTTCTTTTTCCTTTTCTTGTTGGTGTTTGGGGTAACGTTAGATGCTCGTTAATGCTAACATTTAAATTTGTGTCTGAGTTGACAGGTTCAATGTTATCGAACGGTATTTCTTCAAGAATAATATTTTTGTCGCTCGGAAAGTTGGTCAATATAATTGGTATATTATTTACGTCAAATAAAACTTCTTGACCCGAGTTCAAATATGGATTATTTTGAACAACGGCCGATGTGTTCGTTTCAATAAATTCATTTGGTACCAAAATATTGTCTTCGTTAATTTCATTTCTGACTTCATTAAAATTTTGAATATCTTGCGGTGTGTCATCTTGATTAAAATTCAAATATGGATTATTTTGAACAACGGCCGATGTGTTCGTTTCAATAAATTCATTTGGTACCAAAATATTGTCTTCATTAATTTCATTTCTGACTTCATTAAAATTTTGAATATCTTGCGGTGTGTCATCTTGATTAAAATTCAAATATGGATATTTTGAACAACGGCCGATGCGTTCGTGTCAATAAGTTCATTAAGTACCAAAATATTGTCTTCATTAATATCTTTCCTGACTTCATTGAAATCTTGAATATTTTGTGATGAATTTCTTACATCCTTGTTATTTGAAATTGGATTTTGGGCACTACTATCCTCTTTCTCTTTGTTGAATTCTTTCCATATTTCATGTAAGACATCAGCCGTGAAGTTCTTTATCTGCGTTCCAACAATATCCTTAAATGCTTTATAGGTAATTGTGGCAGTTTCAGCTGGTTCTTCAACAGCCTCTAAAGGTCTCGTAGTCTTAATTTCTTGGCCTCCTAAGCACTATCGAATTTGGATTGAAAGATAATAAAGATGTTCAAATAAGAAGAGGCCAATGAATCCCCAAAGGCCAATCACTTCCCCATTTGCCCTATTTCTGAACGATTTTTTAATGTATGCAAAGTGGTTTTTCCGACAGTTTGAACTGAAAAACCCACGAAAATTAAAAAGCATACTCTTCTCTCTTGTAGAAGGCTCCGAAATTATCAACTGAACATGTAAAAAAAAGGTGGCATCTCAAAACGATTTTTTAATGTATGCTTTTTCACAGGAAGACTTTTGGTGAGAAAGTTGCAAAATAATTTATGCAATTTGAACAATTATTTAACATATGCTTTTTGAAATAGTGATTAATGACGTGATAATAATGAAGAATATTCATTTGCATACAATTCTTGTATCTACATCAATGAAAAGAATACTAATAATATTGCAAAAAAATTCCAGTAATATGTTAAATAATTTTTTAATGTATGCTTTTTCACAGGCTCATTCATTATGTTATATGGATCACAAAAATTAAAAAGCATAAAGGCCATGGAATTAACAAGTGATCATGTAAAAACAAGGTAGTATCTGAAAACAATTATTTAAGGTATGCTTTTTCACAGGCTGATTTTTGGTGTAATATGGATCACGGAAATTAAAAAGCATACTTTCTCCTTGTGTAGAAAGCCCTAAATTTATAACGTTATACAGATTCATGGTACACCCCCTTTATCTCATTTGTTTCTCTGGTTATATTTCTGAAATCTACAACAATGAATATACTCACTATATGTTGAAAGAACATAAGTGGAGTAATTAATTTCGAAAGAATATTCTGTATACATTACAGATATTTCTTTTACAGTTAAAGAAATCTAGGAATCTGTAAGTCATTATTCACCAATCAGAGCCAACTATTTTTAAATTGAAACTCTTTGCATTTGCAACCCTGTCGTGCATATTTCATTCGCTATTTTGTCTTGGACGTGAATGCATCAGTGGTCAGTGTCGTGAAGTTTTGTTTCTGCTTGGTAGGTAAGTGGAACCTTATTAGTTTAGCGAAAACGATATTTTTCATAGGTGGTTTGAATACCTATATACTTCTTTTACTTAATAATATATCCAAATGAGATTTGGGTATTGAGTGTACCTACCTAGGTATGTATAGTGTTGTGCTATTGTGCGAAAAATTTCATGTTTCTGAAATCAAGGAGGGGTAAGACTATATAGAAGTTCTTATTAACTTTTTGTGAATATTTATAGGATTTCTTCAAGAAAACACGAAAAATATTGACAGAAAAATTCGGAGAAACCTTCGAAATCGATGAAGTTAAGTCAGAAGGCAGGTATCTATCATGTCAATAGTTTTCGGCCTTCCCTCTTCAGCAAGAAATATAATTAATAGACTTATTTTCAGAAGGAAAAATTGCAGTGATATTTTGGTTCCTCAAGCCGACAGGGAAAAAAACGACCAAAAATGCGACAGGAAAGAAGAATATCTTGAAGTACACCATAACGGACTCACAAAGTTCATTTTTCCTAGTGGCACCTACTTTGGCAGGAGTACTATCAACCATAGTAGGCATGAAACAAAAAGGCCAGAAAATCCAACCACTCGTTTTGCTAGTCGGGTGCATCGAAGAACCTCGTGAAATAATAATTGTTTATTGGGATACAATTGAATACAAATGTTTCAGCATCCTAAAAGCAATAGATATTTGCTTAAATTTTTTTTATTCAACCTCGAGTATCCTGAAGCTAGTGCAATTGTATGGCAGTTCATTCAAAATCATAATTTTTACATAAATACCAAACACAACAAAGTTTTTCCTGTCATAACAATATTCCAGAAAAATCTTGATAGTTGAATCATTGGTTTCCATTATCCAAATTGTAATTTGATTTAAAATTAGCAAAGTTTTGTTGTTATTTCAGTTCATTAACATTATGAGTTTTATTATTGAATTATTATTCATTACTGAATTAATTCTAATTTGATTGTCATATTACTCTTATACTTATGCATTTGTAGAAACCTACTTGATGAAATAAAAGATTTGATATTTTCCGGAATAGATTTTCATATCGTCAAATGCTACAAATCCTACAGGACAATTTTGGGTTGTTAACCGTATTAGTTGAAACATGGCTGGTGATGTATATAGTTGCGAAGATAATGCAACACTTTTATTGGCAGAAAAATTTAAATGTCACACGAATTGCTTATTTCTTTATACAGTGTGACCCACTACAGACCGGAGCACTGTTATAAAATCTACAGTTACATCTTACAGTCACCTGACTGAATATTTTTTTGTTTCAACAGAAAGAGTATCAAAATATGTTTATATATTTACACAAATTTGCAAAATTTTATTCCAATTTTCAGAGCATACTATTGTCGTAAATATTGAGTACTGCCCTTTGAATTGTTTTAGTGCATTGATCCATTCATCTTATTGTTTATTAATTCGTCCACGATATAGAAGTTCATTGTCATATGCGACCGACATTGAAATTAGCGAAGTCGCGTGACGAGCTAAAATCGTTGACCGAATGAAATAAACATATTTCCTTATATAAATACAAGAGGAATGGAACGATGAGGATAGTTAGTAATAGACTCCTGTAGATGAGAGAGCCCTAGCGCTCTGTTAGCCTTATAGGCTAGGCCCTTTTGGCCTTAGCTGTAAGTATTGGTTAAGTGATGGTTTTAGGTAAGAGTTTTATTTGTTCCCCATTATATTATTCAATGTCCCTTACTTTATAATGTGTATATAACTTTCCCCAGTATCCCTGTTGTATAATAAATGTTTATACTCCTTTGCTACCCCTTGCGTTTCAATAGCTACCATCTGTAGCTACACCCCAAGTCGCAGTTAGTATAAGGGAAACAACCCCTTATACGACTCAGGATGCTACCCTAGTAGCCCTAGTTGCGAGTTGTTTTAAGTATTTTATCATTGAGTATCCCGTATTTCAAATGTGTATTTGTCTTTCCCCCCGTATCCCAGTTGTTATTTAATAAATGTTTATGCACTGTTGCTACTCCTTGATTCACTATAGCTACCATCTGTAGCTACACCCCAAGTCGCATTTAGTATAAGGGGAACAACCCCCTTATACTGCTAGGGATGCTACCCTAGTAGCCCTAGTCGCGACACTATAATTTTTTTCATGTAAAAAATTGCGAAATATCATTAGCGATTTCATCCATGAAATTTTGACTCTACCACTGGATTCAGTATCCTTCAATCAGGTTACTCCCGAAATTTCATTAAAAAATATTCATTGACAACAAAGTTAAACATTGTTGGTTCACTAAGTTTTTTCGACTTCATTACTTCATTCCAAAACGGTATTCTAGATGTGTGAATTCGCATGTCTACCAGAAACCTCAACTATTCTCTACATCCGTGTTGACAATGTTCCAATTTTCAGATTTTGTCTGAAATATTCATAAAAATGGTATTTTATCAAAATCAATGTTGTTATAATTTTGTTGCCAATTAAAATTTTCCAATTAAATAAATTTTCCAATGAAATTTTGTGATTTACCTAAATGCTGAATCCAGTGATGGAGTCTAAATTTCATGAAAAGAAATTCTCAACGATATTTCGCAATTTTCAAAAAGAAAAAAAAATCATAGTATGCCCTGGGAAGCAGTCAACTGACAACCCAGACAGTCAGTTGATGGTAATAATCTATTGGTTAATATAACAATTCAGTTCATCATACAGAAATTGCTGTTATGGCAATAAACAAATTCTATACTATTAATCGAAACATTCTGTGAAAGCCTACGTTTTTGGTATTTCAATAGATTTATTATTTCACCTGTACAGAAATATCTTTTGTGATTATCAATATTGTCTGTCCATCGAAAGAAATATTCTGTTCAAATTATGATACACTTCCTATTGTTACAAAATTTAACAGAACTATTCTTTCACATATAAATAACTATTCTTCAATATGAGAACCATATCCTGTGATACCCAAAGAAATATCTTTTATCACAATTAAAATATTCTGTGATGTTACAGAATTTTATCAAATTATACTTTCCAGTGTAGATAACTATCTGTTGAGATAATAAACAAATTGTTTCACAATGAAATAAACGTTCTGTAGAAGTACCAAGATGTCTCTTCAAGTTAAAGAATCTCACTTAGGTAATTGAAAGAAATGATTTATAGAATTAACAGAAATTTTCATTGGCGCTATGGCGAAAGAAGTTTTTTTAATATTCAAAGCATTTTTTTATATTTACGTGGTATTTTCTTTCTGTGTAAACGATCTTTTTTTCAGATACTTTATATTTTCTTGACATTTCATTTAATTTTATGCACAAATGTACCGTTGAGTTTTGAAAGAAACAGTTGACAATTATAGGCCCAGGAACACAACAAACAACAAGTCCTTCAACGATGAAACCAATAAAGGAGTTTTGGTAAAAATAAATTAATTAAGAGAGTTGTATTTTTAAATGTTTAATCTGATTAAAATATGAAACTTAGAGAAAAACAGCGGCACACAATGATTTTTACCATAATTATCAATCAGGTGACCCTTCGCTACTTATAATTTCAAATCAAACCTCATGAAAACAAGCCACATGTAACTGCTAATAAACACGCCAGGTTTCATGAAAATGGCGAAAAGACTTTTCAGTAATTAACAAATAACCGATTTTTTATTAAAACTTCAACACTCAGTCACTTAAAAACAAAGCAAGTTAGGACACACGTTCATATGAACTTTTTTCCATAAAATATTACAAGGAATCACCACCTGAAATTAATGACATCATTTATTATACAGCCTGTATATATTTAATGGCAGATAGTGAATAGACGTGTGAATTCTGAGCTCCTCATATAGACGTTTTAAAACAAGGTAATACGACTAATTTGAATAAGTAAATCGGTGAACATAGACTTTAAGTGAATTTTCAAATATTGGTGAAGTGAAACGAAGGAAAAAAATGGTTATTACACGAGAAACAAGACATAAAATCGAATCGGGCGTAAATCAAGCCATCAGTAAATGCCTGAATAGTGAGTTATTTATAAAATCAGTTGTTGAAAACGTAGCAGAGGCGATAACAAAAACTATGGACAAGAAATTATCCAAAACTGAAGAAACTCTTAACGCTGTACAGGGTGAGCTGTCAACTCTAAAAGATGCACTTGATCAAAAAATCAATATGTTGGAATCTACAGTCAAGAAAATGAAGACTAATTGAAAAAAAATTTGACCAGATAGGTCAATTATCAAGGAGAGCCTACCTGAGAATTTTCAATGTAATGGAGAAATCGAATGAAAATACGAGGGAAGAAATCATAACACTATTGAACAGATACATGACAATTAAATTATCTAATGATGACATCGAGCTATGTTACAGAGTAGGAAAAAAGACGATTAAAAAGCGAGAGAAATATTCCTCAAACTCATTAGCTACGTTCTCATAAAAAATATCTATAGTAAGTAGAAAATGTTGATTTGGAGTTGTTGTTAGAGAGGACCTCACAAGCATAAGAGTGGAACTCTTAACCTCGACGATTAAAAAGGCGGGTTTGAAGAATGTGTGGACTAACTCAGGAACAATTTATATAAATAAAGTCAAAAAAGTTGTTATTGTGAAATCTAAAGATGATATGAAAAAATAATTTGGTTGCTGTCTTCCCACTTCACACAAAAACTCATGATTTTGTTATTTTTAAAAAAATTCTTTTTTTTAAAGCTGTATAAAATGAAATAATTATCAAAAAATATATCCCTGTTGGTATTTTGATTTCTATAAAATTAATTTTATGTTATAATAATTTGTTGGGGAGTAATCAGAATTAAATGCATTTGATGCTAGAAATCTTGAATACTTTAGACACACATGAGGAAATTAAAACAAAAACATATAGTGACTTACAAGCTTATTTTAGAAGAGGGAATGTCGGGAAAATAAACAACATAGGAATCATTCACTTCAACATACGCAGCATAAAAAACATTTTGATGAACTACTCATCTATTTACAAGAGGATCTCGACAAATTAGATGTCATTGTTCTGTCTGAAACATGGAACATGGACTCGGTAAGTGATTTTACTATACCAAATTATACAATTCATTACAATGGATCAAAAACAAATCAAAGCGATGGACTAATAGTTTATATAAAAAGTACTTTGGCAGCAACTGTTGAAATAATATTTCTAACTGAAACAAAGCTCTTGAGAATTACCTTCATAATGCATAAAGATATTGAAGTTGGTATCACAGCTTCGTACAGACTTCCTTCAATTAATATACAATCATATCTTAATGACCTACAAAATTATTTCCTAAATTTAGACAAAAAAAAACCTAGAGTTGTTTGTTGGTGATATAAATATAAATCTATCAGACTCAAATTCACAACATGTTAATTGATACCATAACATAATGATCGAAAATGGCTTCACTTCATGTATACATGTACCAACAAGGGAAACTAGAGAATCAAGCTAAATCATTAACCATTTTTTTATCAGAAAAAACAATTGCTTGCGTACTGAAATAAACTTTGAATCATCAGTTATACATAGTGGCATAACAGACCATCACTCAATCCTCATTCTTCTATCTATGCCGACTAAAACAAATCAAACGTTCCATTATATCGAAGAATACGAAAAAATCAATTTCGATAAATTAAAATCACTTCTACAAATGGAACAGTGGAACGATACCTTATCATATAATGAAACGCAAGAATCATACGATACTTTTATTGTCAAATTAAAACGATACATATGCCAAGCAACTAGAATTATTAAAATAAATATATTTAAATCCTTTATTTAGCAGAATCACTAATATTACATAAATGTGAATAAATTTGTCAATAAAAACTATATAACATATAAAAACATTAATAAAAGTTATAATTAAGGTCAAGACATAAATAATAAACGTAATCGTAAAATAAAGCCCTGGATTTCAGTTGGTCTTATAAACTCAAACTTGTGAATGAACACACCCCTGATCTCGAAATGAAATATAAAGAATACAGATATAAACTAAACAACTTGATTAGAAAAACCAAAAACCAATATTATAAGAACAAATTCTTCGAGGCAAATGGTAATTGCAAAGAGACCTGGAAAAAAAATAAACGATATTTATAATAATATTATCCACAAAAACAGCATAGAACACACAACCATAATCAAAGAAAATGGTGATTGTATAACAAATAATGAAGAAAAAGCTGATATATTTAACGATTTTTTCATTAACGTAGGAATAGAAATGGCTAAAAATATCGAAAAAAAAAGAATTACCAAATAAGTTTTTGCAAAAACCCACAGTAGCAGCCACATTATTTTTGGAACCAACAAATGAGAGCGAAATAATAGTATTTATTTCTGAATTGATAAAAAATTGTACGCCAGGACCAGACGGAATATCGTCAAAACTTATTAAAATCATTCATCACCAAATACTGAAACCACTTGTTCATGTAATTAATCTGTGCTACAGAAACGGAAATATTCCTCATCAGTGGAAAGAATCAAGGGTAACTCCAGTGTATAAAAGTGGCAAGCAACATCTCCTTAGTAATTATCGACCGACTTCTGTAATAAACAATTTCGCGAAACTATTCGAGCAAACCGTTAAAAACAGGTTACTTGACTTTTTCATTAAACATCACGTGATAACGGAACAGCAATTTGGATTCATAAATAACAAGAGTACTGAAAGTGCCATACTTGATATTGTGGACCAAACAGTGGAAACCTTGGAAAAATCGTCGAAATGCCTAGCGGCTTTTATTGATCTTGACATGACATACTACTGAGAAAACTTTTTGGATATAATAATAATAATAATAATAATAATAATAATAATAGATTTTATTGATAGGAATATCTATAACAGTTTAAATTACAATACAGAATAGAAAATACAAAATCCTATCAAATGGCAGGATTCAATGTATGACCATGTTATATAGAATACCATGATCAGACGTTGCTCTTCCATCGAACCGTATATGGCATTCGGAGTAGCGCTTTAGAATTATTGGAAAATTATTTGTCACAGAGGACACAGAGAGTGAAAGTCGGTGAAAAACTCAGTAGACAGTCGAACATATCTGTTGGTGTGCCTCAGGGAACAGTTTTGGGTCCAATTCTGTTCCTTGTTTACATAAACAGTATCACTCAGATTAGAGATTTTCAGAGACACATAATCTGCTACGCTGATGAGATACAGCATTAATTTTCAAATGAGAAACATTGCATGATGTTTTGCATACTGCAGAAATAGACCATCAGGAAGTACTGATGTGGTTGAATGATAATCTACTGAGTTTGAATGTTAAAAAAACCAAATTCATGACTTTCTCACTGAATTCGAGTGATCAGCCAAGCAACATCAAATTAAGTTTACATAAACCCAGTTGCGTGAACCACTTATTCTGTAATTGCCCTATTATCGAGAAAACAACATCCATGAAATATTTGGGTGTAGTTATTGACAACTACCTGAGATGGGATGAACACGTGGCTCATGTCAAAAAAAGAATGAGGCTCCTCATGCATAAATTTCACAACCTCCGAGACATTCTCTCAAAAAATAATTTGATTACGGTGTACAACTCTTTAGCAGAATCAATAATTCGATATTGTATTATAGTATAGGCTGGTACATTTAACAATACGCTACATCGCTTACAAACGGTACAAAACTCTCTACTGAAGATAATATTGAAAAAAGAATGGCACTTATCAACTGAAAAGCTTTACGAAGAAACAAAGTTATTGAATGTAAGATGTCTGTACAGCTAACAGTGTTTAATATGAATATTTTCAAACATTAACAGATATAGAACTAACACACCCAGGCACACAAGATTCTCAGAAAACTCAAATATCCAATTACCAATTTACAGAAAGAGTCATACGCAGAGATTTGTTCTTTCTTTGGTCCGAAACTATTCAACATGCCTCCAATAAACCTGAAAAATATCAATAATATGAATAAATTCATATTAGATTCAAAAGAGCCGTGAAACAAAATCTAATCGAAAATCCAGTAATTACTTATATTTTTTGAAGAAAAAAAGAAATTTTAGTTGTCAACTCAGCCAAGAAAAACCATTGCTGCTTCTTCACGACATCCCGTCTTCCTCTTAATCTTGACTTAATTAAATGCATCACCTATTCATTTTATATAGAGAGTACTGATCCCTAAATGTCAATTATATATTTACTGTACATTTAATTTTTCTTTATGAATGAGTAAATAAGCACAATACAGGCATTTGTTTGCCTAGGTGTCATTTACCAATTCAGAAAGAGTTATATAACATGAATTTTTAATATGTATCTGTTGTACTTTAGAATTGAATAAATTGAAAATTGAAATTGATATAAAAGGACATGCAATATATTGTCACTATAATTATACAAAAATATCTAATGAAATATCACAATTATAAAAAATAAGGACATTAAAATTGACATTTGACATGTGTCAGTACCATCGGACGTAATTTTCCAAAATTGTGCTGTTGTTTGGAACATTGGAACTTAGACGCCACCCATTGACCATACCCGTAAGAAGGCTAGAGCATTCTAGGATTTAGTGACCCTAACCGTTTCATCGTGTGGGACTAGTGAGACCAAAAAATAGCCGAAATGGTGGGATGATTCAGCCTGGGAACAGATGGATTCAAATCTGTTTGTGTGGACCTACCATTCAACTGATGAGAGGCAAAACCTGGAAATGAGTCTACAGGTGATCACTCTGTCCGAATATAAACAGAATTCTACTAGTTGGTGATACAGGGAGCACTTGCAATTGCGTCATCTGTTGCTGTTGCTTGAATCTGCAATCGTCTTCAGGTAAATAATGACGAATTAAGATGTTTATAGGTCTGCCGGTATGGTGTAATTACGCGCGGTCTTGTGGCGCGCGTGTGTTTCTCGCTTTTTCTCCCTCCATACTTTTTTCAATTTTCACGCTAGGTTGACTAAAGGTACCATTGGCACTGTTTGATACAGGTGGTCTAAATAAATTTGCGTTTGAACCGATGTTCCTCTCTAAAACCATGCGTGGTCGGCAATTCCCGATTTAGATGTTTTCCACCATTGAGTCCACTTTTTGTGTTCAGCTATTCTTACAGATATTGGCCGCTTGGTCTCTCCGATAGAGGTATGTCCATATTTACATGGGACCTCGTAAATACAATTTTTGCTGGATTCTGTTCTCTGGTTTCGTCTTGGTGAGGAAGCTTCGTAATGTACTGCTGGATTGAAAGCAACTGTTGATGTTGTATTTGTTTCCGATCCTTCAGACCTTGCACACACGGAAAAAAATGGTCCAAGTAAAACATTTTACTTACTTTTTTTCGATTGTGGTGAGAAAATTAATACCTATATTGAAAAAATTAACGTTTTGTTTCCAAAGAAATGAGCATTCTGAACGAATGAACTTGTAGCTATAATATTGTTTACATACATCAAGTGCTTCTAACATTAGATAAATCACTTTGTATAATGTCAGGTCAACATTTTACTAGCGCTGGAAAAGTGTATATTCATATTTATCTACTTTGTGCTTCTGGAAGGTATATCATAACAACAGAGACTCGTGTTGCAGGCATAATACAAAAGTTTATTTTTAGTAGAGCTAGGTGTTCCTACGATAATGAAACTGTTTACCTACTTGTTGATATGCGACCAGTTCGAGATTAATCGGTAGTAACCGTTGCACTGATCATCAACGTTTTCGCAAAACTGGCCTCATTCCAATTCCAGCATTTGAGTTAGTAGTTGTATGTGGACGTGTTACATCGTGTGCCGGAATAATACTATTATTACTGTTGTGAGTTGTGTGACTAGTGTTAGTTTGATTTATGTATTCTACTTGGTGGTATGTAGAATGTGGATTTTAACCTAACATATCTAAAGTATTGACATTTTATGTATAATAGAATCAGGAGAATTTTCCAAAAGACTGTTTTGTTTCAATAAAAATATTAAAAATTCAAATATTTTTATTTCAATTCATCATTATCTTTTATCATCAATTTTAAGAACGTTCTAATTCTACATTATGTTATTCATAACTTGGATTTGTTATGATCATGATGAGGAAAGACATTAGCTTGCCTGCTTGTTCATTCATTCATAATGATGAATACTTATTGGGTATGGCCAGAGGCGATGATTTCATATCATTTTAAATTTATGAATGAAATGAATGTATTGAAAATAAGGCTTTATGAAAAACAAATGATACTTCTTTGAACTGAGGGCAAGTGGATATTTCAATTGAATCCGTTGTATCCTGATACCAGAGATGGAATGAAACCTATTAAAGGTGAGACAATAATAAACTACCCAAAAGTGAGTCATTTGATAAGGCCAAGTAAACTTAAATTACTATAATAATCTAAAAATATTGCTGCATTAGAATACTGTACAGTAGCAACTAATATACTTTTTAGTAGATTTAAATATATGAGTTATTTGAGAGTAAATCATTCTTCATCAATGGTAAATTCAGTTGTCACTAGTAGTTATCAAACTGAGCACCTACTGCAAATAAAACGTAGATTGAGTCTTATGAAATAAAAAGTTTGCTTCTTGTAAAGAGTTTAATATCGTTAGGTTACATTGCGTTCCTGAAATTACATCAATAACAGCAAGTGATCAAATTCAGGAATCTAATTTTTCTTGTGGATGATAAAGCGTGTACTTGTCCCATATAGTATGCAAATTTTCACTTGGTGGTATACATATTTTACTAGCTACTATAAATTTTTTTCCGTGCAAGTATCTGTTAGATATAATTCAATTCCCGTCGTGGTCTCACCCAGGGAAGTAGTTGTTTTCTGACAGGTACTTGCCATAATAAGCCTTAAACATAGGTCAACAATCACTTCCGTCATCAAACGATCTATACAAAAGCAATCTGTCTCCGAATCCTAATATCTCGATAGTTCTCGAGTTCCACAAGAGTTAGTTGGACTTGGAGATTTACCAATGATTTACCTCTTCAGTTATTACTTTTTCTCGTTTTATGATGAAGATATGTTATAAAGGGTGATGCAATAGTGCGTCAGAGGATTTGACATAATTTGACATAGTCAACTCAGCCATTGAGACATCGGTATTTCTATTTCTAGAAAAAAAACAAACTTAAGTTTTATTCACCTCTAATTATATAAAGTTATTTGATTCCCATCAGAGAATTTATTAAAAGTCCATATTAAATTCATTTGAAGGACTGACATTGGAGCTCTGAAAGGAACAGCGGTGTGAAGGGTATTATCTACCACATATGTGCAATGGGCGTGAGGTTACTTCTCCGATGAGAAAAAGAAACAGTGCTAGAATGGATCCCAACAGTAAGGTGTTTGATGAAACTCTATCAACAACCACGTCGAGGGATTTGTCTGAGAGAAAACAAGATATCCAGGAACACTACCGAAGAGGCAAGTCATAAGCTAGAAGCTTGGCGGTTATCTGGTGCCAAACACGATCAAATACCCAATACCGGGTGACACAGCAGACATGTAGCAGCCTGTAGTTTTTTTATTTGAAAAGATGAAGATTTGAAACTTGCAGAAGTTACGTAATCAATGATTGCGCTTCATTTGAATCTAACGACAACTATTTTCAACTACCTGTTTGATCGGCAGTAACTCCAACTTCTTTTTTTTTAATGACACCCTGTATATTTATCCAGCCTATCTTATTTGTCTTGAAATTCTCTATTCAACCGTGTATCACAAAGTGGCATTCGTTTCTCAATTCGCAGATGAATTGCATTTTATTAAAAAACATCAAGTTGGCTGTTATCCGAATTCGATAATCTTTCAATGCTTGGTAGGCTTGGAAATCCAAAGAGTATCAGTTAAATGATATAATTTCAGATTTTTCCATACCTGTACGCAGATTCTCAATCGTTATTCGTTACCTACCGTCCCGAGTGGCAACCGAAATAGCGATTCTCAATCGTTTCGATAACGACTTGTCACCTTTTGCAAACGTCAATTTCAGTCGGTAGGTCCGAATGTTCCGAGTGAAGTTTCAAGGAAAGGTACGTCTGTAGTTTTGATTACTTTTGATGAATTTTCAAACTTGTCTTTCCTACAGAACAATGAAATTGCAAATTGAGCATTTAGAGGTGATATCGGTATTTATGGAGAATCACACCGATTTTGCAAAGGGCAGATTGTCAGTCTCAAATTCGAGAACCAAATTTAAGGAGTTGTGGTCAAATTTGGCTCACAAACTCAATTCCTTAGGCCTTGGGACAAAATCAGTTGACAAATGGCAAAAAGTGAGTACATGAAGTTGATTTTTATTTTACTTTTTAAGTGAGATGGTTGATTACTTGAAAATACAAGAGTAGCTATGCTTTGGTTCTCTTTTCGACTTTACTTCTGGCGGAACTTCAAATATCACGTATGTTTTATAGACATGGTCAGATTACAAAGGGAATTTGAAGAAAAAAGCAGCAGAAATCAATAGACTACTGAAGGCAACAGGAGGAGGTCCATTGATAAAAGACCTAACAGATATAGAAAAAAAAATATTGGAGATTCTTGGACCCACATTTTTTAAGGGTGTGGGAATAGAAGAGAAAGGTGTAAGTTAATAACAAAAATATATCGAATTTTGATAATGTGACAATATTCTATGATCTTTTTAGATTAATGTTAAAGCTCCATGTCCAGATACACCAGAAACTGTGACTTCAGTTCCTATCACACCAGATGCGACTTCAACATCTAGCCATATAATTGACCAAAATTTCCAAAAAAATGGAAATATAGGACTGGTTACTCTTCTGCCTAACCAATCTTCAGAAAAAAGAAAATTGGGTTGTGAAAATGACAACGATATCTCATTTTTTTCTAATAAGAATGGAAGCAGGAAAAAGAGAAAGAGTCAAACTGAGAATTTAAATTTGATTTACGAAGAAACCATCAACTGCCTAAAAAATATAGAAAACACACCTGCCAATGGTTTGAATACTATAAATAACAGCATCAGAGATGGTTTGAAAGAGTTGACAGAGGTGCTGAAAGGGAAACAGCCCCATACTTGAATTCTCAAATTTTCATTATTTATTATTATTTCATTTATTGTTTTTTCGTGTTATCGTATAGGCGAGTTTTGTTTGTTTACTTTTTTCAATGGTTACATTAGTTTTAGGTTACTTTGATACCCAGTTCACAATAAAATGATTACTTTGGAGTTTTTTCTTTTAATCAGAAATTTGTTTTTGAATACATATCTTAAGGCATAGCTTATTTAAAATTACAAAAAATATACTTCAAACAGAAAGACTTTAATATTAAATGTGATTGAAATAATTTCTGGTCAAATTGTTTCTAATTCGTTGTCCTTCATGAAAAAGACGAACGTCAATAGGAGGGTGATTATGTGCCAAGTGATCATTGTCCATGGCCATATTTTCCTCCAATTCAACTCCAAATACCATGCTCATATTATGTAAGACAGCACACACATTTACCAAAACTGCTACAAATCTTGGCTCATATCGAGCTACTCGTTCTTTGAGAAGACAACGGAACCTTGACTTGAGAACACCAAATGTTCTTTCCACGGTATTTCGAGCACGTATATGTGTTGAGTTATAGCGAGCCTCGGGAGATCCTGGAATAGGATTGAGGTAAGGTGTCATGAGACAAGGCTCTAAAGGATAGCCTGAATCCCCAATAAGCCAAGATCCATGTAAGTTATTTTGGTGATATTGGTTCATTAAGTACTGCCTCACTTGTGATTGTCTCCATATGAATGAATCATGAGTGGATCCAGGATAATTCGCATTTATTGAATGAATCTTCAAATTGTCATCACATATCATTTGAGTGTTCAAGGAATGATACCCCTTCCGATTGAAAAATTTGTGCTCGTCAACTTTAGGCTTCAATATAGCTATATGTGTGCAGTCCACCGCTCCTAAAACTCCTGGAAAATTGAACTTATCCATATAAGTTTCTTTGCTTTCATTTTGTTCTGCTCTTGTAGTTGGGAATTTAATGAATCTCGCTGTCAAATGTTCATAAATTGCATTAGTTACCTCATGAATGTACCTACAATTATTACGAAATCAAAATGTTAGTAGTCGTTTTATGCATTATCATTTTTACCTATGAACACTCGTTTGACTAACTGCCAAATTGAAGTCTTCACCAACACTCCTTTGATAGCATCCAGTTGCATAAAAACGCAAAGCAACTAATATCTTTTGTGTGACAGGAACTTTATCAGAATGGGAAGGCACTTGTATATGGGGAACCAAGAGTCTGAGCAATTCTTCAAAAAGATTTTTATTTACTCGAAACAATTCGATGAACCTAGCATCACTGATATTATTGATATCAAATTCATCACGGCACCTCATTCGTTGACGTTTAAAATTGATATTCTGTTGAGCTCTAATTACTTCGTTCACAATGGGTAACATCTCGAAATTCACCGGACGCGTTTAAACTTTTTTGAGGCAATCCAAATTGATGTCGATATTCCTCACTAAAATCCCAAATTGACAATTCGTAAACTTCAAACGGAAACAATTATTGAGAAATTTCGGACACCTTTCATTTTTCACTGCTGCCAATGTAAGTTCAGTCGGGAGACATTAAGAATTGCTCAGCAGTCGGTAACGACTGTACACCGAATACGTTCCCGACCGTGACCAACCGATCGGGATGTAACGATCGTAAAAATTGAGAATCTGTCTGCTGATCACTTCCTACAGATTGCCAATAATTTCTTTAATAAAAAGAAAAAACATCTGAAAATAACTGACGATATTGCGAAAACTGAGATAGGAACATGTTTTTTTCAATTTGGCTACTTGTGAAGGAACTATCTGTCTTTCTCTTTGGCCATGTAGTCATATCACGATCTTTCCATTTGGAAACATAAAATTAAAATTGTTCCCCTGATCCACCAATTCACAAGTCTATTAGTCTAGATATTTGCAATAATATTTTGCCTAGTAGGCGGTGTACACAGAATGTTTTGTGTTTGACAGGTAAACATCATTTGATTGTACTGTTTATCTCCGTCAGTTTTATGATGATTAAAATTGCATCGTTTGGATACTAAATATGTATTCAAAGAATGAAAAGGTCGATATGTTGTTGATATTTGGAGAGTGCAAGAGAAATTGTAGACAGACTGAACAATTGTATGTCGAAAGATTTCCGGAAAGACACCATCCGCCTAATAATTATTTCGCTAGAGTAGAAGAGCAGTTCAGAAGAGAACCGGAAAATCAAAACAATCTCCAATACATTGTCGACTAGGAAACGGAAGTAAACGTTTTGGCCATAGTACATGCAGATCCGACGATATCACTGAGACAAATTGAGGACGAAATCGGCGTGAATCGAGAGACCGCTAGAAGAGTTTTGAAAAGAACTGTTCTGAAATGCTCTTTTACTCTAGCGAAATAATTATCAGATGGATGGCGTCTTTCCGGAAATCTTTCGACACACATTTGTTCAGCCTGTCTACAATGTCTCTTGCACTCTCCGAATATCAACAACATATCGACCTTTTCGTTCTTTGAATACATATTTAGTATCTAATTAAACGATGCAATTTCAATCAGCATAAAACTGACGGAGATAATCATTGCAATGAAATGATGTTTACCTGTCAAACACAAAACATTTTGTGTACACCGCCTACTGGGCAAAATATTATTGCAAATATCTAGACTAATAGACTTGTGAATTGGTGGATCAGGGGAACAATTTTAATTTTATGTTTCCAAATGGAAAGATCATGATATGGCTAAATGGCCAAAGAGAAAGACAGATAGTTCCTTCACAAGTAGCCAAATTGAAAAAATATGTTCCTATCTCAATTTTCGCAATATCGTGAGTTATTTTCAGATGTCTTTTCTTTTGATTAAAGAAATAATTGACAATCTGTAGGAAGTGATCAGGTATGGAAAAAACTGAAATTATATCGTTTAACTGATACTCTTTGGATTTCCAAGCCTACCAAGCATCGAAAGATTATCGAATTCGGATAACAGCCAACTTGATGTTTTTCAATAAAATGCAATTCATCTGCGAATTGAGAAACGAATGCCACTTTGTGATACACGGTTGAATAGAGAATTTCAAGACAAATAAGATAGGCTAGATAAATGTACAGGGTGTCATTAAAAAAAAAAGAAGTTGGAGTTACTTCCGATTAAACAGGTAGTTGAAAAAAGTTTTCGTTAGATTCAAATGAAGCGATATCATTTATTACGTAACTTCTGCAAATTTAAAATTTTTATCTATTCAAATAAAAAAACTACAGGCTGCTACATGTCTGCAGTGTCACCCGGTATAGTGGCCAGAGTTTCAACATACTTTTTAATAAATTGCTGACATTAGGTTAGGCATAAGCAGGCAGGTCACAAGTTGATCTCAGCTGACAGAAACCTCGTTGTCAATCATTTACAATTCCCGAGCGATCTAGGTATTTCATGAGCTTGATGTTGCTATTGTCGCTAGATTCTTTCATGATCTTCAAGATAACAGATATCAGTGTAGTTGCTAGGCAGGTTTTTTGCACTGTTTGTATCTTGAAATTTTTCATTTGGGTAGAAAAATACCCCAGTCATAACGGAGGATGAATAACTTGCGAATAACTGGTGTAAGCACATTTCTTGAGGACTTTCTGCGGAATTCTGTCAGAGTCACTAGCTTTGTTGGCGTTAGGAACCAGCAAAATACGTCTAATAGATTGTTGGCGAAAAGTAATCAATTAATCCAAAGTAGAATTTGTAGCAAATTAGCTTTCTGATAGTTCGTCGCTAGTATTCCATCTTCCTAGGTTAGAGAAGGAGAAGAGATAGAAAAGAATTTCTTTCCACAGCTATGGCAAATAACCAAAACAAGCAGAACCATTTGACACTAAACGAGTAATGATGAAATCTTGGTGCCGTAAGCATATTTCGATGATTCTATTTTTTCCTTGCACATGCTCTAAAATATCAACTGCACGAAAAAAAAATTAATAGTATCAAGTAAAATTTGCATACCACCAAGTGAAAATTTGCATACTATATGGCACAAGTACACGCTTTATTAGCCACGAGAAAAATTAGATTCCTGAATATGATCACTTGCTGTTATTGATGTAATTTCAGGAACGCAATGTAACCTAACGATATCAAACTCTTTACTAGAAGCAAACTTTTTATTTTATAAGCCTCAATCTACGTTTTATTTGCAGTAGGTGCTCAGTTTGATAACTACTAGTGACAAGTAAATTTACCATTGATGAAGAATGATTTACTCTCAAATAACTCATTTACTTAAATCTACTAAAAATTATATTAGTTGCTACTATAAATTATTCTACTGCAGCAACATTTTTAGATTATTATAGTAATTTTAGTTTACTTGGCCTTATCAAATGACTCAGTTTTGGGTAGTTTATTATTATTGAATTGAAATATCCACTTGCCCTCAGTTTAGAGTTATTAGTTCTTCAAAGAAGAATCATTTGTTTTTTATAAAGCCTTATTTTCAATACATTTATTTCATTCTTGAATTTAAAATGATATAAAAGGTTTGGTTGCACCAAGGTAGCAATGATTCAGTTTAAACTATAAGAAAACGTATTTGCATGGCATATACAGGCTACCCATATATACAAAATAAAATAATATAATGTAGAATTAGAACGTTCTGAATATTGAAAATAAAAAATAATGAAAAAATGAAATAAAAATATGTAAATTTTTAATATTTTTATTGAAACAAAACTGTTGTTCAGTTCTTTGGGAAAATTCTCCTGTTATACATAAAATGTCAATACTCTAGAAATGTTAGGTCAAAATCCACATTCTACATACTAACAAATAAATATATGAATCAAACTAACACTATTCACACAACTCACAACAGTAATAATAGTATAATTCCGGCACACGATGTAACACGTCCACATACAACTACTATCTGAAATGCTGGAATTGGAATGAGGCCAGTTTTGCGAAAACGTTGATGATCAGTGCAACGGTTACTACCGATTGATCTCGAACTGGTCGCATATCAACAAGTAGGTGAACAGTTTCATTATCGTAGGAACACCTAGCTCTACTGCGAATAAACTGTTTATGTCTGTAACACGGGTCTCTGTTGTTATGACATACTTTTTAGAATTTCAAAGTAGATAAATATGAATATACACTTTTCCAGCGCTAGTGAAATGTTGACGTGACATTATACAAAGTGAATTATCTAATATGCAAAGCACTTGCTGTATGTAAACAATATTATAGCTACAAGTTCATGCGTTCAGAATACTCCTTTTTTTAGAGACCAAACGGTATTTTTTTTTAATATTTTAATTTTCTTACCACTATCGAAAAAAAGTCAGGAAAACGTTTTACTTGGTCCATTTTTTTCCGTGATGAGTATAATCGTGTTTCATGGACATTTCAGATCCATGAGACCACGCTCACACTTTTGTCAGGAAAAAGATAGCCAAGAAACGTTTTAAAAATGGTTATGAAGAAAAATGAGCCCGGATGTATTTTCTGGAAAATATCAGGATAAGTAATGATAGCACAACAAAATTACATTTCTTTATGAGGTCTAATACATCAACGCTGGAGATATTGTAGCAGCAGTGTTTTGTGATCTAACGAAGGTATTCGATTGTGTGGATCATGGGATACTCCTGCGGAAACATCATACCTCATAAGTATTACAGCATACAAGAATTTTATGACGACTTTTTGTAAACGTTTCGATTGTTCTATGTACCTCAGTGTGCTGGTCTGTACTCATGCAAATATTTCATTAAAATAGGTTTCATTTACATATTCATGTGTGTGTGAATTATTGTATAATATGTGTATTAATTTATTTTCTATGTATTGATCGAATAATATTTATTGAACATTGTATCATTGTTAGTTTTGGATTTCGACGTAAAGTCTTGTTAACGTATTCATGTGCGTGAAGAGTTATCTATTAAGTGAGTTTATTTTCATTTCATATACAATATTTTCCTTCTGCTTAAACATGCCTTGTCAACGAAAAGTAATTTTTCATGACAAAAAAGTATATTCATAATTTTTTTTAAGGCCATTAATTTGGTCTTACGACTTCTGTTAATTTCATAGGCAATGGGCATATATGAGCAGATATTATTTATGATGTTCGTCACAGTTTAGAGTATACTTTCGTTTCTTTTAGGAACTTCAGAACCTTCTTCAATGTATTCCATTCGTCTTTCAGGCACGTTTGAATATCATTCGATAGTGCGGGCAGTCCATGATAATACATTCAACTGTCCACCTGCATTGACAATAGTCTCATCTATGTTGTCTGTCTTCTGCGAGCATGAATGTGTTGGTCAGACGAGTGTGACCAATTCGTATTCTGGTTATCACAACCTGATCTCGTTTACAATCGAAAGGCAACAGCGTTCAAGGAGTGACCTTTGTTCTGATGTCTCGAAGTTTGGCATCTCCAAGAGCACATGTTTCAGGTGTCGTTTTATGTCGTCAAATCTCACAGGTGTATTGTCTATCATATCTGCTTGTGCAGCTGCTCTGGCTGCTCGATCCGCTAGTTCGTTTCCTTCAATTCCACACAGTAAAAAATGGATGGAAAAATTCATTCCAAAATGTAATAAATACATACTCCTCCTAGTATTATAACTTGATTGCGAAAGTAATTTGAAATTTTAATGTAAAACTAGGTAAATGTCCCCCATTTCTTCCGTGTTTTACAGTGAGCATGTGATTCAATGCTTAATTGCAAGTAATTTCCGCTGGTTTACATGATACTGTAATCACAGCTTAGATAAATACACAGCTAACAAACTCAGCCCTTCGTTGAAAAAATAAATCCGTAACCTTGAAGACGCCATTTCGCGGTAAAAGTCAGGGCTGGATTCGAAATAATTGCGGTGCAATAGACAGGACCCAACTTACAATATTGACATAAACTATTCAAACAGCATTTTAGGTATCATGACAATAAAATCACACATATTGTGTCTGTGCCTTTTTTACACGCTTTATATTGTATGATTGTAACCGACTCCTTTGGACTCGATTTTTACCCACTTTAAAATTTTGCACACTTGAATTAAGACCTGCAGCGGGATTCTTATCTCTCGACTCGACAGCTGTCGTGTGGAATAAACAAAATTGGCGATTCTCATGTTCCATATCGAGAAGTGAGAATCAGGTGACAAAACACAAATTCAATAATTGTGTCCCATAGTCCTCGATAATAATAATAATAATGGGTAAATAATACCAGATAAAAAAATAGAAAATTTTGTACACTTGTCAAGACTTGGTGACAATACACAAATTTGATAATTTTATCCCATATTACTTAATAATAATGATGATAATAATAAAAGTAATAATAATGGGTAAATGATACCAGCGAAAAAATTCAAAATTGTGCACACTTGTCATGACCTGGTGACAATACACAAATTCAATGATTTTGTTCCATGTTTCTAAATAATAATAATAATAATAATAATGGGAAGATGTCGAAAGATTAATTTATATTTTAAAAAAACTAAAGACACACTTCACTCCCAACGGACTAATAAGTAAAAAATTATTGTCAATATAATCACTCAAATATAAAAAATCGTGGGTGCTTTTGACCTATATTTTCATATAACTAATTCTAATTTTACAATACTGAGCGATCAAGAGCTCGAAATATTTATGTCAAGCACATTTCTCAGGTATCCAAAATCAGGAAGGGTGGCAAATATTACAAACAGCTTTTATTGTATATAACAATTTGTCTCGTTTGAATGATTGGTCATCTATTCAAGGGCGTGTACAAATAGCGTCAAAATATCTAACAACAGTTGCCAACCTAAAATCCAATGTTTAAGAATAGAAAATAATGTATTCGTGTCACTACCTAACAATATTATTATTGAACATACTCCTCACAGAAGGTACTCCGTAATTCCTAACCTTTCAGGGAATTTTAGGATTTATTTATTATGGATTTGAATCTTATAATAATTTGGAATGATGGGAATATCCAAGAATTGCTGTGTTCTAAGGATTAAGATTCCAAGACCGATTTGTTTATGATACTGAATTCCACAATGAATTTGAACACATTACGAATTCGCACAGAAAACTAAATGTGTATATACCAGTATCTAACAAATATTTTTCTTGCCGTATCAATTTCGTAGGACTCAATAGTTTGAATCAAAGATAAATATATGTTATTCCTCAATTTGATTGTGCTTTTTACAAGCTTTTATTTAGTGTCATCTGTCCCGGTGTCTGTGTGTGTCTCAAATATAAATAAAAAGACAAGTTTCCATACAAAATGCACTAAAAAGGATAAAATTATTAATTTTCATTGTTTGACCTAGGTTATTCTGCGAGTAACAGATTCAAAAGCTCACCGCGGCTACGAAATAGGTGATCTTCTGAATTTGTTACTCATAGAACAACCTAGGTCAAACAATGAACAAATTTTTTCTTCCTTTCTAGTGCATTTGTATAAAATCCCGTGTTTAAAAAATAAAATTATAATTTTTTAGGCTTTGCTTCCGTTGTTATGATTTCAACAGGACAACATAGAATTATAAAACAAAAAAGAAAGAAATACAATTCCAAAGCACTTTATTAAAACAGCAGATTTTTGGTTGCGCCATATAATAAATTTATTTCTAATATTTTTTTGGTCCTTGAAATATCTGTTGATATAGGTAGTTTAAAGTATAGTACAACCGAACCCTCAAATATAATTTTATCACAAATTCTCTGGGAAAATTGTCACACGGATGTGAAAAAAGAAGTGTATTTGCTATATTAAAAAGATTAAAGGCATACTAATAGTTTAAAAATGAATGTATCTAGTTTTTCTTGGAAAATGCTTTCAATGTCACTGATGAAAGTGACAAAACTATCATTTGGATCATTCAAATTACCAAATAAACTTCCTTTCGAATTCCCATGGGCTTTAAAATAAATATATAAGGACTTCAAATGACTGTAATACACCAAGAATACCAAAAATCAGAAAGAATTGCATCTTGTAACATACAAGGTAAAAACACCGGCAAATAACACTCGACAACTACGGCACTGGAGCGATTGAATTTGCAAATAATATACACCACTGTTTTGATAGGTTTTACCGCGACGGTGGGAGATGCGCGAACATCTGCGCGAACTACACCCTCCATAGGGAGTTTTACAGCTGTGTATTTATCTAAGCTGTGCTGTAATTATATGTAATAATTAGTAAAACGACGTATTGTTACAGCGGAATGACGCCAATTTACAGATAATATGTGAATTACTTTTGTTTAAATGTGATCTTCCATAACACTCGCCATGCGCACCTACCGGCATTCGGCCCAATCCTCATTCACAGTTCATGTTGGTAGGATGAACATCGTTGGGAATCTGGCGAAGATATAGGTTTTAAAAACAAACAAGCCTTCTTCTGTATTTTGTGAGAGTGTGCGGGTTCCAAATTGTTATCGGATTATATTTTTTAAATCTAATTTTTAATTCTATTTTTAAATCCGATTTTATGACTTTTAGCAGATCCCCCTCCCACCTCTGTACTATTACGGAATATTGTAGTACTCTGAAGAAGACTTATCTGTAATCGTTACATTTAAGCAAAAAAAAATCTGAATCTGCTGTCATAATCACGATCTAATCTTATCTATCAAATATTTCGCTTCTGTAACAGAAAAGAGAAATGATAGATTTTTTTTAAGGTACACTATGTTTCAATTTTCTCAACGTTGGTAAAATGGATAATTTTCCTACCTTTTTTCTCTATTGAAGTTATTACATTTAAAAATGTTAATGGTTCACTTTATATGTTCTTATAACCAGTCTTCTCTCCTCCGGATAAAAAAAAAAGACACAAGTTTTCACACAATGTAAAGTTAGTTGTTACTACTTGAAACCAATGGACAAAAGACAAAAGACCTAAACGACATGTAACAATTTCCGTTAAATCTGTAGTTAAAGGGAAAATCACATTTGTGGTATGTAAAAATGCATGATAGTCCAAGATTAATTTACACCAAAAATTGTATTTTTCCCTACAAATACTTAATTATATTACCAATATTACATACTAAAGCGTGTATGTCACCTGGCACTACTTAAATATAATGGTATAAACACTTGTATGAATCGCCATCAAATCTGGAATAATGGAGAAAATTACATAAGTATACAAGTGATAATACATGAAATATATTGGAAATTCACATTCAAAGTAAAGTGATGACTTACATAATATTGCATGAGATATGTAACTTCACATGTATATGCATGGCAACGCATTACCCATATGGGATCATGTAATCTGATGGAAATAATATTTACAGTACGTAGTGACTTGGGATCTAAATGAATTCCGTAAGATTACCGTTCGTTTGAAGCAGAGCATCACCAAACTACTTCGAACCATCGAATCTTTGCTGAATGGGATTATTATTATTATTGATGACTGCAGTACATGATAGTGATGATTATTACTTGACCTCATCTTCATCGTACATATCTTATCGGTTCACTGGTTGTACCACTTCAATCAATCATTCTAGTTGAGAGGCCGAATCGATTCAACACATCCTAGGCGGGTTACATAAAATGTCATCCAAATAAAGTTACTTGTCCGTTTGGTATCTGCAGGAACATTTTTAGAATGACGGCGATTCTACGTTAAACTTACGGTCAGGTTACGGCCGAAGGAGATGAATAATTCAGCAGAAAGGATTCAACATTGCACGGGGCTCGGATTTGGATGCCCGGGGCCGGAGACTAGAAAAAGGTTTTACTCGGGAATAAAACGACAAAGAATACATTCTCTCGACGTCTTCGGAAAACATCACTGATCTTTCGTTATTCTCTCGCTGCTGAGTCTGCTACGAGTGTTTATTATGGGTGAAAGTCGCCTTGATATGAGATGGATCATTTTCTCCACCAAACGAAGCTTGTGAATATTTTGTGTAGAATGCACATAGCCTGTGACTGAACCGACTGATACAAATGAGATGTCAGTATATGGGGTGAAAACGAGATAATTTTCACTCTTATTTTTTTTGTTACACGAATGAGTTTATGAAATTCTCATGCAAATAATGCGACAAAAAACACATTATATCTATTACTGCAATGGAATGACACTGTATGTTTTGGTGTGAATAAATAAAAGCAAAGCATAACACTATTTTTACTCAAACGCCAGTAGCTCCCTGTGAACGATATCAAATATATCTAAATAGTGGCTAAATTTTGATATTTTCTATAGCCATCATAAAACTGAACGGAAGTGATGAAATGTCGAAAGTCTAATTTCAACTAATTTTTTTTGCAATTTGGTGTATATGACGCAAGGAAATTGGACAATTTTTGTATAAATTTGTATTGCGATGTATTACAAATCATAACGCGAAAAACATGAGTCAGATTTTTTCTTTCATTTTACTTGTTATTTTGTTCATTTTGCTGAATTGCATTTGGTATTTTTGTCAAGGCGCGTTGCAGATTCACCACCTATCCCATATAATTTTGTAAAAAAATATTATTCGCAGCGGATATTCGGTTTTTTACGATGCTAAATGGACATATTTACTTCAAAGTCCTCTTTCAGTAATCCATCATCATATTTTTGACTTGTAAAATAGTAGTCCAATTTTTCGCAACCAACAACTGCATGATTGAAATAATCTGAGTCCAATTTGGCAATGCTCATTTATGGAAAATATTATAAGACCACTTAATCAAAAAGAAATGTTTTGATGCCAAATACATTTTTTTTTAAACGTACAGACTTATAAAAAGCCCCACGATTTGGTTCTATAATGACTGTCAGAAGGTTATCAAGAATCCTGCTATCAAATCAAGGCAAGAAGATTTTATGTTTGCATTTCAAAATTGCCCACAGAACCTTCATAGGAGGGAACCAGCTTCATTGAGGTTTTATGGATATTGTTACAGTGCAACAAATCCATCGTAGTTGTGATAAAACAAAAGGGGATAATCCTTATAGCTGGAGACCTCAATGACAAAAATGTCAACTGGGGGGGGGGGGGCGAAATGGACAGGCGAGGAAAAGAAATTATCGACGACAGGATAGTACCAGAAACACACCATAACAACAGAGGATCGAATTGAGTAGACTAAACGAAGAAACATTCACACCTGGTCAGAATACAAAGATGAAACGTGTTCGATACAACACAACCAACCAATGGCGGACAATATGGGACGACTATGAGAAATACAGTGACATTATACAGCAATCATACAAAAGCAATGCAATGAGGCTTGTGAACAAGGCATACACAGAAAAATTGGAAAAATTAAGAAGAAGCCAATTATGGTAAAATCAGCAATTAACAAATCAACGAATGAAATGAAAAAACAAAAGTATGAACCAAAACCTAGACTCTATGAAAACAAATGGAAGGCATACAAAAAAACACTTGAAGAAACAACGAAGGAATCGAGATCACATGGGGAATTGCATTCAAAATATCAGGAAATAAGGATGAAGGGCAGAACAAACTTGAAACGATACAGAAAGATGCCGTTACATGGACAACAAGCAACAAAATTCAATACCAATTAAACCAATTTTCCCCACGAGAAGACGGAGAAACACCATCGTAAACGGATAAAATAGACAAACACCAAGACCACACACCAGATAAAACACGAGACGATGCCGCCTTCACACTGAAAGAATTGACCGAAGTCGCTAACAGGCTAAAACAACAAAGTATCAGCGAAAGATAGAATACGCAATGAAGAGGCAAATCATAATAAATACTATAAATATTTAATAAGGCTTTGAAAAAGGCGATATTCCCAAGAGTTAGAAACAAAACTAATATTGAAAGAATTCCCAAAAGTATATGAAATACTATAAATATTTAACTGGGTTTCAATAGTATATTACGTATCAAGTGTTGTAAAAAGCATATTACGCACGAATGGAAAAATTGCGCACGAGCCGCGTAGCGGTGAGTGCGGTAATTACATGAGTGCGTAATTGCTTTACAACACGCAATACGTACTATACTTTTTCTACGACTCTTATATACTGGATGGTGCGTTTGATTAAGCTTTAATTAATAAAAAAATGAAGGTAACTAACGCAGTTTATGGTTTAATTTCCAACAACAACAAATTAAATCTAAGAAAATACAATTTTGTACTATATAGCATAGAAATGATGAATTTAAGAATTCAAATTTGAATGTTATTAAATAATTATGAATTACTAATTATTACTATCAGTTGTATTAAAGTTAATAGTAAAATTTTTACAGTTTTTTATTACAATGGGAGCATTTGATTTTTCCAATAAATTATTCATTGTTAAAATATTTGACGAAATCTCAATATCATTATTTATAGCCGACGTGGATGGTAAATTATTGTTGATGGATTGCATTATTCTTTCAGAAGTGGCTCTTTTGTTTACAGTGGATTCGTCTACGTATCCTTCTGCTACGGTAGAAGACTTCCACCCACCGAGTCGTTTCAGCGCCATTAAATCACCCCCTGCGTCGACCAAAATGGTAGCCGAAGTCCTTCTGAAGCAATGACCGGTGTACGAAGCAGCATCGGGCAATTTCAAGTACTCTGCAATTTTTTTCGGCACTGCTCCCAGTTTATTTATCCCCACTACTTGTCTTGTCAGTTTTCCATTTTGATAATTTAGGAAAAACTCACTAATACTGGTCCCTGTTACAGCATTTCTCATTTCCATATATTTCTTGCAGATATTGTAGAAAATTCCGGAAACGATGAATGATCTAGGTATTTTATTTTTTGTATCAGAAATTCTTATTATAAGAGTTTTCCCATTAGAATCTTCTAAATCACTTGTTTTCATATTTTTGAGTTCTTGTTTTCTACAAGCCCCAGATATTCCAATAATCAGGGCTACTTTCATAAAGAGGAATTCCCGATCCGGAGCTTCTTGCAAAAATTTTTTTATTTCTTCCGCCGTAAGAATTTTAGATTTTTTCCCCTTGTAGCCGTCGGACTGCCTCTTCAAATAAGCTTTTAATTTTTTATAATTTTCGATATTAACATCGTGCTTTATATTTAACGTAGTTCGTAACATCGAGTATATTGACCAGAGCGAGGAGGGTTTAAATGTTTTGGTCAATATATTAAAATAGGCGAGCAATACATTTTCGGAGTACGTACTCACGTGGTTATCCATACTCCATTCCATAAATTTTTGATAGGCTTTTTCATATCTATCCTTTGATTTTTGCGGCAGAATATTCTCCATAGCAGAAGCAGCCTGAAGAACAATTTCCGGTGGCGTTGCGCTCATTTCATTATCGGAGTTGCTCATATTTGTAGATATAAAATTAAAGATCGGATTATAATTTATGAAGTATCGATTTGAACTTCAAATCTCAAAAAGTGACAATGTCACTGTCAAATATTTAAAACGCAAGACAGATAAATGTCACGATTTGAGTGGTTCAAGAGGCAACTTGATTGTTACCTATTATACTAGCCATCATATCATGACGCACAGTTGTGCGTTTTTATTCTTTACGCACAGTTGTGCGTAAGAATGGATTTACTTATAGAGTGAACTGTTTGTAAAACAATGTTTACTAACATAGGAGTAGAAAAAAGAAATAATATTTCCAAGAGAATGAAAGATAGATAATACTAAATGGATTTTCAAGGAAAATAAATGCCAGAAACCAATTCAGCTGCCATCGACTTTAGAAAAATAATTTACATAAATAGGCTACATATCATTCAGAAACCGAACTCAAAATAGCCAGAAAATATAGCTTCAGAAAATCACAGTCAACCAGGGGCTTTGAATTAAAGTCTGGGTCCATCAGTCGGAATGCTCTTTGTTATTCAATAGATGGATCTATTTCCTACTCTCTCAGTGGGTATTGGAGTTATCGTAGGACCATCTGACAAAAGTGAATGGGTATCAATTGATTACCGAGTCTACACTGATATTTGGCACATCCGCGAAACTAGTCGTACAAGGCATCACACGTTTGCCTGTTGCCTGTTGCCTGTTGACGGACACAATAATAACATTTTTAATAGATGTCACACCATTCTTTGTTGAAATTTTCCATTTGTTAAAGGGAGCATTTCAAAGTGTGTTCTTGTAGAGAGGCTTTGTCAGTTGTGCAGGGATGATTCGGCAGTCGTAGGGGGCTGTTGGATTATTTTATTTTCAATGCTTGTCAACAAAACTCTCATTATATAGGTTATATGCGAAAGACTGGATTTTCAAAAATCCATTTTCATTGAGGATATTATAATCATTCGCCTACTAAGCCTAATTCCACATGTAAAATATTTATTTATTTCAAATGCTCAATAAATTGAAGAAAAAAACGACTTGCAAGAGACAAGAGCACGCTGTAGATTGAACAGATGAAGACAACAAGATCTAAAACAAAATACATTTTCAACAAATTATCCGTTTTGGAGGGCAGAGAATGGGCAACAAACAAAGAATTTCTAATTTACAATAATGCAATAAATCCAACTATGTTATACGGCGCCACCATCTGGAAACAGACAACACATCATATTATAATGAGGATATTAAAATACATCAAAGCCGTCTAAAAAACATTCCTGCATACAGGACCGCACCCACTGACGCACTCGGAATGATTCGATTGGAAAACGATATTGTTGAATGAAACGTACAAGTATTTATTGATAAACAAATCCGTTTTTGGATGTTTGTATAACGCAGTTACTATTTTTTGTTTCATCGATTGTGGATTATCGAATATGGGTACAATGCCTTCCAAATCATTTCCTTTGTAGAGCAAACTTATCGTTTGTGCATTCTCTTTGCCAAAAAAAAAAGTTATAGCAACCAAAGAATGCATGGGCGAACAGTAAGGATTGCTTCCTGTTCTTCGAAATTGTCAAATACTGCAAAATGCGTTAACTGAACACCATAATTTATTAACAGTCCGTTTATGAAGTAATAAATAAATTAACTATCTCGAAATGGACAAGATTTTCGGAAGAATCGTTTTATTATATGGAAGACGATCCATACAACTGCCTCAGAAGAATTGATAAAATCCCAGATATCCCAGTTACAACTTCACATACAAATTGGAAAAGTGAATTTCTAGCAAAATAGCTCTTACACAAGAACTTTTGCCTCGCATGCGTAGGGTCGTGGGTTCGATCCACCGATTCACTGGTCTCGTGCATGACATCACACGTTAATAGGTTAGAGCTGCGTCTTCCCTAGCTCACACAAGTCTCTCGAAGACTTCTGAGGGTTGCGCGAAGGGGTGCAATCGGTTGACGGAATTAACGATTTTAATAATTTTCAACAATCCAGACCAACTCATGTAGTTCTGCAAAACGTTAATGGATATGTCCAATGCTCACCCTCTGCTGGTAGTAAAATACTGATTCATCTCACGAAGCTGCCATGATACTGAAAGGAACAGTTTCCTCAGAAAATGAATTCTTGGGCGAGATGGAATTGTAGGACACTCGTATTTTGAAAAACACTCATAAACTAAATAGTCCAACGTACCTCCAAATCGTAATAGAATACGAGACTATATTAACCATCTTGGAAACTGCCAGACTCAGGAAGGACTTTGGTTTGAACAATTAATCAATTAGTTGTTCATTTAACTGATTAAAATTAATTAATCGAAATCATTTAAACGTTAATTTTTTCGAAAATTTCCAATGTCCATGATGAAACTTTCGATTTGCTATATGCAGAGAAATATTCTCTTTCAAATGGCATTATCAAAAATAGAGATTGCCGATGAAAAAAAGAGTCGATGACGTCATACAACAATGCAATTAGAACGTCAAACGATGCGCATCTCAAAACGAAGGTTGATTGTATGTCCTAGAATTTTTTCTAACAAGATTGTTCTTTTAAGTATGATAAATGTAATCCTTACTTTATGTACACGCTGTATTATCAGCCAAATTATCTAAATGATACTATTTACTTAGAATTTTGTGAGAAATATTCTTGTTGTAACTGATTATTTTTCTATTCCACTCTTTTCGAAGATGAATGAGAAAAACTAGTCAAAAGTCCGCATCTTGTGTGTTTTTTGTGTTTTTTATATACAGGGTACATGTTAAACTCTTGATTCTCATTCCTGATTCTCAGAAGAAGTACTCCGGTGAAGTAATTCGTGAAGTTTATTAGTTTCTTTCATTCAACAATTTTTAAGTCACAGTGCCTCATTAGATATACCCTTGAGAACAGATGTGTTGTTTGTATGTCGGAGTAAGAAGGAACAGTCCCATTTTATCTGGTCTACGGCTACCTTCGATATCCTATCTGGTTCAGAAATTGGGAAGGAAAAATATTCACGACTGCATTG
Source organism: Chrysolina oricalcia (assembly GCA_944452925.2). Lineage (NCBI taxonomy): Eukaryota > Metazoa > Arthropoda > Insecta > Coleoptera > Chrysomelidae > Chrysolina > Chrysolina oricalcia. Next base: position 20,805,169 of record OX101818.2, read on the forward strand.
TATAACCATTGTTTCGACTATCTAAAGAAAAAATCAAGACCAGAAAAGCAACCGTATACATAGCCACTCATCAAAATTTTGATGAAATAATACTTATGTCTAATAGACGGAAATAATTTTTGTGTGAAGTAAAATATTTACATGAGGTTGCCAAATTTCTAGAATCTTTCAACAATCTCGGTTTTGAGCCATCAAATGCCGTATTTCATCTGAATGGGAAAGATATATGCATTTAAGTGTTCATTTATAACAGACATGTTGATTTTTTGTTGGCATCAGTCCAATGTATTCAGTTGGTTCAAACAATTCATCCAATAATTCAGTTAGACGAAATTATTTTCGAAACGAAAATTTATTCAGGGTATAAATATATTAAGTTTGGGATCTCACTTTCAGGTTTATGGTCTCGTGAAAATCTTGATAACCTGAACACAATTCTAAGTGTTTTCAATGCTAGAGTGATATTTACCAGTCGCCACTGCACACGATCATTACGAGCTGATCTCTAAGTTTCTCACTATACAGTGGCCACGTAAAGGTTGGAACAAATTCGTTATCAGCTCGATACGGCCATTGAGGAAGAAAAGCTCAGACACGTCGATTTTCTTTTTCAGCTTCTAATTTTTTGGTTACTCAAATTTTTTATGACGTCATTGCTGGTCGAATTATGACTTCATTATATTTCAAAAAGAACGCATTTTTCTGTGTGGATGTCATATTTTTTTCTCATGTTACATAACCGTATTTTCGAGAAATAAGAGATATTTCATTCATAATTAAGTCTATTAACGTAAACTTTCGACTTGAGGTAGCCCCACAAAAAAAATCTAGTGGGATTCGATCAGGAGATCTAGCTGACCACCCTAAAAATCCTCGTCTGTGATCGAAATCCGGAGTATGAGATAATTTTTCTCGAGTATCGATAGGCTACTTCACAATCCCGTCGTCTGGTGTTTGCTCGAAGTGTGCAACCGACCACCCGGGGTGGGGCTGTAGATTTTTCCGGGTTTTTCTGCAGCTTAAAAGTGGATACGCCACCAAAAATCAGAAAGTTCTCCCGAAGCGCTACGGCAAATGATAATAATAGCCGTCCTCTACCCGCAGACGAGGATTTTTAGAGTGGCTAGCTAGATCTCCTGATCTAACCCCACTAGATTATATTTTGTGGAGATACTTCAAGTCAAAAGTTCACGTTAACAGACTTAATATTACAATATTATGAATGAAATATATTTCATTTCTCCAACATACGGTTATCTAACATAAGAAAAAATATGACATTCATACACAGAAAAATGCGTTCTTTTTTAAAGTATTATCAAAATAGGATTATGCCATTTAAAAAAAGTAAAATGACGTCATAACTCGAACAGCGATGACGTTATCAAAAATCCGAGTAGTCCAAAAAATGAGCAACTGAAAAATAAATTCGACGTGTCTCAGCTTATTTTCCCTAATGGCCATATCAAGCTTTTAACGAATTTGTTCCAACCTTTACGTGCTCACTGTATGTAAAAAGCAGCAACGGCATACGTCATTCCCGATATCGTGATTATCGAAGCATCTGGAAGGATGGTCGACATGAATGGTGTCGATAAACGTCCACGAGCGGAACATTCTTTTTAACATTTTTTCAGTTTATTCAATGAATTTGAGCAATATAATAATAATAATAATATTTTGCAGGTGAGGCAAACAATATCTGAGGCCCTGGTGAGTAGCTACTAAATAGACTAACACTTGTTTTTTTTCACATGTCACCCAATATATCTTTCTTGCCTGTCATTTTGGCCTTGAAATTGTCTACTAAACCATTTATCACAAATTTGTATTTGTTGCTGTATTGGTTGTTCTACTGCATTTTTGTAGAATATCATGTTAGCTGTTACCCGAACTCTTTGATAGTTCTCTTCTATTCCCTCTTCTGTTTCCCTGTAATTCTAAGCAATAACTAGATAACATTTCAAATTGCTTTAGTTGTTGAAATATTCGTTCTGAAACCAAATTGACCAGGACACAGCAGAGAGTTTGCTTCCAGATATAAAATATTTTTTTTTTAACTAGATCTTCTATGACTTTAGCTAAAACAGGAATTATAGAAATCGAACAAATGTGTTCTACCCTTTGAGAATCACCTTTTTTAAGTAATGGCAGAACTACTGCTATTTTCAGCACGTCAGAGAAAATACCTCGAGAGAAACATTCGTTAACTAATGCAGCTAATGCACCTCGAATCCTCAAATGATTTAATGGTATCCACAACCTATTTGGGAGTGGTAGGAAAAAGCGAAAAAGAACCTACCGGTGAATTTATATCCTTCAAGTATTCCGTAGGTTAGTGATTTGACTCAGGTAAAGAAGATATTATAGTGTTCGCTAAGTTGATGAAACATTCATTGAACTCAGTCTCTGATATGAGTGTATCTGTTTTCTTTACTGGATTTCTGTTACATTCGAAATTCATCAATCGCCAGGCATCTCTACTGATATTAGTGGAATTATTCAAAAAAGTTTCATAAGTTAGCCTTTTGGTTTCCTTCACACAGAATCTGTACTCCTTCTGTAGTGTTTTATAAGTTCTCAAGGTAACTGGATCCTCAGTAACATTATAAATTAATTTCACATTAGAAAGTACTGTTCGTTTTTTTTGTAATTCCTCATTGAATCAGCGAACTTATGACTTTATGACATTTATTATTGACCTCTATTGTTCAAACATTCCTTCAAAGAAAAATCGTTTTTGATATGGCAGCTCAACATACTCATAAAATGCTTTATCATAGTGTTTGGTGATTCGTTCTGGAAAGTGCTCCAGTTGTAATTGCTCGAAACCTGTCTCAGGTCCTCCAAATCCGAACGAAAAATTGGTCTACTATATTTAATGTTTTCCCTTCTTTCAAAGTCAAAATTCAAACACATAAGTTGCCCAGAATGATCCGATAAGAGAAGATCTAGAACGCTAGTATTGTAAAGATCACTATAAAGAAAAAAATAGTTAGGTACTTTGATTTTCGCACTTGTAATCTCAGTGAAAGGTGTCTGTGAACTTTTTTGAATTCAATAATGGTATATCACCGCACTGAAGAAGAGTAGTACGACCCACTAGTAGATTTTTCGTACACTACAGTGAGAGCACAGTGAGATATTTCGTGCCAAACCCACTCGAAACTCAAACGAATGCATGGTCCATAAATCCGCCGAATGGAAAAAAAAAACTTTGACATTATCTTCCTGATTTACAAACCCAACCTCGTAACTTAACAATATGTTCTGTACAAAGCCATAACCGTTTTTACCGAATGATACATTTCTTTACATTCCTAATCCCCGGCTTTGGCTCATGTTTGTTCCAATAAAATGTCGACGTAACTACCGAAAATCGTTAGTTCAATGCAAGGGTAAACACATTTTGGCCCACTTTCGCCTTTCTTTTGTTTTTCGCCCTCCATCGCTTCCCCATATTCTTTATGGCGAGTGCTTTTCTCTTCTGGAGCGGTGCCAGCCGAATGGAATAGACTGTAGAAGGGTTGTTGAGGTGTGAATGATAAACAAATGCTGTTTGAACGCACGAGTTCTGTTCTTGAATGAACGTTCACATGTAATATTTTCCAACAAAAGCGTAGAGTAATTTATATCCATAATAAAACTATGTTTAAAAGATTTTTACTATAAATAGGTTTACAAAACCCGCGACAATTGTTTCGCTGTACAACAGCTTCTTCAAGCGGAGAAAATATAATAATTTACATGTTTGCTATGTTACCTTAAATATACATCGTAAATTAATTAGGGTGCGGTTGTATACCTGTCTCCTAATAAATTTTCAATGAGAACATTGCATTACTAATTACATTCCATCTAACCTTTCCAGAAAAACAAATTAAGTAATGGTGAGTTATTTAATTCAAGTTCAACTTAATTCAAGTTGGTCATTGAGTTGATCAAGTTGGTCATTGAGGAGATTGAGGAGATTCTCAGATTTTTTCCACTCATTGATCTCCATACTATCCAAAAGATTAAGCTTCATACCTTTGTTCTCTACATGAAGGACTTCGAAATCATGGTCGAAAGTATGGTTTTCGGTCAATAAGTGGTTAGCATAAGTAGAGTTTGTTTTTCCGTTTACAAAGCTATTTCTGTGTTCGGTTAGGCGTTTTTTATAGGTTCTACCAGTTTGACCAAGATAAAACTTGGGGCAACTACCACAATTTAATTTATAGACTCCACACTTATCTTGTTTTTCTACTTTATCCTTGTTATTTTTAATATGTCTGCCTAAAGTGTTGTCTGTCTTAAAAGCAAAATTGAAACCTTGCTTTTTCAAGAAATTACCTATTTTAGTGCTAGGTTCACCGATATAAGTAATTGTTTAAACTTTTGGTGGTCTTTTAAACGAGGATAAACTTCTTGAATTGCTTTCTTATATTGCTTTTTAGACAGAAGGTTATCAATCAGAGACGATTTATAACCATTATTTACTGCAATTTGTTTGATTATATCTAATTCTTTATTAAAATTTGATGTACTGAGAGGAACACTAACTAATCTATGTATCATACTATTGTAAGCTGCTGCTTTATGTTGATATGGGTGTGATGAACTATATCCCCCATATCAACATAAAGCAGCAGCTTACAATAGTATGATACACAGATTAGTTAGTATTCCTCTCAGTACATCAAATTTTAATAAAGAATTAGATATTATCAAACAAATTGCAGTAAATAATAGTTATAAATCGTCTCTGATTGATAACCTTCTGTCTAAAAAGCAATATAAGAATGCAATTCAAGAAGTTTATCCTCGTTTAAAATACCACCAAAAGTTTAAAACAATTACTTATATCGGTGAACCTAGCACTAAAATAGGTAATTTCTTGAAAAAGCATGGTTTCAATATTGCTTTTAAGACAGACAACACTTTAGGCAGACATATTAAAAATAACAAGGATAAAGTAGAAAAACAAGATGAGTGTGGAGTCTATAAATTAAATTGTGGTAGTTGCCCCAAGTTTTATCTTGGTCAAACTGGTAGAACCTATAAAAAACGCCTAACCGAACACAGAAATAGCTTTTTAAACGGAAAAACAAACTCTACTTATGCTAACCACTTATTGACCGAAAACCATACTTTCGACCATGATTTCAAAGTCATTCATGTAGCGAACAAAGGTATGAAGCTTAATCTTTTGGAAAGTATGGAGATCAATAAGTGGAAAAATTCTGAGAATCTCCTCAATGACCAACTTGAATTAAATAACTGACCATTACTTAATTTGTTTTTCTGGAAAGGTTAGATGGAATGTAATTAGTAATGCAATGTTCTCATTGAAAATTCATTAGGAGACAGGTATACAACCGCACCCTAATTAATTTACGATGTATATTTAAGGTAACATAGCAAACATGTAAATTATTATATCTTCTCCGCTTGAAGAAGCTGTTGTACAGCGGAACAATTGTCGCGGGTTTTGTAAACCTATTTATAGTGAAAATCTTTTAAACATAGTTTTATTATGGATATTAATATGGATTTTCATCAAGTATCGGCTACATCAATTCAAAAAGTAGAGTAAATTCTCGAAAATGTGTATAGCTGACTGAACTTTTTGACTCTAGAAGCATTGGAAAGCAGAGTCTGCTAACTTTTGCTAACTGTCTGCTGTTCTGTTGTGACTTTGTTTGTTGATTCACTTCAACCAAATATTGCACATCCTTGCCCATTCCTACACCATCCTGACGAGGACCAACGAGTCCAAAACGGTTGTCACAGTCTTCCGTAATATAATGCTGTGTCCGACATAAACTCCTTATATTACAATTTTAAATATTTCTGGATTCATCTCATGATTCTGATTCAATTTCATCAATCATACTAAATGACCAAACTGAACCGTTTTTGAGTTACTTCAGTTTTTCTAGAAAAAGTGACAAATACAGACTATCGAACATGTAATTTTCATGTTAATTACAAGTTTCAGTTGATGATAGTAATTGGATTATAATTCACAGGATGTGCAAAAAACTGGATCCACAAAGAGACACTGAAAATCTCATTTTTTATTTCACATGGAAACCTCATTTTTCTTCAAGTTGTTTACTGTCAGATTCATCATCAGAAAAAGTGCAATTGGCTCGTGTTGAGTTTTCTTAGTGATTTATGGTGAATGTTATAAAGTTTTCGCAAGAACATATGGTAGTATAAAAGATAATTCCCACTTTTATAGCAAAAAGATTCGAACACATTGCCTTCAACTTCTAATATACACGAATTAATAGAAAATAAAATGAGTGATTCTGTAACAAGAGCACTAGTAGGAAACTGAAAGCCATCACCGCGTAAGCAATAGAGTAGTAGGAGAGACCAGGAGATAAGGGGAAGCGTATTATCATGTAATAAGTTCATAAGAAGAATTCGATTTTTCCATTGGAATAAAATTAATGAAATTTTCAACTTCACATGAGTAAACAATCGATCTGAATTGGCGTGGCACATCTGGTTGAAACGGAAGTGTACATGAACTTCCTTATTTTGAATTTTCATTACATCTTTGTAAACTACATACCATGACGATACAATTTGTAGAAGTACGATTATAAATTTTATTAGAAATTAAACAGTGCGGTAAAAAATCTCTTGTCATTCTGAGGTTTATGAAAACCCTGAAAGCATTTTTTTCAAATGGAACTCCCTGTATATAATTCAATGAGTAAAAGTACAATTGAATTCTGTTATGACTGATATGTTGTTTTGTTTATCTTATTCGAATTGTATTCGAATTATATGGGTTTCTCAATGAAAATGTCAAAAAAATTTCAGTTACACGAATATATAATATTACCAGGGTAGGATCAGCCATACATTAACAAGCAATAAAAAACAAAGTTTATCTGTCAGATATTCATGAAATGTAATTATGAAATAAGTGGAAAGAAAGTGTTTGCAGGTGCATACATGGAATATTGAGAAATAAGCACTCTGAAATGATAAAATTACTGTACTATGTATGCACCCCTAAACACTCTCCGCTCATTTTATAAAGACCTTTCTTGAATATCTGACGAATAAACTATCGTTTGACTTGCTTGTATTACCCTGTTGATATAATACACTCATGCAACTAAAATAATGATGACATTTTCATGAACAAACAATCCAAGTTGGATACAGGAAGTCCCATATCAGTAATAGCAGGATTCAATTGTGCGTTCATTCATACAATAGTATACAGGTAGTTTCATTTGGAAAAAATTACTTTCAAAATTTTCAAAAACCTCAGAGTGACAAGAAATGTTTGACCGCACTGTATGATTTCTGAACAAAACTATAATCATACTTTGACGATTATGATGTACACTAACTCTGGTGAAAATTTGAAAGATTCAGCGTTGTAACTTTTCAAGATATGCATCATTGAAGTTAAAAGTGCAAACTCGAAATGTTTTACAGAAATCGTGAAAACTAGAAAACGAATTAGAACTGATATAGGAACAACTCATACAAATTGTATCATCAATTGTATTTGTGTCCTCTTTCAGTTCAACCGGACGGCAATTCAGATTGATTGCTGTGATAACCTATGTGAAGTTCCAAATTTTCAGAATTTTATTCCAATGGGAACATCGAATTCTTCTAATGAACGGGTTACGTGATAATACGCTTCCCCTCATCTCCCGCTCTCTCCTACTACTCGACATCTTACACGGGATCAGCCGTTCTCAGTCATGTTTGCAAATATTTTTCACCCATCTCGCGTAAAATGAGATTATACTTTTTGTGGCAGATACTCACTTTACTTTTACTTTCGAAATCTGTCTGCGAAATTGAAATTAGACTGTTACTAGAGCATCCAGACACGCTGCAAGATAGTGCGAAAAAAATCTAGTTGCAATTATGCCAAAACTAATGGTCTGTCAGCGCCTGTTTTGTACACATGAAGAATACATGATTCAACACTTTCATGAGAAGGGCTAACACTACAACTTTGAAAATGGCGGAGTTATGAATTTGAAAAAACACTGCACAATTTACCGGTTTTTCCAGGTTTTCTCCGTTATAAATGGTCCGATAGGGTAGTGAAAGAGATCATTTTGTTCGTATTTCAATTCTTCACTATTTTTTTTCATTATTTATTTATTTATATCAAATTTGGGATACATACAGGTTAAAAACCCAGAAAAGTATCCGCTAATTCCTAGTAATTACAATAATAGGCTAGTTTCTAACTTAGTTCTAATTAGTTCTAAGTTGGTTAAATTAAAAAAATTACATATCTACGAAAAAAGCGCAAATTGGTAGAATAGATTATGCTGGCTAAGATGAGAAAATTTTCTTAACATGTTTCTTAAACGGAAGTAAAGATAAATTGTATATATCTAGATTGTTACAGAAATTATTAAAGCTAATACTTATAGCCGTATGCATAGTCAATCGCCAGCGACTCGCCAGAGTTTCGCCGTTCGCTACACAAGGATTAAAATGCACAGTCGAGCTCCAAAAAAGTGACAACTACGCGATAAGTCACATTTTGGCAAAACCCTGGCGGTGTACCACTTTTTTGGAGCTCTACTGTGCATTATAGTTCTTGTGTAACCAGCGGCGAAACTCTGGCGAGTCGCTAGAATTGACTATGCATACGGCTGTTAGTCTAATGATTGGAGAATTTCGGCCTAAATTAGTATTTCTATGGTCGATGTTGAGAAAAAATGTATATCGAGTATTTCTAGCAGGAGTGTGTATAGAGATCAAATATAATAATGTGGGAGAGTCGTAATGATTCATTGGGATTTTATACATAAAAACAAGGTCGGTAATTGTCCTTCGTTTTTCCAGTTCTAAAATGCCAAACGACTGTCTAGTACTGCAAAAATTCTCGACATCATAGGTTCCATTTATTTTAAAATTCAGAAACCTCACAAATTTGTTTTGAAGTCTTTCTTACCTGATTTTATATATATTATACCCAGGATTCCAAATTACACTAGCAAAATTTAGTCTGCTATGAACAAATGCAAAATATAGAGATTTTAGTGATTGCAGAGATGTAAGTAGATTTTTTGCAGATCCGAGTAATGAAGCCCAACATTTTATTGCATTGACTGATAATATAATCATAATGTTTGACAAAGGTCATTTTAGAGTCTAGAATGAGCCCTAAATTCTTGATTCCGTTTACTCTTTTCAAAACGAAGTCCGATAGCCTATACCTAAATCAAAATTTCTGAGCGTTTGTTCAGATTCAGAAGTAGTTTGTTTTGTTGACAATACTGCGAGAACCGCATTAGATCAGAGTTCAACTTGGCACAATCCTCCCATGATTTAATTCCACAAAAAATTTTCAAATCGTCTGCGTAAAGTACGAATTCGCTATATTTGAAGCATTCTTTGATATCATTAATAAATACTAAAAAAGCAGAGGGCCCAGGTGTGATCCTTGGGGCACTCTAGATGTAGCAATGAAAGCTCTAGATTGATACCCATTCAAATCCACAATCAGTGATCTGTTGAAGAGATATGAAGCAAACCAACGCAGCAGTTCTCCATGAACACCGACTTGAGCGAGCTCTATCAATAATATATTATGATCTAATTTGTCAAACGCTTTGCTGCAGTCAGTGTATATGGAATCTACCTGAGGTCGTTCATCCATATGATTACAGATATACTGGGTGTATGTCACTAAATTTGTTTCGATTGCACGCTTCGTAAAGAAGCCGTGTTGTTCCTCGATACTTACCTCTTTCAAACGGTTAAACATGATGTCATATACCAGACTTTCTAATAGTTTTCCTAGAATACATAGCTTGCTTATTCCGCGATAATTTGTAACTTGCTCTCTGACTCCTGAGTTTTTAAAGATCGGAATAAGAATCGAAGATTTTCAGAGGGTTGGGAACTGGCCTTTCTCTAGTGATACATTGTAAAGTTTTGTTAAAGGGGTGCACAAGCTATTAGCACATCGCTTTATTAAAAGAGCAGGTATGCCATCCGTGCCGCTTCCTTTTATTTCATCAAGAGACTTAAGTTTATTCAAAACTTCGTCTTCAGTAAAAATAAATGTGTTAATAGTGTTAATATTTACGCTCATACTTTCGTTATGCAGTGCTCTCTGGTGGTAAGGTTCATATACGCTTTGGAAATATGTCGCGAACGAATTGCAAATATCTTCTCCTTTAGAGAATTCTTTGCCGCCGAATTTCACCAGCGACGGGTATCCCATGCTTATTTTAGAGCTGTTGGTGAAATTCCAAAACTTTTTGGCGTTCACCTGTATCTCAGATTCGATTCCAGATATATATGAGTTGTAGTCTGATGAAATGAGGTTCTTGCTACGACGTCTCAGAAATTTGAATTCATTATAATAATTGAGATCTTGTGTTTTTTTTTCCATTTTTTATGAATTGAACGTTTATGGTTTATTGTATTAATTGTGGCGTCTGTAAAATATAATGGGTATTTTCTGTTTTTGTAGAGAGATTTTGGGACAAATTCATTAATGGCTGAGTTGAAAACATTTTAAAAACTCTCAACTAAATCATCAACAGACTCATCATTGAATACGATAGACCAGTCAATATTTTCCAAATATTAGTTGAGTTTTATGTAGTTGGCATTTTTGAAATTAAAGGATGCGTTACAAATCCGATTCAAAGTGTTCGGTTTAGTAATGTTGATATTGAATTCAATTGGAGGATGGTGGGTGTCGATATTAACTATAGCAACCATATTGCTTTATAAGTTTTCATTTTGAAAGCAGAACACTAAAAATAACACGTTTTTCTTATTTAAATGTTTATAACAAATTGATAAAAAATGTCAGTTGCGAGTCCAAAACGTAACACATTACAACTACGGACTGTGTTTTTGTGATGGACCAGTCGTTTTCCTACAAGTATATTGGTTACAAAGAAATCCTGAATTGATTGGCCTTATGATTTCAGGTGGAATAGAGTTAAAGACTGTGTGAAATTTTGCTGAAAATATTTGCTTGTTATTGGCGTATGAAAATAAAACTAATTTTTCATATAATTCCAGAAAAAATAAATCACAGTTGCGGACCGTCGGTCGGTTCCAAACCATTGGTCATGAAAAGTTCCATCTAAATAGGTTTTTATCATCTGCCGATTATGTAGGAGTTCTCCATCATATTTATACCAGATTTGTCCATGGTCGCCTAGCGTCAGATGTTCCAAATAATCCCTATCGAGATTTCTCCGCATTTCTAGGTTTCGTTCACCTGGAAATGAAACAAACTTGTGCATATTTTCTTTGTGTTTTCATATGCTATGAACACACATTTATTTCTAGCGGTATCATCAAATATAATTTTCGTATCATGTTATTCAGATCATTATACGAATACTCCAACTCACCAATCAAATTGTCATTATGGAAGTGGAGCATCACTATGGCATTGTTTCCAACATCACAGTAAACATTGAAATAACAAAAGTCTTGAAATTCACGTACCCGGACAAAATGTCGAATGCTATCGCTTCAGTAGTGAGAGAATCGCCTGATTAATCCATTTCTGGAAAATTTTTGCCTCGTCGTTTCATGTTTATTTTCGTGATTACTCATAACGCTGAAGCTCTCAAAGTTCACCCTTCTCTCATATAGTCTCATATAGTCATATTGTCCAGGAAATTAACTAAATTATGAAAATAAGAATGCCATTTGTGTTTTGCCAATAGTCTCTGCATAGGAATTTTATTTAATCCCAATTCTCCTGAAGCATCTTCCAACGATACTTTTCGAAAAGCTGCGGAGCACCCAAGCACTATCTGAAATGGTTTCATTGTATACCACTGTTTTTGTTTGAATATTCTTCTTCTTGAACAATTCATAATTCGTAATGTAGAATATTATATTTCTAATGGGGTATGGTGATCTTTTTTTCCTGGATATCTTCCTCCAAACATTTTCCATAATTCACTAAGAAGTTGATGAAATCTAGATAAATATACCCAACACGAGCCAGATGATGAATCTGACAGAGAACAACTTTGATCAATTTTTGGGTAGATAACGACGTGCATTTTTTTTTAAATTTCGAGTAATAAATCGAAATTGTAACGAACTGGAGCCGGACCTGACCGTACTATTCAGAAGAATTCGAAAGTATTATTAATGATTAGTTATCTCATGCGTTAAAATGATGCCCTTGTTTTGAACAACACTGCAATAAATTAAATATATTATGTGGTGGAGTGAATGTATCTGGTATCAGATTTAGAAAAATCACCAAAGTACCCTTTACTCAAATGCTTATAACCCTATAAATTTTGGGTAGCGCTCATAAAAAATACAAAAAATTTGTTCTATAAACAAGCTTGAAACGTCATTACACTTGAAATAAAGCCTCACGCTTCTATGAAAATATTTAGAAATTCCAAAGTTTTTTGTTTATTCAGACAATCCACATCAAGTATTTCTTCAATTTTAGTTCACTAGTTTATGAATTGAAGCTTTTCTTAATAGTAATTGATTGTATGAGTTCATATGCTAATAAGACATAATTTACAATACAAAACTTTAACCACAGCTAATATGTTATAAACATGTAATCTTCGGATTTGACGGCTTCTTTGACGTTTACGCCAGGATGCCGAGAAGGATATCCCTTAGAGAAGGTGTGACTTGGATGAAATAAACAGACATCAATAAATTCTCGACAACATTGTAACGAATTAATTTTTTTTGCACCTGTCTCAGTAGTTGCATAACTGCAACCTATCAGCCGGTAGATTTGTCATAACTGTTTTTGTTACAAGTATGCTTTGTTAGGTCTCTCCGACCACGATCTGTATTATTTACATATTTATTACCCGGTATAAATGGGGCTGAACATTTCTGAAGAAGCAAACTCTATTTGGGAAGGTAAATATTCCGCCTTGCTTTACACGACGTGCCGTTCTTCTGGACGAATACTTTTTGTGCCAAAAATTTTTACTTTACGGTGTTTAACGGACATGATTTTGGGCTGTTAAAATGTAAGGACAGACAGAGAGTTTTTCATTAATTTTGCTACGCCGTGCTACGGAGGCTACGGCTCCTCATAAATATGAAAGATAAATTTTCAGAAGAATTTTTTCTTGATCGCTGTTGCGAGTGCTCGAAGTTAGAAATTTTGATTTCAATTATCACATTTGAATCACGACCGTTCCGCAAGAAAACCTCTGTGTCTTTCTGTCCACAAATGGTGAAAAATTCTTTTATTATCCATACGCTCAGTTATCCGTCATAGCGTTAGTGAGATATTATAGCCAAGCCCAGTTATTATGCATTTATTTGAATATCCAAAGTGTTATTTGTGACTTTGAGCTTGTCAAGGCGTGATTTTTTCAATCGTGGTTTCAATAGGGGTCTCCTTTACCAACGTTCCGTGTTTCTGGTTCTTCGGCTAGAACAAATTTTTGGTTGTCCAACAGAGTCAATTATTAGTCAAGACCATATAAAGAAGGTAGACGCAATTGAACGCGTATTCTCGAAGGAATCGCCACCGTCTCAAAATTCGAGCAAGAAAATACGACGGGTTGGACTACTTTTTGGCTGTCAACTCAGCTATCCCTCGCATCGCTCATTCCTTCGTTCCACTAACAGGGCCTTTTTTTCAGTGTCGAACGAAGGGTGCTCGCGAAACTTATAGGGGTTCCTTCAGTTTTCAATTATTTCCTATGTCATTTCGCGACTATACTAGTTTTCTGAGGCCTGTGAAACAGATGATTCGGGGCAAGCTGTAAAATGTTGTCAGGGATAGGACACAAACAATAAAAGTCACTGATACCATACCAAATATTGTATATATATATTTTTTTCAATATATCGAACACTTATTTTGAACCATTAAAAACGTGATAAGGTAACCCCTATCACACCGGTTGTAATCCGTCTTGGTTATATCCACCGTCACCGCCAATAACCGTCAGAGCTTCCCGAGTAGCACATCATATCGGCAAAATCTTGGTTTCATATTGGGCCAATATCGATATATAGTAAATGAAAAAATGATATTGGTCCAATATGGGTGAATATTCAAAAAACACATAACTTGTTTTTGAGACAGATTATTCATTGGCTATGGCGACAAAAAGGAAGACTCTGGTATCAACTTCATCAACTTGAAGACATCAAATAATTCACCAATGTGTCCAAATGTACCAATATCGATGAATGTTTTGAGGATATTAATTCCTCAAGAATACTTCATCAATACTATTTTCGAAATGTCTGAACAATATTTGACCAATATCGCAAAATGTTCACATTTTCCTTCTCGGCTATATAACATTATTTGCAAATTTTGCTGAATATTTTTCCATCATTATTCGGGTAATATTGGACTAATATCGCCGAATGTTCACATTTTTTTTGCCAATAATACATAAGAAATATTTTGCCAATATGTTCACAACACTGTACCAATATTCTACCAATATAGGTATGCTTTGGATCAATAAGCAGCCGGTATTCCCGCAACTCAAGTAATGCATTTGAATCCTGCAATATTTTGCAAGATTATTTTCATGTCATGATAACATAATAACTGACCCTTGGAATACCCATTTGTAGCTGGCATGGGCTTCCCACCGTGCTCTATATTATCGGGGGAGTGAAGCATATCACTTCAAAATAACTGGCGCCCCAGGTATCCATTGGGTTTTGGTAGTAGGAAATCTTCAAGATCAAATAGCCGAAAGCGTCATAGTAACGTACGTTTTCAGGAAAACGTTACAATATCTCAGATCAATATGACTCATAGAATACTAGTGTTCAATTGACTATACCTCTGGCGTTTGCAAACAGGAGCATCATGAATTTATAAGATGGCAGCTGAGGATAAAAAGTTGATTCATATTTTCATATCACGCTAAAGCCTAATGCTCGTTGAGGATCGACCTACATGCGAGGATTTTTTTATAATTAGAAATATTGAATTTATATTCGCATTGATATTCCAACAACATACAAAACATGAATATTAGATTCAAACATCTTCTCTCTTCCCCACATTATGGAACGGAAAAATTTTAAAGCTCGTTTTTATACTAAATATGCAAGTATACACAATGAACTGCTCTCTCAATTATAAACCAAGTCTCAAATAACGTTTCAGAAGGCTCTCAAGAACCATCTTCTCAATAAACAAAATGTACTGCCTCCAATCAATTGAATGTTTTTTTCTCACTCTATATACCATTATGTTTTGAATGTGTTTTGTTTGTTTCTCATTAGTATATTGCTGTAGTAACTTATCTGTTGTGCCTTAGATGAAAAACTTGCAGAGGTAGTGCTACTGTTCTACACCTAGTAGTAATCTTCGGCATTTTCTTTTTGATTAACAAATGAAGACCTTCATTACTATTGTTTTCATTAAAGTTGAAATACATTTCACCTCTCTTCTCATTTTGAAACTCTCAACAGCCGACATGTTCTATTTGTCAGAGAGTAATATGAAAGCCCCGATTTTATCAAGCTCTCACCAGACTCGTCGCGTCTGTGGGAAACTATATGAATAGCCGCTTCAATTCTGTTCCGATAAAACGTATATTCCAATGAGCTGGCGCACCAGGATCATCATTAATATCATTAAAATCATGAATAGCTAGCGGTTAATTCATTCGGAATAAAGTATTCTATCCGACCCGGTACAGCTACACAGAATTCACTTGAAATCAGTTCATGTAGAAAATGATGCTCGAAAAACCCCTTTCATGTGCGCCATTGACTAACGGTAGAATGCATAGTTTGGCATTCGGAAAGGCCATCGTTGAAAACGCATTAGAGCGGGTGCTATCATTATGGCATTTCGAGGTAGGTATATAAAAATAGATTCAAAATACTCTCGCGGGAGAGTTAATGGTGCTCTTCAGTATCAGGCAACGACCCCTTTGAATACACTGAAAGAAAAAAACGCAACAGTATAAGCAAATTGGTTGTCTGGAAAAGAGATTCGTTTACAATGTCTACAATCATTCCTGCCAGAACAAAACAAAAAGAGAGAGAGAGCAAGATGGTTCCAAGAGTACCTGCACAAATGGTATGGAGTGATATGAAAGAAAAATTGTTCAATAGATGACGAAGAGTTTACTTTAATTCCAATATCAGACTGCAACCTCAAGATATTTTCAATTCTACAGTTATTGTCAGTCACGAATTACCTATTTTCATACATGTCATGGGATTCTACCAAAAAATCAGAGAACGTTCTGGATCTACCAGCGTTAACCTTTTCAATCTTTGGTCCAAGAATAACACCAGATTAGCATCGTTAAAGAATAGA
Source organism: Chrysolina oricalcia (assembly GCA_944452925.2). Classification (NCBI taxonomy): domain Eukaryota; kingdom Metazoa; phylum Arthropoda; class Insecta; order Coleoptera; family Chrysomelidae; genus Chrysolina; species Chrysolina oricalcia. The sequence continues at coordinate 20,821,451 of OX101818.2, forward strand.
AAAATACTTCTCCTGAAATGCAGAAAACTAAAACGTTTTCCAAATCATATAAACCATGGTCTGCACAACATAAATAACTTAATTCAACATGTAGATGGGAAAACTGGAAGACAGATTCGAAATTTCAATTTAAATAGTAGGAAAAAAATACTCAATTTGAAAATCAGCATTACTATATGCGATATTCGAAAAAATAATAAAGATCTTTAATAAGTTGAAGATAAGTGGATCGTTCTTATTCCACGAAACATTAGTGTAGAATTCAAAGGAAGGTCATATATTAAATATAACTTAGATTTTCCTGATATTAAATCGACATTCGTAAATTCAATGAATTGAAAACGAAACAAATATTGAAGATAAAATCAAACAGTAAATGGTTCGAAAACTGTACTGGTATAGATTTTCCACCAGAGGTCAAACATATTTTGTCTTTAGGTGAAAAATTCAGTTTATGTCCTACAAGTCTTGATATTGACATTAACACATTATTAGCAGACTAAGAATATCCCATTAGTGAATTCGATGAGAATACAATCAATTCATGTAGATCACAATTTAGCAATATCTTAACAAACTATCTGCATAAGAATGGTAATGATTCTCATTTCCTTACACAGAGTTTCCAATAATCTAAAAAGTTTCTGAAAGAACGTCCAGAAATTTATATTTTAGGAATTGATAAGAGAACCGTTACAGTAGTTCCAGTAGTTCCAATATCAGACTGTATTGGAATCAAAGTAAACTCTTTTTCATCTTTCGGAAATGTTTATTTACGTTCCTCGGGACAACTACAAAACGACAATTCAATAAATGGAGAAAAAATATTGAGTCTACTTACATAACTTGAGTAAAAATAGAAATTAGCGTCAAAAAAAGAATGTTATTGCCAGTCACAAATTACCTATTTTCATATATTTATATAATTTATATCAATAATTGGCTGAAAGTAAATGTCGATATCTGCAAAGAATTAATTGAATGATTTGCTCATTGCTACGACTGGTGAATTGAGAAATATGTTAGTTCTTGCTTTGGGTAAGTGAAAAGTTAGTTCTTTTCTAGAATTTAGTCTCAGCACATGAAAATCAAAATTGGAGAGTAATTCAGGACAGTCTGTTATATTGTTCACTAATTTGAAAATGAAGATTATTGAATGTTCTTCGGTTTTGAAGGGATAGGAGTTGGAATTTATTTAGTAATATTCTATTGTCGATACCTTGTTCAGGGTAGACTCCATCTAATTCATATGTGATGTATTTCATGAAGCCTCTTTGGATAGACTCTATTTTCGTGTGTATATTGTAAATAAGCGACCATATCAAGGAACCATACTACAGCTGAGAACTCACGTAGGCATTGAAAAGTGTTATAAAGCTGTCCTGGTTATAGACCAAGCTATAGAGGTTTTTTCGCACATAAAATAGAAGACGCAGATGGCCGATACTAATTTTTATAAGATAGTTCTACACCAGTCGTTTTCACTCGGAATACATCGTGTTTGAAAGACCTCTGATTGGCTAGAGGTAAGAACTAAATGCATAAAGTGAAAAGTTGGTCAGTTTTGCCGTAGCTTACGTTTCATTCCTTACTTTTCTTTTTATCATGAACGTATCTACACGATTCCAATAGTTTAGCTTTCTTCCGTTCTTGCGTTACCTAACCTTACGTTTACATCAACTAGGATTCAACATGAGACAAAATAATCTTTGGTGGCTAATGACCACTTGTCATTTTCTCATTCTTTCGTTGACAGTCACTTGAACCTATAATCAGAATTTCTTATAGACAACTTACTTTATCCTCAGATGATAGTTTTTTACATATTCCTTGGCATTTTGTTGTGACCACCATGAGTAGTGAAAAAACAAGTTTGCACGTTCCAAAGTCTTGTGCGAGCTTGCTGAAGCGAAAAATCTGCAAAATTTTTGCACTTTTTCAATGTATTGGATTTTGCTCTTAAACTGAATCACTTAGCGAGAACCCTATATTGAAGAACGACAAATGATATGTCCAATGCTCAAATTGAATGTGAGGAGGTAATATAGTTGCAGTCAACAATAAAAAAATGGATACTTTTTCCATATTGGACAAAATTCCCACATAATGACCCTTCAATCAATCCTGAATATGAAACGGTTATACTAAATGAAGAACTCTTCGAGTGAAAGTAGTATGGTATGAAATTATCTGTACACTGACCATTCAGAATTGATCCAGTATCAGTATCTTCATGATGGAAGATAAAAAAATTACATTGTATGAAATTTTCACTATATCGTCCCTTCAACCTACACCTAAAGACTGGTATGTCTGAGTAAGGTTCATTTCGATACGGCTGACAATGTTGAAGGTAATTTCACAGTATTAACCTGATTCAATTGGTACTAATGGTTTTATTTCCTTCAATCCATTTGATTCTGCCAAAAAAATACGATAACTCTGTTATGCATGTTTTGTAATATTAATTGGACGATTCGATAAACTTTCCTATGCCACAGGAAGCATCTTCAACCAATAATGATAACAAATATAATCTCAAAATGGCTTTCGCAGCCGAAGTGTTCAGTGTCACAATTTTCACTCGGGTTTGAAGGCCGTCGTTTTTTGGAATTTCTTCCTAACGTTTCGCTAGCGCGAGTGGCTAGCTCCTTCAAAGGCTTATACATCATGAATAATCTCAGATTACTGGAGATTCCGTCTGCGAAGATTTGGTACATTCTCACTAACCATAATTGATCCCTTTCTACCTGGCGGCTTAATGTCGTTGATATCCTTTGTTCTTTAAGAATTACTTATTCTCGTATCTGGGTTAAGCATATTTTCGATAACAATAATTGACACCTTCTTGCCTGCTTTAACAATGTCGTAGTATTCTTTTGTTACTCTGGAATTTCTGAGAATGGGATTCCATATTCGGTTGAGGTTAACAGTTTCTTTTTTTCTGTTGTAATTTTCCGTGTGTTTGTGTATCTTTATTGCCTCCCATACAAGTCGGCTATGGTATCCCTGGTTGGGAGCAAGAAGTTTTACTTCCTCAAACAGAATCTTGTGGTTTCCTTCACTGAACGAGTGTTCTGCCACTACTGACTTGTCCGTTTGGCCTAATCTGCAGTTCCTCTGAAGGCTGAATGAACATTGAAAAAGATACCCTGGCGTTGAACGTGTTAACGAACAGGACTACCTAAGTCAGAATAAATACAATCTTCGCAGACGGAATCTCCAGTCATCTGAGATTATTCAAGATGTTTAAGCCTCTGAAGAAGCTAGCCACTCGCGCTGGCGAAACGTTGGGAAGAAATTACAAAAAACGACGGCCTTCAAACCCGAGTGAAAATTGTGACACTGAAATATAATCTCATTGCTTTTCTTTGCAATGCAATTTCACCAACAATCGATCGACGGATCTTATGCTAAAGAAGATGCCGATGTTGACGTTGTTTATACGGCACTCTTCAAGTCATGATATTACATGAAAGTCAACATCATCGAAGAAGATATTGACTCCCAGTGGTGTGGCACCAAACATGGACCGCGTGTTTTCACACAATCGAGGAAAAGAGTAGTCAGCTGAAAAGATGTACTCTCTATCTTCATATACGTATACGCCATCAGTGGGTGTTATATCATTTCCTAAAAAAGGAAGTATAGTGCTGTGCAACTCTGAAGAAAAATCGGCGAAATTAGAGGTGTTCAAGAAGTTCAAAGATGGCTGTTTCCAGCTGCGCGAAGTCTTCAAATATTTTGGTCTGAGTATATTAATTTTTGAGCATCGAGAGCATCCACATGCAGGTTGTTTTGTCAACGCTTCTTTTCCTGGCCACTGAAACCATACTTCAGCAGGATATTTGTCCAAAGCTCCTTCGATATCTGGAAAGATGCATAATACCATTTCTTTTTTCACCATGATGTTATTTAGCCTCGACAACAATTAGTGCAATTTGCATATTTGTGGTATCCAGCTAGGTGGTGGACTCATCCTGTGAAGATGCAAAGCTCTGGTGCTAGATCTTCCGCCTGCAGTAGAACGAGAAATACTCCATCTGGTCCAGGCGATTTATATGGATTGAAAGATGAGTTTATTGCCAATATTACTTTCGGGTATGTTACGGCTTGCTTTGCCACCACCAAGTCAGCCTTCAGTTGAAGGTTGACAGGGGTTTCATTGTTGGGATTTATGATAATGATAGATCCTGAAAAGTGTCTATTGAGTAGTTGTAGCTCCATTCTTTCTTTTCCAGTATTTGTGTCACTCCATTGAGTTTTTTGAGTCATCACAGGGCTCATGAGAACTTTGGATAGAATGATGAGATTATGAATGAGTATAGGATTAGTATTCTATATCACCATTGGAACCTTAAATTCGTAGGATTCGACAAAATAAATAATTACTTCATGGAAATTGAAATTTAGCATTACGGTAATAAATGAAATAAATTTGTAACTTTCATCAAACTTAATTTACCCCAAAAATGTTTATGCATTTACATTCATTCTCAACCAATTTCATTTATGATTACTTTGCCAAAAAGTTAACTTCAAATTGTGATATGTGTCTTCTTTTTGTTACGTCGGTGATTTAAATTATATTTCAAAGTGTGCAATGCAAGTAGAAAAGACAATATTATACTCATTATTCGCCAGCACAGATTGGCGTCTGCGCAATTTACAATTCCATTTTAATTTTCATCAATACATAGAAGTTGGTTATCTCTTAGAGGATAGGTTTAAAAAGATTGAAGGTAATTTATATGCACAAATGGTGCCATGAAAATATAAAGGACCCCGCAAACTACTCATGGAATTTGGGTCCCGATGGATTTTTTTGAATTTTTGGTATGGAGTAGTCCATGCAATTCTCAACCAATGTAACCATTATGCCAAACAAAAAAAAACAATTTTGCTGCTAGGGGGAGTTGAAATCACCCCTTGCGCAGATTAGACTATTTATTTTTGAATCCGGAAACAATATTTTCACCTGTTTCATTGTTGCTAATATTGCACAATATTATGCTGTTTTATGAAACAAATTTTTAACTTCCTACCTTCTTCCACCCAACCCCTACTACGAAACGCAAAAGAAATATTTCTTGAGCCCTTTAGTATTGTCGAATGTTACAATATGCCTGAATAAAGTAAATAGCAGTTTTCATGAGTATCCCCCTCCCCCCAAAGGTCAAAGAATAAAAAAAAATGGGGGTTTTTCAGTAATTTCAATATGATGCCTTTAAAGTTATTTTGAATTGAAATTAATCGAGTGACAAACCCCAAAAATGGATAGTTTTGATGCTAGGGGGCGTTGGAATCATCCCTTGCTCAGAATAGACTATTCATTATTATCGGCCGAAACAATATCTCTACGTATATTAGTAGGTATAGATTATGCTGAACAATTGTGTAACTTTCTATCAAAGAAATCTTAAATCTCTCTATTACCCCCAACCCCTATTTTGAAACACGAAAAAAACTCAAATTCAAATTGTTGATGTATAATTTTTATTTATTTTCAAGATTTTCGCCTAATCAATTTATATTCAAATAACATGAATTACGGCCTACTGAGAAGTCAACAAAATTTACATGGTGGTTCTTCGGGTTGTAAGGCCGACGTATGTTTAGAGAAGATCTCGACGTTTCGCCAACACGAGTGGTTAGCATTTTCAAGAGATATTTTCAAAGTTTCTGGTTTCATAAGTCGCTGTCAAATGCTTGACATTTGTTATACGTTGTCTCAATAAATACCTGTGATTTGACGTTCTTACATCTGATTGGTCCATAGCGTTAGCTGACATCATAGAATCGATCGTACCGTTATTTTGTGGGAAGGGAGCTAATTGAGAATTTTTGAGAACTGGAAGCCAAACCTTGTTCAAATGTAGTCTTTCTTCGGTTCTGTTGAAGTTGTTGTGGTATTTCTGAATTTCAGTTGCTTCCCGGAAGAGTCTTGGGTAATGATAATGGTACGAACGATTCTATGATGTCAGCTAACGCTATGGACCAATCAGATGTTAGAACGTCAAATCACAGGTATTTATTGAGACAACGTATAACAAATGTCAAGCATTTGACAGCGACTTATGAAACCAGAAACTTTGAAAATATCTCTTGAAAATGCTAACCACTCGTGTTGGCGAAACTTCGAGATCTTCTCTAAACATACGTCGGCCTTAGAACCCAAAGAACCACCATGTAAATATTGGTGGATTTTGCTGACTTCTTAGTAGGCCGTAATTCATGTTATTTGAATATAAATTGATTGGGCGAAAATCTTGGAAATAAATAAAAATTATACATCAACAATTTGAATTTGAGTTGGTGTCTGAAATCAATTTTGGCCGTGGTGGTCGGCTGGTAGTGCGCTCGCCTCGCATGCGTGGTGTCGTGGGTTCGATCCACCGATTCACCGGTCAAGGGCATGGCATCATACGTTAAAAGGTAAGGGCTGCATCTTTCCTAGCTCACACAAGTCTCTCGAAGACTTCCGAGGGTTGCGCGTAGGGGTGCAATCGGATGACGACAATAACAATTTTAACAACAATAATGTATACTTGTATCTTGATCCGTATAGTTGTACAACAATTGCTCTCCCTGCTCTGGTTGTGGGCTGTCTATATTCTGTCTGTGTATGGACGGCGGCCATGCTTCGGGGGTAGTTTAGGTTGGCATTTGTCTGTCGCCGTTTGGGTCCTTCTCCACATTGCTTCTAATGTGGTGGTTTGGGACTACTCTCGGGGTTTGTCTTTGTCCCATGACAGTGTTGAGTGGTGAATGTCCCATTGCTCGGTGTAGAATGCACTAGTTGTTTCGCGTCCCCATTAATTTTTACTTTCATATTCCGCACGTTTGATTAAGGGTACAATGTCATTGGCCTGGTTATGTAACATTAGATCTTCGTGCTCCGAGCCTGGATTGCATAGGAGTTGTTTCCTTTCAATTTCGTTCCGAGTAGCTGGCTCTCCTGTCACTGTTCCATGTCATCAATGACGTTAAATGATTTCTGACAGCTCATACTGACAAAGGTCATTGTGGCCTTTTGTTCTTTCTCTGTGCGTGACTAGTCTAATGAGCACGTTCTTTATTAATTTCATATTTCCGCCTCATGTGGCCCCAAACATTTCAAATCATTTTTGTTCCTATCGGAAGAAAAAGGGCAATAAGGCTTAACAGCCGCCCCTTTCTCCGTTCGGAAAAACAAAATTTTTTTCCTTAATATAATAATTGTTATATTCTCCTGAATATGTTGACCCAGTATAGGTAACATGTGGCAACGCACAACATATTTCTTTTATATATTTTATTGCATCAATTTTTTCTTCTTCATGTAAGTAATTCTAACGTACTTTGTTACATTAAGTTATATTGGATTTCCTTTTATTGTAGAATTATTGATAAGCTGATGATGAGCCTGTACGGGTTCGAAACATGTCCTTAATATACTATGGTTAGCTGATTGATAGCCCTTGCCGTACACAATTACACTATCCAGTTGGTGAATTAAATTGTGGAGACGACTTTGTGTTTTCTTGCTGTATAACTATGCCACTCCACTTCGAGATACAATGGACTTCTACCACATATTTTGATTAGCAAACTCAAAACTTCAATTATTCTGTGGAAAAAACTGTGAATGAGTTTTGCACGAATAACGCTGTACTTTTTATCAGTTTTCAGAGCAACTGAACAATTTTTTTCAGTGTGTGCACCCACTCACAATGAACTCGCGGATTGCGCATCGAACAGGAAATAGAAATACCCGCCCCTCATGAAAGTTAAATTGGGTCGGCGGTAAAGTTCGAAAGATAAATGCGAGGAAGGAAGGTAACATGTTCGATGTGGAAAAGGAGTTGTTGCATAAATTCCTAATTTGTATCGCATCGACAAAATGCGTGCCTTTCGCAGAAAGTCTTTGTGAAAACAGAAATGAGGAAACAATAGTACGGGTATGGGTTAGCTCGAACGAATATTTTATCTCAGTGGGCGTTGCCAGAGGAATTAATTCAGATGTTCGTATGTTCAAAAGCAATGGAGCCAGACTGTTGACATGGTTTCTGTTTGAATAAGTTAAGAAAGAGAATAGTACTCACAGAAAAATGAGCTCTATCATTTCAGGCAAGCAATCTTTGGGAAACAATAAGGATATTTATATTGAGGAAATCAATTTTCAGACTATAATTCATCAATGTGTACATTGAATCCATTGTAAATCGTGATCGTATAGATAAAAATGATTTCTCGAATCAATTCGAAACAGCACTCGATGATAGGAAGAATTTATGACAGCACCCAAAACACTCGAATAATTCCGAAAAAAAAAACTGATGAAACTACTCAACTAAACAAAATGGTCACATTCTGTCAATTAATTACTTGATATCATTTACCATTATTTCTGAAATTCCCAAAATCTGTGAAGTGATTAAAATTACGTATGCACTCACGGCCATAAACCCATTCATATGTTAAAGTTCTCAGCACAACTATTCCTTCATGCTTGCCAGTCAGACTAGGCAGAACTTCGAGAAGTATTTTATCTAACCGATATTGATTTATTTATAGATTAGTCAAAGTATGGTCAGATAAAGGTCAGACAATGAACAAATAGTTAGATCTGATATACGAGATCATCGAAAAATGTTGTAAAGAAAAGTTTTCCATAACTTGGCCCAAGACGTTGCGATCCCATACCTAGAGACTTGAAGCAGTTCCAGAACCTTAATTTTTTGATGAAGTAAAATCGTGGATTTTTCGAATCCCTCGCTTTCAAGTTCACCAATACGTGAACTTGAAGAATGTTTATTATTTTTGAGGTGATCATCAAAGTCACTGACATCATAGACAGAAAGAACCTTTATTGATTATTCACAATTTTCATTTCATTGAAAAAATACAACAATAGTATACAGGGTGTCCGGTAAACCTTGTACAATATTGAAACTGGTGATTGAACAGGTCATGACTGTTCATATTTTCGGAATTTCACCTCAGTAAAAATCTCACCGTTGAGCATTTTTTTAATTTCTGGAATATCTCTACCTTACATTGGATTTTTGTGTGCCATGTCTGCAAATTGGGACCAATTCAAATATTTTTGCTGCTGAAGATTACTGATGAGTGATGCTTTCAGAATACGATAGAATTTTTCAAGAAATGAGAGAAAATGCCAGATTTGACATTAATGTTTGAAAAAACATAACCAAGTGGAAACGACGACATCTTTTCAAGAAAAACCTTTTCAAATGCGTTATAGGTTATAGCCTCCGAATCAGCGATTCTCTGAGCGGCACTGTGCAATCGGATATCGTTCTGCATCAGGCGCTGCTGCAGCAGTGACACTACCTCCACATTCACCATAAATGTAGTGCATTTGCGCATATTCTCAGGGAGTATAAAGTGTATACGGCATGACTAAGAAATAAACACCACTGAATGAAACAAGCGGAATAATTTCAAAAAAATAAGATAGAAGTCACAAGTTGTTCAAACAAAATGTGACAGCCACCGACTAGATTTTTTCAATTCTATTTACAGAAGATACGTTCATGCACAATGCTGTATTTTATTTTTTCATTACGAAACTATTGCTTCTACGGACACAGCACAGGAGTTAGAAAAATTTTTAATTTTCGACAAGGATTCACCTTCTAAAAAAGTGTGCACTTATTTGGTTACACACTGTATATCTGTCGATCTCTGAAACTTAGTTGGAATCTGGATGTTGGACAATTGCGACATTTATCACAAGAATTCGTATTAATCGGTGCCTTGTCGGATAATCGACATTTCATTTTGATAATTTTATTAGGCTTAGTTACATGAAATGTTAATTTTATTGGCATACTATTTAATGCTACCAAGCAGTCTATTCTTTATTATTAATAATTATTTCCACAATTTATCTTAATAATATCGATATGAAATAATTTTTGGGCGTAAGTAGTTATAAAAGTTGATGGAAGCCTAGAATAAAACCACGCCTAATTCAAACGAAATCAAATCCTCCAAGAATAATTACAGTTTGTTTCATACCATGGTAGAGTCTGGACAAAATGAGCATTCTATTGAAATGAATGACCACTTTCAATTGGTTATGTTTCTTTCAGACAAAAAAAATTGATGAAACTCAAATTTTACCCTCATTTCTTGAAATGCCTTTTCACTTTCTGAAAAACGATTCTGCGCGCCTGAAAGCATCCCTCGTCAGTAATCTCCTGCAGCGAAGATTCATGAATCCGAGTCAATTTGTCTACATGGCACTCAAAAATCCAAGGTTAGGTAGCGATTTTCCAGAAATTCTGAAAATGCCCATTATCTCGAAACCAGTGATATTTTTACTGAGGTGAAATTCCGATATTTTGAACAGTCATGACCTGGTCTATCACCAGTTTCAATATTGTACAAGGTTTACCGGACACCCTGTAAATTGCATTAGATTTCCAGTTAGTTTAGTAAGATGATCTTGATCCATTATCACCACCAAAATTTCATTTCTTTATGTTACTACCAGGACGCTATGGAAATATCACTGTAAGTTTACTTCACATCTTGTTCTGCTTTTATGAGTATTTATTCCTATAAGCCTCTTCTGTTAATTTTGTTTTACCACTTAAGCATCCCACGCTCATGGTTTTCCTTATGTGGGTTACTTCAATTTATTTGTGTCTGATAAATTTGTGTGACATTAATGTATTACATTTAGTTGAGCAAATAAATTATTATTAAACAATGTTTGTCATGGTTCCAACTACTACCATGTCAAATTTGGTGATGTTACATACTTTGCAGAAAGTATCCAGAACCTGCTTACCATATAATGTTAGAATGCGAGTATTCAGATTAAAGAAGACCATTATTACATAATGAGGAACACAAATTCAGACCCATATTCCTATGAAAGACACCTCCAATAGCCACTAACATGGGTCTGTAAACCATATTAGTGGCTATTGACGGTGCCTTTTGTAGGAATATCTCTGTGGGATGTTGGAACATTTTTGTACTGAAATTACTGCAGGCACACCCCCATTGCACTGTATAGTATATGGTCCAGTACTTTTGATTAATGTAAGTTTTCTTTGATATTTACGAGATTTCTTTTTTTATACCTCAGTCAGTTCCAGCTAAAACTTTTTACCGCCATTATCTCCGAAGTCGTAAAAAAATTGAAAATTGCCTCAGACCGTCGATTTGTATTTCGGAGGAAAATTCTTTCTCCAAATTCGTCATCGTTGTATTGTCAACCGCTTCATCCCCAGGGCTGCAGCATCATTTTGAAGGAAATCTATGCATTGGAAAACGAAAAAAGTGTAGTGAAAGTTTTAACAAAAACTAAGTGACCATTCAGTGCCATACAGAATTAAAGGCAATTTTCGAGATGTATTCGTCCATTTCTCAACACTTCTGGAGTCACTACGTCACTCATCTTCTATTCTTCTGATTAGATCATCAATGCTGTGTGATATAAACTTTGGATTTCAAATGTCCCTATAAAAAGAAGTCTAATGGTTATAGATCAGGAGATCTAGCAAGAAATTCTATTAAATCCTCTTTCCATAAAAATTGTCATCAATTTCGTTGGAAAGTGAGCTGATTCCAAGAAGATATTCTCCGAGACATTCTAGTAGATGAGCGATTTTATGGTTCAGAGATTTATCGAGAAGGTCGAAATACTTTTATCCGTTGTGGTCTCCAAAATAATCTGAAATTATTGAAAATCATTTCCTGAAATTGTCGTCTAAAAATTGTCAGACAGGTGCAACAAAATGTGGATCTTGTTGAAAGGAGAGCTGACCCTCAGGTGGATTATCTTCGTGTTCAATTAGTTGAGTGATTCTGTAGTTCATTATATCATAATTATCAATTGAATTCCTTGAGAATTCGAAATGAAGGAGAGTCACTCATAATTCATGTCCGACTTGTACAGCAGCAAGAATTTTTGAAAAAAATTGAAGGATGAACCTTGAAAAATCTCATCCCATAACTGTTTTCATGTTGGTAGACAACCAAACCACATATTTCTTCTTGGATGATAAGTTTTTATTTTGTTATTTCCGTCAGCCGATTGCACCCCTACGCGCAACCCTCGGAAGTCTTCGAGAGACTTGTGTGAGCTAGGGAAGACGCAGCCCTTATCTTTTAACGTGTGATGCCATGCACGAGACTGGTGAATCGATGGATCGAACCCACGACCCCGTGCTTGCGAGGCGAACGCTTTACCAGCCGACCACCACGGCCCATATGCCGTGTTGGCTATTTTGCTTAAAATGAACCATTTTCGTTATTTGAAAAATTATATAATGAAGTATCACGCGATGAGGATCCATCTTTACATCAATACAAATGGCGAGCAAGTCAAACGTACAGTCGTACGCTCAGCTCAATAACTGTAATAAATGCAAACATTCTATTGCAAAACAAATTTTAAAATGTGAGAATTGTGACAATGTGTATCACCCAAGTTGTGCAAAACAAAAAAACGTGAAAATTATCAGCAACAATGTGATTAACTGCTGTGTGAATACCGATGTCTGTGATTTGGATCATTTCTTCGATGCAATGGACAACCAAGACTACGAAAAGGTAGACTTTAATTTATTTAAATATATTATAAATCAGAAGGACGTTGTAATTCGTGAATTACGTGAAAGAATTAAAATTCTAAACGATCATATAAATCTTTTAAAAGTGGTCTATACAGACACACACCTCTCAACGCAAAAACCTTCTACGATAAACTCGAGAGGCGATCCAAAAAACATCAGCGATAGTACAGTGTCCAAAAAAAGTATTCCCACTAACAAAAAGAATACAGACCCGAATGTAAATAGTAAACAAACAGTTATTAGTCATCAACAAGTGCGTGAGGAGATGAACAATGTAGAGCATACGTTGAAATTAAATAAATATATTGATATTAACTCGGATAAAAATGAGAAACCAACAGCGTCGGGATCATCTAGCACCGCCACGGCAGATCAGTGGAAAGAAGCTATCGGAAGAAAACGAAGACGGCAAATGGTAGTCGGAAGTAATAATGGAGATGCTCGTGTGAAAGGTGTCCCAAAACAGACAAATTTACACGTTTATAGGATTGATCCTCAGACCACGCCTGGCGATCTGACGGAATTATTGAAAACTCACTTTCCGGAGGTGAAATGTGAAAGCATTACTCCCAAACACCCCACTATCTACAATTCATTCAAAATCACTATTTTTGAACACAACTTCAGAAGGGCTATGAATCCTAATATATGGCCCTTCGGGGCATGTGTTCAACGTTTTTTCGAGTATGTGAGAAAGGACTCAACCAATCCATAGACAGCAATATCTTTTCACCAAATCTTTTAGTTCTCAACATTGCTAGTATAAATTCTTACAAAATAAATGAACTACATTGTGACACCTTTGATTACAACAAATTGAACTTTTTATGTTTGACTGAGATACATGAAAGACCAGATTCTGTAAACAGCATATATATACAGGGCTTCACTTTAGCAAGTTCATTCTGTAGGACAGACCATCAAAAAGGTGGTGTTGGCATTTGGGTTAGAGATTCTGTTACATTTGAAGGTTTAAATCTAGCTCATTACTGTAAAGAAAAAGACATTGAAGTATGTGGCATTTCCTGGAAAAACAATAATCAAAAATATACTTTAATAAACTGTTATAGATCACCCAGCGGAGACCTCGACATTTTTTGTGACGTAATCACAGAAATATTGGAGTCCACATTCAAACCAAATACTCGATTGATACTAGTAGGAGATTTTAATTGTGACGCCTACAGCAAATCAAAAGATTTTATTAAATTAAACAATGTGTTGTCATGTTTCAACCTTTTACACAAAGTTAATTGGCCCACTCGGGTTCAAAATAGCAGCCTTTCCACCATAGATAACATATTCATCAACTTCCATAACGAAGGAATTGCTGCTGTTTTAGATAATAATATTTCTGACCACAAATATATTTTCTATGAAATTGCGGAAGCCACTCAAATCACTCAAGGTAACTCTTTTTTTCACCATACAAGAATCTATAATGATGAATCTCACAAGATGTTCGAAACTGCGCTCAGAAATGAAATGTGGACTGAACTTTTGGAAATGAATGATATTGATTTAGCTTTTGATTTTTTTGTGCGAACATTCTTTTTTTATTTTGATACGTGTTATCCTTCACGACGGGTGTGTAGTAGACCAAATGTTAAAAAATGGGTGGACAAAGATGTCAAAATTTCTAGCAACAAGCTCAAAGATCTTTTTCTACTGAAAAATAAATACCCGGTGCTGGCTGATTTTTATAGAAAATCGAAAAAACGACACTCTTTACTTTTAGAATCCAAAAAGAAACAATATTATCAAAATACCATCCGTAACTCTGATGATCCTGGTAAAACTGCCTGGAAAGTAATATCCGAAATGAACAATAAAAATAAAATAGGGCACAAAAATATCAGCGTGCTTCATAATGATGTAAAAGTGGACGACCCAGTAGTTGTATCAGGTCTGTTCAACGATTTTTTTAAAAGTGCCCCACTAAAACTTAAAGAAAAGATAACCCAACCAAATACTATACTGAATAATACGCAAGAAATTCTTTCATCTTCCTTATTTCTGAGACCATTCTCGCCTAACGAACTGTTAGTTTTGTTGAATAATAAAATCAAAAATAAAACCTCCGCAGGTCCAGATGAAATACCCAGTTTTGTATTGAAAAAAGTCTTGAATGTTATAATTGATCCTTTGACATTTTTATTGAATCTCTCTTTCGAAACGGGGAAATTTCCGACAACCCTAAAAAAAGGAAAAGTTATTCCAATCTATAAAAAAAATAGTCCAGATCACTTGGAGAATTATAGACCAATAACGATATCTAGTGGTCTATCGAAAGTGTTTGAATATGGATATTTGGATAGGCTGATGAATTTTCTCAATGAACACAATATTTTGACTAACAGCCAACATGGTTTTCGATGTGGTAAATCTACAACGAGTGCTATCTATGAATTCTATAACAATCTGATTAACTATTTAGAAAAGGGAGAGATCCCAATGGGCATTTTCTGTGATCTTAGTCGGGCTTTCGACTGTGTGGACCACGAGATTTTGATATCTAAGCTGTACAACTATGGAATTAGAGGTGTTTGTTTGGAATGGTTAGTATCGTTTCTCAAATATCGTAACTCAGTATGTGAGTCTGAAATATAGTGAAAATAATATAATGCGGAATGTTGCATCTAGCAATACTGATATCAATATAGGGGTTCCCCAAGGCTCTGTCTTGGGCCCTGTTCTATTTATATTATATACTAATGAAATTACGAATTCATTTCCTAATATTAAGATGACAATTTATGCAGATGACACTTCCTTACTTATATCTCACAAAAACCAAGTGAAACTAAAAGAAATCTGTGAAACCACTCTCTCTCAATTGGTTGCCTGGTTCAACCAAATCTCTCTATATTTTAATGCAGACAAAACTAATCTTATAAAATTTCATACCTATCAAAGAGAACTCGTGGATATAGATATAATTTCAAATAATACACCTTTGTCAATAAATAACAGTTGTAAATTTTTAGGAATATTCGTAGATTCGCATCTAGATTGGAAAGAACATTGCAAGTTCTTGATTTCCAAATTTTCATCTCTTCATTATATGTTCAGGAATCTCAAACTCGTTTTGACAGAAAAACAATTGTTGAATGTGTATTATGCACAAGTGGAAAGTCGACTGAGGTATGGTATTCGCCTATGGGGTGACTCTACATTGTCGAATAATGTCTTCATTTCCCAAAAAAAAATTATTAGGTGTATTGCTGGTGTGAAAAGAGACTATTCATGTCGAGAAATTTTCAAAACATTTGATATTCTGACCTGTACAGGTCTCTACATTTTTGAAGTTTGTGTTTTTGTGTTCAAAAACAGGGACTTGTTCTCCATTAATACCGACTTCCACGCATACAACACCCGTCGTAAGGATGATTTACATATACCACTATCTAAAGGTAAAATATGTTATAAAGCTCCAACTAGAATTGGAGCAAAGATCTTCAATAATCTACCCATCTCCATTAAAAGGTTGAAACATGAGAACAAATTCAAGAAACAGCTGAAAGAATATTTGGTTGAGAAATGTCTCTACTCTTTAAATGAATACTTTTAATTCCTCATTTTATTTATTATACATCTGTGTTCCCCATATGTACCAGTCAGTCATAAAGATAGCATTATTTCATTTTATTTCAGAATTGATGTAGGTATATATAGATATGTTTTTGTATATATATATATATGCATATGTTATATGTGTGTTTGTGTGTATACATTTCTTCTTTACACGTGTTTAGGACGTCATATAATATTAAGTGTGTCTTGTTATATTCTTATTTTTTTTTTATGTTTATTCATTTGATTAACAACCGCATTATCATGCGGAAGCATCCACAACCATCTGACCCTTTCTTATACAATGTATATTGTCTCAAGAAATAAAGTGATTTGATTTGATTTGATTTGGGCCGTCTAGCTTCCAGAGAATTTTCATTGGTACGACTACACATGAAATGCATATCGGCTATTTCAGTGTTATTATTCATATTGAAGATTTAAAAGTAACAATTGAACGTACAACTACTACAAAAAAATCTACAAGAGTTTTTTTATTCCATTTTCACAAGATCCTGCATGATGTTCGTATTTTATTTTTTGATTAACAAACAATTGTTCCTACCGAAACAATAATAAAGTTAAAAAAGATTTGCAATAAATTGAGATATTTTGTTTTGATGAAAATTTCTGGTGAAAATGGAATAGGGGTTGCGTGTTTCCACATCTTTGAAAGATCACAACAAAATTGATAAAAATATTCATAGGTATCCTTTTCATTTGTAGAGCATACGCTCAAAATGCTATTTCTTGAACTCTTCAGCAATTTGAGGAAAAACCCTAAAACGGTTTTTACATTATTATTCTTGAAGTACAGGCCTGAGAGATTTTGCTTACAAGCAAGACCCCCTTTGATTTTTGACACCGAATCACCCCCTGAAAATTTTCTCACTCATTTGGAAACATCCTGTATACTTATGAAATGAAAGTAGTCATTGAGAATTTTTGTATATTCATGATCTTCAGGATTGGATGAAGTTACTTCTGGAAATGTGAATGTTGTAAAACATGAGCCATCTGCTGTTTTACTCGATTTATTATCAAAGTCATTAAAAACTAACAATTTTGCATAAAAAATCAAGACTGCGAAAGGTTCAACAACGTTTAAACGCGGTAGAAAAGATGACATAAATGATTACCACTGTTTTCAAACAGTGAAGCCTTTTTTCTTGAGACAGTTTACAAGTCATATACTTTTCGAAGGTTAAGAGAGAGTAAATTCTGGATGTTGGTTCAAATAAACATATTCAAATCGACAGCAAAAAGAATTGTGGTCTTCTGTCTCTTGATAAGTGCAGGGTACCGAATACGGTTGAGCACAAATTTATTGACAAAATTATACTCAATGCGTATAAGTGAGAGGAGAAATAAATGAATGGCTACAAATTTACCTTAAGAATAGTAGTGGAGTAGTTCAATTACTGGTATTGACATTTCCTCAATGAATATCAAATCTGGGGTACCACAAGGATCATTTTTGGAACCTATTTTATTTTTTATTCATATTTTCAATATGTTTTGCCAATAACGTCAACTGGGAATGTGGAAAAATGGAACGTGACTCTAAATTTGATAAATCCACATTATTGTATGTTTCTGAAAGAGATATAAACAAATCCACTGACTATAAAATATAACAAAGTTGCTGAATTTCTATGTCTCATCATTATTGTTTACTTGGAACATTCATATTGATACATTGAGGAAAAAAGTAATCCAGGCAATGGTGTTCTTTTCAAAATAGGGAAATGTGTTTCCTACATTACTTGATGTCCATGTGAAGAACTGCTGATAATTCAGTTTTGAATCCTGTAGAAAAACTACATAATAAATCGATAAAATATACCTATTTACAACTTACTGTTTTCAGAACCAACTGCCAACTAGTATACACCCAACAGTTCACTAGATTTGAATTTATGAACATCAAACTTGTTTATTCATTCACTGCAATGAAACCAAGCAGAAAGTTTCAAATTTAAATATTATTGAAGTGAGTAACATCCCTGCCAAAAATATCACATATAATCTCATAAAAAAATATGGACGAATTATGAGAATTTATAAGGATCTACGTGGAAAGTCTGCAACCTACACGTACGTTATCCCTGGCACATACACGTTTTGGAAGTATGTATGAGGATTTATGAGTAGGTGCAATTTATAAGCATACCCTAATACATGTCATACGAGTTTGTATCAGGCAGTGGTTGTTTGAGGGAACTATGAGATTCGATGAGGTATTCCACTTTCAATCACACCGATATTATATGCTCATTCACAAGCTTGTCAACGTATGAGAAATGTGTGGAAATTCAAAATTACTAATCTTATTTGGTATCGTATGAAGAAAGTGGATTCAGTATTCGATGATCTGGATCAGAAATTCCGTATCCAATTTGATTGGGTATTTGTGGAAAAAGTGGGATAACGATGTGATGGTTTGGATCAGGAATTCTTTATCTAAGTACATGCGATTCCTATAAGTTTTCATACAACTCAAAATCACTGAGAATTCACAAGTGTCGATAAAAAAACAAGGATACAGAGTATAAGAGTTTGTTTTAGGCAATGGTGGTGCAAAGAGACTATATACACGATTCGATGAGGTATTCCAATTTAAAAAAAAATAATGTTTTATCCTCATTCAAAATCTTGAGAACCTATGTGTGGAAATACACAATTTATAATCTCATTCGGTATCGCATAAAAAAGTGTGTTCAGCACTTGATGGTCCAATCTGTATTTGGAATTCCGTATCCAATTTTATGCGAATCCTTTGAGATTTCATGAGATCCAACAGTAGGAACGAAACCAAGTGGAAAATTCTAAACAAAATATTCTTAAGAATATTCGAATAGATTATTATTATCACATCATGCCAGAATATTTCAAAAATATTTCAAAAAGATCAACGCAAGATCAACGACATGCAACATTCCAGGAAAATCTTTCTAGAATATTGCTGAAACATTCGAATAGATTAATATTATTATTTTACTTCAGATTTTCAAAACATATCAGAAGAATCATAATGTAGGTACCCTAGGTTATTTTATCTACGCATACAAAAAATGATTTTTTATCATAATCGGATAATCGAGAATTAATTTATTCACTTATTATATCCCTCGTATGTCAAATGTATTCGCTGATAAACAGTTTTCGTTTCTATTCCAATGAACTGCATATATCTTTCATGAGTCGTTAGCTCTGAATGTCTGAATCGTTGTATGAGGGGTAATCTTCATACATCGTCTGCATGTATGTAATGAATTAATCTCTAATCAACTACTCGGAGAGTTTCTTCCTCTACTCGGAAGATGGTGCGGCCTAGACCACGTTTCATAAAGCGGGATCAGAGTAAATAAATAACAACCACGGAAAGATGAGAGTTGTGATAATACAGACGAGGAACAGATGGTGTTAACTGGCTGCACCCGATCTACCTCCTTTTCGTTTCTGTTAGAAATGAATGTGTAATTTGCATATTTTTTCTAATTTGAAAATGACTTTATACTTTGTGTTTGTGTGCATGA
This sequence comes from Chrysolina oricalcia, assembly GCA_944452925.2. Classification (NCBI taxonomy): domain Eukaryota; kingdom Metazoa; phylum Arthropoda; class Insecta; order Coleoptera; family Chrysomelidae; genus Chrysolina; species Chrysolina oricalcia. Next base: position 20,841,162 of record OX101818.2, read on the forward strand.
GTGCATATAAAATTATAAAATCCTTGGGATTATTTATTCAATCTTCATACGGAACGTGCCAGGAACAATCTGTCAGACCTCGCAGAATATCAATGATTTTTTTTAAATATTCAAGTTACTGCGATGAAATCTCATACGTTCTAATTTATTTCCAAACTGCAGGACCTCATAGAAACATGTAGCATCCATCCCAGTAATCGCTGATAGAAACGAATAACAGTTCTGTCTAAGAACACATTAGAAATTAAAGGAATAAGTATCTGTAATGTCTTTTAAATACTGATGAATATCGAATATGGCTCTATACGGAATTGCGGTTTCAGTATCCAACTTGGATGTCATAAATTCTCTTAAATATTTTTTATCAGTCTCTATGAGATATTTTCAGCAGGGATACACGATCACGAAACAAGACAAGCAAACTCTTTAAGCTTGGGCAATTTTAGAGGTTGATTTGGAAAAAAATCAATATATCATGGTGGTATAATGATTTACAAATGGAATTTTGAAAAATAAAAAAACGCGGTTTTTAGGGGCAGAATCAATAAATATTTTCTTTATAAGAATTATGTTCTTCAGACAATAAAGTATATTTGATTTGATTTGATATCAATCCTAAAGTGACTTCATTTATTCCTGTCGTTTCTATCGATACTTTATTTTTTGTTCTCAATCGAACTAAGTATTACTCTAAGTTCAATCGACGTGGGATACCTTTTTCAAGTTGTTTACGAATTGTTTCTGTAATAGTTCTATATTATTTCTTTTTAGATAAGTGTGCTTTGTATAGTTTCTTTATCCCTACTACTAGACCGTCAGATAGTGACAGATTTAGGTGCCCCATTTTCACATACAAGCCTCGAATAGGGTTGAGAAGTACATCGATGTTGAGTAAAATGGAAGGAAATTTACGAGTGGCTCCTGGGGATAACATATGGAAATTTCGATTTTCCATATTTTAACGCGAGCCGTGTTAACCTAATCATTAATTAATAGAACCTGGCTTCATAAGATCAAAGGCTTGAGTGTTGAAGGTGGCTAAAGGGTTAAAATGAGGCTGTAATCTTGTAAAGAAAAATCGAGACATTAACAGGTTTTCCCACGCAAGCCCATCGAAACTATAAAAACCTACATCGTCACTACACCGAAAAACATAATGGCTTGAGTGGCGAGAATGGAAAAGTAGATTTTGTCGTCGGAAAATTTAATGGAAATTCTTTTTGATTTTTCCATATGTTTTCCCCACGAGCCACTCGTAAATTTCCCTTACTTTTACTCAACATCGACTTACTTTTCAACCCTATTCGAGGCTTGTATGTGAAAATGGGGCACCTAAATCTGTCACTATCTGACGGTCTATATAAACAAAACTGTATTTTGGGATAATAAACCACTTCTACTACTAAATTTCACTTTTTGGAACCGTTTGGTATATACCGATGGATACGAGTTTAAATTGAAAAATTCTTAGCCTACTATAGAACCAAAAAAAATATCAATGTCAAAATATTGTATTACTCTCCTCTTAATTGGATACATTTATTACAGCGAACCTGCAACGTCTCTAGACCTTTCAAAAAAAAAGTTTCTTCTTGCTCTGCAAACCAGACCTCCACAGCTTTTATTACCTCCTCGATGGAAGAAAATTTACTACCTTTTAAACTTTTTTTCAGTTGAGGAAAGAGGTGATAGTCGGACGGAGCCAAATCTGGTGAATAAGGGGGGTGTTCTAGTAATTCAAACCCTAAATCACGAATTTTTTGCTTGGCAACATGAGATTTGTGTGCAGGGGCGTTGTCCTGCAAAAACAAAACACCTTTGGATAGCTTTCCGAGTCTTTTCTCTTTAATTTTTTCCCGTAGAGTGGTCAATAATGTCGAATAGTAATCTCCAGTTATTGTTCTACCCTTATCCGAAAAATCAATCATGATTACTCCATGGCAATCCCAATAAACTGAAGCAAGAACTTTTCCAGCAGATTTTTGGACATGAAACTTCTTAGGTCTTGGAAAACCGGAGTGTCGCCATTCCATCGATTGTTGCTTTGTTTCAGGACCGTAGAAATGTATCCAAGTCTCATTCATCCATGGTAACAATTCGGTTTAAGAAGTCTACATCGTTTTCAAATGGAGCACAGATCGAACGCGATGCTACTACCCTTGCACGCTTTTGGTCAACATTCAAACATTTGGGGATCCATTTTGCAGCAATTTTTCTCATGTCCAAATGGACGTGAACTATATGATGAACGCGTTCGTATGAAATATTCAGTGCTTCAGATATACGTTTTAGCCCAATTCGACGGTCTGTTAAAATCATGTCATGAACTGCATCGAAATTTTCAGGGACTGGCACAGAAACTGGCCTTCCCGATCGTTCATCATCTTCAATGGAAAATTTTCCTCTTTTGAAGCTTGCAGTCCAATATTTCACGGTCGCAGACGAAGAACATTGATCACCAAGGGTATTAAGCATATCTTCGTAAATCTGCTTACCTCTTAACCCTTTTAAATACAGGTACTTGATGATGGCTCGATACTCCAATATTTCGATTTACACAATTTCGGTGGATATATTTTTTCTTTTAATTTATTGCGTAACTCTGGTTTACTTTTTTGACGTCAAACTTTACACTTCTATAAGTTATTGTTCGTTGCTATGGTAACGCAATAATTTTGTTATGCAGGGAACTGGTCTAGGCTAACTATATATCAATACATCCTCGTATATCGACCATGTCGAATTTAATCATTTTTGTTTTCCAAAAACGTTCGGTAGTCCACTCAAATGCAATAACCCATTGTAAGGTTTTCAAAATCAAAAAAAAATTGGTAATTCATAATTCCTCACTATCAATTTTGAAACGGTGAACAGCTTTCACATTTTCCCTAATAAAATTTTCTCCGAAGTTAGTTCCGGTCTCCTTTATCTGTCGCTATAATGAACCACATTCAGGCAATCTGCTTGCACAATCTCAAACCAGAATAACATTCGCACCTGCTACCATTGTGTACAGAGAGATGCTTCCAGAGATGCCATCTCTGTTCAATAATGGCCGTCATTGAACGAATTAGGATTACCGAGGAGTATGTTGGAATTACTACATGGAATTTCACGGCTCTACTCCGGCTGCGGATAATTGTGTTTTTACTGGATTATGTTCGGGGTGAGAAGCTGGCTTTTGAGCGGGGCAATAAATGTATTCACTTCTCAACGCTTCCATTTTGGATGCGAACAAGATATATGCTGGATCTGACGAATCTTTTGTAAATACGGGTACCACTTCACAAACTCCAAATTCATATTTGTTGAAGGAAGTTTTTTCCGTTTCCAGTAGTTGATTCGATTGTCTTTTTTTTTCAAGTAGAGTTAACATTTTTTCCACTCATTCATAGTGGTTCGCACGAGACCAACAAGACGAGCTTTTCATGGAGTTTTGTCTTGTCTTGCCGATTAAATAAAATGTCACGTATCAAGTCTCGTCTCGCAGCATCTACTCTCGTTTCGTCTCGCTTCTCGTAAGAGAGTCTCGCAAAAGTATCGAAATCTCGTCATATATAATTTTATTGTTTCAGTGCAATGAGAAATACTTGCTATAATGTAAGAGTCGGAAGAGAAAATTACAATTATTTAGAAATAACATCACGTATTTGAGAGAAATATATCTAATCAAAATAAAAACTTAACATTATTTTATAAATGAAATGAGTATAGAAAATAGCCCTCAGCTCTCTCGGTCGCAAATGTCTTTGTCTTTTACCAAGTCGTTTAGGCATAACAAACGTGCTGGTTCATTATTAAGGCGATTTCGATGTTTTCTCATAAAATATCTCGTGCCATTGAACTTAGAATAGAAAATTCAGAAGCATTTATTTCCCGCCATTGTAATACATCTGTAGTATATCTGTTCTTTACAACGAGGCACAGAATAATATTTACGATGCAGAAAAACTCAAAGTCATCTCCACAATTTTAATCTCAACCTTATGAGTTACTCATCAGGTGGAACAGCGACAACTATCTGTCAGTTAAGCGATATTATTTAGAGTAGGTAGTACATGTTTCGAACCTGAATAGGTTCATTTTCAGCTAATTTAAATTCTTCAATAAAGAAAGAAAATAAGCACTAAAGGTAATCTAGTACAATATAGTAGATATTACTTACATGGAGAAGAAAAATTGTTATATCAAATTATATGTAGAAAGAGTAAAAAAGTGCATGAGTCACCACATTGTACCAATAAAGGTTTATATAGTGGACAACATACTTGTTTAAATTAAATTTAAGGAAGAAGTAGAGGCTTATTTCCTCCCTACGGTTTGGTACAGATATATTTCTATGTGTACGCACTGGTATTGATGTGTTTGATAGCCTCTGTGTTATTTAGACGTGAATCGCGCCGTAATAATCAAGAAAATTAATTTTTATAAATATTTTTGCGATTTCCATCTCCCCTACGGTTTGGTACAGATATTTTTCCATGTGTACGCATTGGTATTGATGTGTTCAATAGCCTCTGTGTTATTTCGAGGTGACTCGCGCCGTAATAATCAAGAAAATTTATTTTTATAAATATTTTTGCGATTTCCATCTCCCCTACGGTTTGGTACAGATATTTTTCCATGTGTACGCATTGGTATTGAAGTGTTCAATAGCCTCTGTGTTATTTCGAGGTGACTCGCGCCGTAATAATCGAGAAAATTTATTTTTATAAAGATTTTTGCGATTTCCATCTCCCCAACGGTTTGGTACAGATATTTTTCTATATATACGCATTGGTATTCATGTGTTTGATAGCCTCTGTGTTATTTTGAGGTGAGTCGCGCCGTAATAATCAAGAAAATTAGTTTTTATAAATATTTTTCCGATTTCCATCTTCCCTACGGTTTGGTACAGATATTTTTCTGTGTGTCCGTATTGGTATTGATGTGTTTGAAAGCCTCTGTGTTATTTTGAGGTGACCCGCGCCGTAATAATAGAGAAAATTAATTTTTATAAAGATTTTTGCGATTTCCATCTCCCCTACGGTTCTGTACAGATATTTTTCTATATATACGCATTGGTATTTATGTGTTTAATAGCCTCTGTGTTATTTTGAGGTGAGTCGCGCCGTAATAATCGAGAAAATTAGTTTTTATAAATATTTTTCCGATTTCCATCTTCCCTACGGGGTACAGATATTTTTCTGTGTGTTCGCATTGGTATTGATGTGTTTGATAGCCTCTGTGTTATTTCGAGGTGACTCGCGCCGTAATAATAGAGTTAATCATTTTTTTGAGGATCTTTGCGATTTCCATCCTCCCTACGGTTTGGTACAGATATATTTCTATGTGTACGCATTGGTATTGATGTGTTTAATCACCTTTGTGTTATTTAAACGTGACTCGCGCCGTATCAATCGAGAAAATTAATTTTAATAAATATTTTTGCGATTTCCATCCTCCCTACGGTTTGGTACAGATATTTTTCTATGTGTACGCATTGGTATTGATGTGTTTAATAGCCTCTGTGTTATTTCGAGGTGACTTGCGCCCTAATTATCAAGAAAATTAATTTTTATGAATATTGTTGCAATTTCCATCCCCCCTACGGTTTGGTACAGATATTTTTCTATGTGTACGCATTGGTATTGATGTGTTCAATTGCCTCTGTGTTATTAAGAAATGACTCGCGCCGTAATAATCGAGAAAATTTGTTTTAATAAATATTTTTGAGATTTCCATCTCCCCTACGGTTTGGTACACATATTTTTCTATATGTATGCATTGGTATTGATGTTTTCATTAGCCTCTGTGTCATTTCGAGGTGACTCGCTCCGTAATAATCGAGAAGGTTAATTTTTATAAATATTTTTGTGATTTCCATCTTCCCTACGGGTTGGTACAGATATTTTTCTACGTGTACTCATTGGTATGGATGTATTTAATAGCCCCTATGTTATTTTGAGGTGACTCGCGCCTTAATAATCGAGAAAATTAGTTTTTATAAATATTTTTCCGATTTCCATCTTCCCCACGGGTTGGTGCAGATATTTTTCTATGTGTACGCATTGGTATTGATGTGTTTAATAGCCTCTGTGTTCTTTCGAAGTGACTCGCGGCCTAATAATCGAGAAAATTTATTTTTATAAATATTTTTGCGATTTCCGTCTCCCCTACGGTTTGGTACAGATATTTTTCTATATGTACGTGGTATCGATGTTTTTAATAGCCTCTGTGTTATTTCGAGGTGATTCGCGCCGTTATAATCGAGAAAATTAATTTTTTTAAATATTTTTGCGATTTCCATCTTCCCTACGGGTTGCTAAAGATACTTTTCTATGTGTACGCATTGGTGTTGATGTGTTTAATAGCGTCTATATCATTTTGAGGTGACTCGCGTCGTAATAATCGAGAAAATTAGTTTTTATAAATATTTTTCCGATTTCCATCTTTCCTACGGTTTGGTACAGATATTTTTCTGTGTGTCCGTATTGGCATTGATGTGTTTGAAAGCCTCTGTGTTATTTTGAGGCGACCCGCGCCGTAATAATAGAGAAAATTAATTTTTATAAAGATTTTTGCGATTTCCATCTCCCCTACGGTTCTGTACAGATATTTTTCTATATTTACGCATTGGTATTGATGTGTTTAATAGCCTGTGTGTTATTTCGAGGTGACTCGCGCCGTAATAATCAAGAAAATTATTTTTTATAAATATTTTTGCGATTTCCATGCTCCCTACGGTTTGGTACAGATATTTTTCTATTTGTGCGCATTGGTATAGATGTGTTTAATAGCCTCTGTGTTATTTCGAGGTGACTCGCGCCGTAATAATAGAGAAAATAAGTTTTTATAAATATTTTTTCGATTTCCATCTTTCCTACGGATTGGTACAGATATTTTTCTGTGTGTCTGCATTGGTATTGATGTGTTCAATAGGCTCTGTGTTATTTCGAGGTGACTCGCATCGTAATAATTGAAAAAAATGATTTTTTAAAATATTTTTGCGATTTCCATCTCCCCTACGGTTTGGTACAGATATTTTTGTGTACACATTGGTGTTGATGTGTTCAATAGCCTCTGTGTTATTTCGAGGTGACTTGCGCCGTAATAATCGAGAAAATTAATTTTTATAAATATTTTTGCGATTTCCATCTTCCCTACGGGTTGGTACAGATATTTTCCTGTGTGTCCGCATTGGTATTGATGTGTTCGAAAGCCTCTGTGTTCTTTCGAGGTGACTCGCACCGTATTAATCGAGAAAATGATTTTATAAAGATTTTTGCGATTTCCATCTCCCCTACGGTTTGGTACAGATATTTTTCCAATTTTACGCATTGGTATTGAAGTGTTCAATAGCCTCTGTGTTATTTCGAGGTGACTCGCGCCGCAATAATCGAGAAAATTAATTTTTATAAAGATTTTTGCGATTTACATCTCCCCTACGGTTTGATACAGATATTTTCCCATATGTACGCATTGGTATTGATGTGTTTAATAGTCTCTGTCTCATTTCGAAGTGAGTCGCGCCGTAATAATCGAGAAAATTAGTTTTTATAAATATTTTTCCGATTTCCATCTTCCCTACAGGATGATACAGATATTTCTCTAAGTGTCCGCATTGGTATTGATGTGTTTGATACTCTCTGTGTTATTTCGAGGTGATTCGCGCCCTAATGATCGAGAAAATTATTTATTATAAATATTGTTGCGATTTCCATTCTCCCTACGGTTTGGTACAGATATTTTTCTATGTGTACGCATTGGTATTGATGTGTTTAATAGCCTCTGTGTTATTTCGAAGTGACTCGCGCCGTTATAATCGAGAAAATTTATTTTTATAAATATTTTAGCGATTTCCGTCTTCCCTACGGGTTGGTACAGATATTCTCCTTTGTGTTCGCATTGGTATTGATGTGTTCAAGAGCCGCTCTCTGTGTTCTTTCGAAGTGACTCGCACCGTGATAATCGAGAAAATTAAATTTTATAAATATTTTTGCGATTTCCATCCTCCCTACGGTTTGGTACAGATATTTTTCTATGTATGATGTATTTAATAGCCTCTGTGTTATTTCGAGGTGACTCGCGCCGTAATAATAGAGAAAATAAGTTTTTATAAATATTTTTTCGATTTCCATCTTTCCTACGGATTGGTACAGATATTTTTCTGTGTGTCGGCATTGGTATTGATGTGTTCAATAGGATCTGTGTTATTTCGAGGTGACTCGCATCGTAATAATTGAAAAAAATGATTTTTTAAAATATTTTTGCGATTTCCATCTCCCCTACGGTTTGGTACAGATATTTTTGTGTACACATTGGTGTTGATGTGTTCAATAGCCTCTGTGTTATTTCGAGGTGACTTGCGCCGTAATAATCGAGAAAATTAATTTTTATAAATATTTTTGCGATTTCCATCTTCCCTACGGGTTGGTACAGATATTTTCCTGTGTGTCCGCATTGGTATTGATGTGTTCAATAGGCTCTGTGTTATTTCGAGGAGATCGCGCCGTAATAATAGAGAAAATTAATTTTAATAAATATTTTTGCGATTTCCATCCTTCCTACGGTTTGGTACAGATAGTTTTCTATGTGTAAACATTGGTATTGATGTGTTTAATAGCCTCTGTGTTAATTCGAGGTGGCTCGCGCTCTAATAATCGAGAAAATTAATTTTTATGAATATTGTTGCAATTTCTATCCTCCCTACGGTTTGGTACAGATATTTTTCTATGTGTACGCATTGGTATTGATGTGTTTAATAGCCTCTGTGTTATTTCGAAGTGACTCGCGCCGTTATAATCGAGAAAATTTATTTTTATAAATATTTTAGCGATTTCCGTCTTCCCTACGGGTTGGTACAGATATTTTCCTTTGTGTTCGCATTGGTATTGATGTGTTCAAGAGCCGCTCTCTGTGTTCTTTCGAAGTGACTCGCACCGTGATAATCGAGAAAATTAAATTTTATAAATATTTTTGCGATTTCCATCCTCCCTACGGTTTGGTACAGATATTTTTCTATTTGTGCTCATTGGTATTGATGTGTTTAATAGCCTCTGTGTTATTTCGAGGTGACTTGTGCCGTAATAATCAACAAAATTAATTTTTATAAATATTTTTGCGATTTTCATCCTCCCAACGATTTGGTACAGATATTTTTCTATGTGAACGCATTGGTATTGATGTATTTAATAGCCTCTGTGTTATTTCGAGGTGACTCGCGCCGTAATAATAGAGAAAATAAGTTTTTATAAATATTTTTCCGATTTCCATCTTCCCTACAGGATGATACAGATATTTCTCTAAGTGTCCGCATTGGTATTGATGTGTTTGATACTCTCTGTGTTATTTCGAGGTGATTCGCGCCCTAATAATCGAGAAAATTATTTATTATAAATATTGTTGCGATTTCCATTCTCCCTACGGTTTGGTACAGATATTTTTCTATGTGTACGCATTGGTATTGATGTGTTTGATAGCCTCTGTGTTATTTCGAAGTGACTCGCGCCGTTATAATCGAGAAAATTTATTTTTATAAATATTTTAGCGATTTCCGTCTTCCCTACGGGTTGGTACAGATATTTTCCTTTGTGTTCGCATTGGTATTGATGTGTTCAAGAGCCGCTCTCTGTGTTCTTTCGAAGTGACTCGCACCGTGATAATCGAGAAAATTAAATTTTATAAATATTTTTTCGATTTCCATCTTTCCTACGGATTGGTACAGATATTTTTCTGTTTGTCGGCATTGGTATTGATGTGTTCAATAGGCTCTGTGTTATTTCGAGGTGACTCGCATCGTAATAATTGAAAAAAATGATTTTTTAAAATATTTTTGCGATTTCCATCTCCCCTACGGTTTGGTACAGATATTTTTGTGTACACATTGGTGTTGATGTGTTCAATAGCCTCTGTGTTATTTCGAGGTGACTTGCGCCGTAATAATCGAGAAAATTAATTTTTATAAATATTTTTGCGATTTCCATCTTCCCTACGGGTTGGTACAGATATTTTTCTGTGTGTCCGCATTGGTATTGATGTGTTCAATAGGCTCTGTGTTATTTCGAGGAGATCGCGCCGTAATAATAGAGAAAATTAATTTTAATAAATATTTTTGCGATTTCCATCCTTCCTACGGTTTGGTACAGATAGTTTTCTATGTGTAAACATTGGTATTGATGTGTTTAATAGCCTCTGTGTTAATTCGAGGTGGCTCGCGCTCTAATAATCGAGAAAATTAATTTTTATAAATATTGTTGCAATTTCGATCCTCCCTACGGTTTGGTACAGATATTTTTCTATGTGTACGCATTGGTATTGATGTGTTTGATAGCCTCTGTGTTATTTCGAAGTGACTCGCGCCGTAATAATCAAGAAAATCTATTTTTATAAATATTTTTGCGATTTCCATCTCCCCTACGGTTTGGTTCAGATATTTTTCTAAATGTACGCATTGGTATTGATGTTTTTGATAGCCTCTGTGTTATTTTGAGGTGATTCGCGCCGTAATAATCGAGAAAATTAATTTTTATTAATATTTTTGTGATTTACATTTTCCCTATGGGTTGGTACATATATTTTTCTATGTGTACGCATTGGTATCGATGTATTTAATACCCTCTATGTTATTTTGAGGTGACTCGCGCCGAAATAATCGAGAAAATTAGTTTTTATAAATATCTTTCCGATTTCCATTTTCCCTACGGGTTGGTACAGATATTTTTCTGTGTGTCCGCATTGGTATTGATGTGTTTAATAGCCTCTGTGTTATTTCGAGGTGACTCGCGCCGTAATAATCGAGAAAATTTATTTTTATAAATGTTCTTGCGATTTCCGTCTCCCCTACGGTTTGGTACAGATATTTTTCTAAATGTTCGCATAGGTATTGATGTTTTCAATAGCCTCTGTGTTATTTTGAGGTGACTCGCACCGTAATAATCGAGAAAATTGATTTTCATTAATATTTTTGTAATTTCCATCTTCCCTATGGGTTGGTACAGATATTTTTCTATGTGTATGCATTGGTATTGATATATTTAATAGCCTCTATGTTATTTTGAGGTGACTCGCGCCGTATAATCGAGAAAATTAGTTTTTATAAATATCTTTCCGATTTCCATCTTCCCTACGGGTTGGTACAGATATTTTTCTGTGTGTACGCCTTGGTATTGATATGTTTAACAGCTCCTGTGTTATTTCGAAGTGACTCGTGCCGTAATAATCGAGAAAATTATTTTTTATTAATATTTTTGCGATTTCTATCCTCCCTACGGTTTGGTACATATATTTTTCTATGTGTACGCATTGGTATTGATGTGTTTAATAGCCTCTTTGTAGAAAGCTTATAGCCTATATGCAGTTTTTTACAAAAAGGGAAAAGAAATAAAAACTTTAACATGTGAACGAAAAGGTACACAATATTTGGTAAGTGACTGTTCGAGATTTCAAGTACTCAACACCAAAATGAGAAATGACAGTGAAATTAACATGAGGATGGGAGATCATCTGTCAGTCAAACTGCAATTCGACATTGACATGGAAAAACGAGAGAACCAACATCACAGAACACAATGAGAGAAGAACATAAATCCATCATCACAACCGCAATCTGAGTAGGTAGAACTTGTGTCATCTATCCATGCCAATAACGTGTTACATAAGTCTTAAGTGTAATAAAACATTTATATTTGTTTTATAGAGAAAACAGAGTATTTATTGAAGATTAACCTTGGGGTTATTAATGGCGGAGTTGATTTCAAAAATTTCAAGAAGATTGAGTAAGGTGCCTTTTTGGCAAATATGTAAAATATCTAAATTGGTATCAATATCAAATCTATGATTGTTATTAAGAATATGGTTTGCGAACGAATTTTAAGTGTTCATCTATGTGTGGGTTTCTAGAGCTCTCAATTAGTTCAACGTGTTCCAATACTATAGTTTTAAGTGGCAGGAAAATCAAAACTAGATTTTTGGAAAACATTAAACTAATTGAGATCTCTAGAAACCCAAACACAGATATCTCCAATGAGCAAAAATAATTCAATTCTGAAGGCTCACATCCATTCTTGCGTGATAAAATGAGGGACATTGGCCATTATTGTTACACTGGCTGTGAAATGAAATGGCCAATGTCCTCCTGATCGATGTATTCCTCACGGCCAAAGTCCGATATTAGAGGCCAATGTCCTATTGAATGATATAGTCCTCACGACCAATGTCCACTATCTTCCACAAATTAAGAAAACAGCTAATATATATTCAATTATTTGTAAAATAATACAAAAGAATAAGTGTTAGAAAGACTCAGACTCATGTTATGTTACACAGTTCTTCAAGACAAGCATTATTCTATACTGAAAATCTTTGCACTCTTTTTTCTCGAAACAGCGAAACAGGACATCGGCCCTTTTTCTTTCGAGGTACAGAAATATTCCCTATGGTTTTCGCTGATGTTCTATATGTAGAGCCACCTATCGGTGTCCTTCTCAAGTTTTACAATGATTTATTTCGTTTACTTAATGCAAAATAGAGCGTCAGAATGAGTCGAGTCGAAGGATCATCAACTCACTATTGATTGACGTTGTTAAAATTGTTTTTTTCGATAACCAGCTGTCGTCCCCTCACGAACGACAGCCCTCCGAAGTCGAAACTTGTGCGAGCTAACGGTTAACGAGGTCTTACCTTTTTACGTGCGATTCCTAGCACTTTCTCGGACAATCAGAACTTTTTCTGCAGCCGTTAGGTGAACCCTTGACTGGCAGCCACAGTGATTGAAACAATGTCGGCTACCTGGCCCTATTATGACTACTCTAAAACTCTATCTGAGATCGTATAGATGAAATTAATTTGAAATCACACCGAAAGTAGGTACTTATATCAGTGGGTCCTCCGACTACATCCTTCACAGAGAGAAATAAATGTATGTTTCCCACACAAATGGACCAGTTTAGTGATGCTGAAAATACTATATTTGACGCGATTGAATTAAAATATAGATCAGAACTAGTAAATCAATGTTTTTTTTTCAATCCATCAATAAATGACTGAGATATATATTATTTAAATTTACGTATACTAGCGCGGAACGTCTTTGTTCTCCGACTCGTCTGTGACGTCACGCCACATATCTGAGACCGCCACACCACAAATAATTACGTATTAGTTCCTTAGCCGCCCCTAGGCACACATATTATGGAGTACTTTTAGGTCCAATTAATCAACGCCTCATTAGTTTGCACCACTTCTTCCTTTTATTCATGTCATTTGGTACATGAAAAAGCAATTTATTGGGCTTTTTAATTGTCGTGCTTTTACACATAGGCGCAAAACAATATTTGTAGGATATTTTTTAATGTCAGCCATCGTGTAATGAACAACACACGACACAAACGGTGCAAGTGATTGTACACCGATAAAGTTGTAAGCAGTAAGCACTCTGCGAATACCAGTCGCCTGGTTCATGTGGCGTGACGTCACACACTAGAGCGCAGCGTGCTATGAAATTATTCTTCCAAGCGCAACATCAAAGTCCCATACCTTTTTCATTTCTAGAGATATTTCAATGATTCTTTCTCCTTTTTGTTTAATTTTACCTAAATTTTTAGAATCAAACCATAATGAAAAAATGAAAACAATTGTGAATAATTTCAGCATAATTTCTTTCTGAAAAGTTGACAGCACCTAGTTGTTAATTTTTCTTCTATAATATTGTATTAGAGATATTGTGTACAAATGATACAGTGTTGTATTATACTGAATAGTTTTGTTTAATTTTATCAACCAATATTTTGTACTTACCCTATACAAGGAATGAATAAAAACTGAATGTTTTGTTCAAAAAATTAACAAAACTTATGTTCTATTGTTTCATTATCTTGTGCATTATTACTTGTGGTATACACAAAATATACAAAATTAATCGGTATGTTGTGCGACGAGATCAACAACTTGTGTACTGTTTATGCATGAATTGTAATGAGTGGCAACAATTTGGGTACCTCAGTGACGTCACGCCACATATCTGAGATCGCCACACCACATATCTGAGATTGCCACACCACATATCTGAGATAGCCACACCACAAATAATTAATTACGTCTTAGTTCCTCAGCCGCGACTAGGCACACACTAGAGAGCAGCGTGCTATGAAATTATTCTTCCAAGCGCAACTTCAAAGTCCCATAACTTTTTCATTTCTAGAGATATTTCAACGATTCTGCCTCCTTTTTGTTCAATTTTACCTATATTTTTAGAATCAAACCATAATGAAAAAATGAAAACTAGACCATTGTGAATAATTTCAGCATAATTTCTTTCTGAAAAGTTGACAGCACCAATTTGTTAATTTTTCTTCTATAATATTGTATTAGAGATATTGTGTATAAACGATACAGTGTTGTATTATTTTGAATAGTTTTGTTTAATTTTATCAACCAATATTATGTACTTACCCTATACAAGGAATGAATAAAAACTGAATGTTTTGTTCAAAAAATTAACACAACTTATGTTCTGTTGTTTCATTACCATGTGCATTATTACTTGTGGTATACACAAAATATACAAAATTAATCGGTATGTAGTGCGACGAGATCAACAACTTGTGTAGTGTTTATGCATGAATTGTAATGAATGGCAACAATTTGTGTATCTAGTGTGTAAAAATTGTGTAGGTATTTTTAATATGTCACAAATTTGTGTACTCGGCATACATGAATTCATGTAGGTATCCCAGGTAGCACATCATATCGGCTGAATCTTGGTTCCATATTGGGCCAATATAGATATATTGTAAATGAAAAATCAATACTGGTCCAATATGGGTGAATATTCAAAACACAATATTGTATTAATAATATTGGTTGAACTAGTTTTGAATGTAGATTATCACACGAAATATTGGGTCAATATTGGTTGAATAATTTCTACCATTATCGATAATACAATATTGGTTATATATTGTTTTCCACATCTAGAATAAATATTGCAATCCAAATATTCCAGTCATATCGATTATAGGGGAAAAAAACTATATTGTATTTCCAAGTTTGTTAGAATATTGTTTGAATATCATTTCCACTTTATTTGACAAATTTTAATAACTCATATTAAGTCAATATTGGTCGAATGATATTTACCAATATCGATAAAACAATATTGTCATCACATCGTTTTTAACATCTAGAATAAATATCGCAATCCCAATATTCCCCTAATATCGATTCTAGGCATAAAAACTATATTGTATCTCCAAGTGTGATAACACATTGGCTGAATATCATTTCGCCAATATTCAACAAATCTTATTAATTAATATTGGGTCGATATTGGTTCAATAATATTTATCGATATCGTTAAAACAATATTGTCTTCATATTGTTTCCCACATCTAGATTGAGATGAAATTTAAATATTGGCCGAATATTCAATGAAACATATTGAAATTATATCATGATCAAACCTGGATAAAAATCCGCTAGGTGGCTCTACATATAGAACGTCTTCTAAAACCTACGAAAGTATATTAAATACTTCTCGTAACTTGTTTTCAGGACAGCTCACCCAGTGGTTATGGCGATCAAAAGGCAGACTGTTGTGTCACCTTCATCAACTACAAGACCTTTAGTAATTTGCCAAGGTATAATGACATCCACCAATATATCCAAATGATATTGTACCAATATCGATAAATATTATACCAATATCGATAAATATTTTGAGGCCATTATTGCTTCAAGAATATTTCATCAAAACTATTTCGAAAATATTCAAACAATATTCGACCAATATCGCAAAATGTTCACATTTTACTTCTCGAAAATATAACTTTTGAATATTGTGCCAATATTGTCAGAATATTGTATTAGCGATATTGTAACAATATCGCCGAACATTTTGAAGCCAATATTGCTTCATGAATATTTCGCCAATATTATTCAAGTAATATTGAACCAATATCGCCGAATGTTCACATTTTTTTTCTCGCCAATATTACATTTCAAATATTTCGCCAATATGTTCACAATATTATACCAATATTTTACCAAGATAGGTGTGCTACTTGGGATATTGCACATATTCATGTACAAAGCAAGGCCAAATTTTATAGGATACACTTGAGGTACATAACATCCAAAAGGAG
The DNA here is from genome assembly GCA_944452925.2 of Chrysolina oricalcia. Lineage (NCBI taxonomy): Eukaryota > Metazoa > Arthropoda > Insecta > Coleoptera > Chrysomelidae > Chrysolina > Chrysolina oricalcia. The sequence continues at coordinate 20,857,283 of OX101818.2, forward strand.
AAGGTATATTCTGTTCAAAAATTATAAGCTCCATTTTCCAGAAGGTTGAAATAAAATTAAATGTCGTTCAAATAATTTCATTACAAAGAACTAATAACAAGAATAACTAAACTATAAACTCCAATTACAAATAAAATATCAGGAACACATCATATAAATGAACCTTACCTACATTTTGTTATTTTTGAACACGTTGAAAAATAATAAAGTTCAAAGTAATCTTTGTGACAAACTGTACTTATTCAAGTAGGAAGTAGGTGAGAGGATGCCCTTATCAAACCGTTGCAAATGATGAAAATGGTTCAGTTTGTAGGTTTCATGTTATAACAAAAAATAATAGCAAAACTAACCTCCAAATATTGGTATCAGGTAGCAAATATTCTAACACTTCCATTTGACACAAAACCACATACACATAAGTAAATAATGAATAATAGGTAAGTACACTTAGCCAGCTTTGCCCTTCGATCAGCATAGAACAGTCAAACAATAATGGACTGGACATTTGTAGTATTTGGGCACTCGGAATACGGCAGGTGCACGTGCCGCGCATGCGTATTTAGTAGGTTGAGATGGCGCATTGGTCAAGTTGTGGCAAATTACACAATTGTGTTGAAATAGTATACAATTTGTGCATATCAAATAGAAAGTGCACAACGGGTGTAAGATAAGTTCAATGCGTTGTAGATGTTTTCCATAAAAGTTGTGGTATGGTAGATGTGCATAATTTTGTGTATTTTTAGGCAATGTGGGAGTGCATGAATACTATGCAAATTAACATGCACAAATACTTATTGAATTTCACAAAACGAGTATGATGAAAGAATGGACAATTGTGTAGAATATCAACACAACTGTATCTTACACAACGTTGTGCATGAACCTGTTGCAGCCTTTTCTCTCTGTGTGTAATGTGATGATGTGAGACCGCCGACTACACCCACATTCACAATAAAGATTATGTTCAGTGGAGTTCGACTGTAAGTTTTTTCACTACCCAGTTGAATCTGATGTAGATAGAACCTATGATACAGAACATGATGATTGTTTATTAGGTCTATAGTATACCGCGAAAAATTAAATTGAGTGGATAAATTGAGTGGATAAATCGACCGATTCCAACAACCATAGGAGGCAACACAAAAATAATATATTCACGTCTCTGATTGACAAGTGCTAGTTAATACTTATATTTTTTCAATTTGTTGTTAACAACGAAAATATACCACGGTTTTATGTGGAACAATTGAACAAAAAGTATTAGGAATGATGTTACCAATACTACACTACTTTCTGAGAAGAGAAAAGATGCATTGCAATTACTTGATAGATGGCACTGGAGGCATATCAACTAAAAAAATTCGGATGGCATAGGAAGTGAACGCATAGGAAAAAACAAATTGACGAAACTCGAGAAAATTTAGACTGTTGAAAACATAATTGAATCATTTCAACGATGTGCCACTTGACTACAAGTGATTTCGAAATTTTCAAGTTGATGTGCGCCCTCGCGCCTTTTAACAATTTCAATATGTTGAATTAATCTAATTTGATACTGGGATATGAGTTGATCTTATCCCATTTTATCAATCATGACATAATATACGAACTTTGGCCACTCATTATATTTCACAAGACACGTACAAACTCATTTAACTCACATATTCATCTAATAACATATCTCACTATAACGTACTAAAATTTCAGTCTATTTGACCGATTGCCAACTTCTCTTATTATGTTTTCTTCGGGGTTCTTTATTGATGAATATAAGCTCCCATGGCTCTCCAGATTCAACCTATATTTATTTTTTCATTGTGTCACTCAATCTTGCTTCATTGCGGATCTGTGATGATATATTGTCCACTGGTGTTTGGCATGAGTTTGAGAAGAGATTCAATTTGTGTCCAGGAAAAATGTCAACAAACTTGAGTCATTCATAGAATTAGGAAGCAAAATAGCTTTTACCTACTACCAATATGTCATATCAAACATTACGATACTGATATGAGTTTCGTAATGAGATACTTTACCGCACTAGTGCGGTAAAGTAAAATTCATTTGTATCTCTTTTTAATTGTCGGTCTATTCAGTGGAAAAGGATAACGAAAATTATTTCATTATAAATTTGAGGATCTATCTAGGGATTTATCAGTTATTAAGGTCTGAATTTTTTTAAATCCCAGCAAAATAAGCTGGTAAAATTTTCTCCGATATATCAGACAGTCTTCGAATCGCTTATTTTCTTTTCCATATCTATTGCGGGATTTAGAGGATAATAGTGTTTGTATTGCGTTATTTGCAGCAAGTTCAATATCAGATTCCATACTTTCATAGTCGGAACTCATGTCGATAGGAATATTATACCAAACTGAAGTGAACGCGTCAAAAATGACAGTTTGCAAAATAAATCAATAATGGGCAAAACGCTTGTTTGTTAGATTATTCTAATATCATTAATTTCAGGAATATTGAATAATTTTGAGTAAATAATTAACATTATTGGTAGTAGGTAAAATAATGTACTATATTCATATCGTAAATTCATATTCGTTTGACAAATTTCCCATGTCATTTCGTATTATGAATCTTTACGACACTCATATCGTAAATATACATTACATCATTTTTGTATTGAAATTCTTTTCTCCTTTTCCCCTGTATATCCTAGAAACGGGTTTGTCAGCACCTTGATGGGTAACTACGTGATATCCATGATTTCGAATAGAGACTCGGTATGATGAGTGCTGCATGTAAACTTTGGTTGTTTGCATTCTATCGTCAGAAACTAGAAACCAAAAAAAAAAATAACATTGCAATCATCTGCGGTTACAGCAGACGTTACATATGCGTTGGAGGACAGTGAATCATATAATGTGTTTATCTATTTATACACCGGGTTGCAGTGTCATATGTTCCAACATTTTTGCAAACATACTTAACGCTGCTCCGGTGCCAAATATTGTTTTCACAATAATTCTCCAGCAGCATCGGGATGATAATATGTTTTTCGGCCTTAACGACATCAACTTTTCGGGAAAACAAGTACTACAAATAATTATGTTTATCTTGAAACATTATTTTCGTCTTTTATTTTCACCTTCCTACATTATATTATTTCTTTCGATCCATGTTATTCGACACATGTTTTTCTTGGTTGAGTGAGTGGTAATGAGAACGAGAATGTTTACTGTCGACATGAAATGTAATTCGATGTAATTCGATAGAGCGGGTTTTCAATTGAAATTGTTTTCGTTGTGTCATCAATACTGCTTGAGTCTATCCCGAGAACCACTGGAATTAGGAGGTTGATCATGTTGAGTTAAAACTCCATTTTTTTCCTCCATGTTAATTAAGTTTGTAAGAGAAGGGTTGAACTTTCGATCGATATCGACGTTATTGTCTGGGAGGTAGCGTTGCAAATACAAAAGTCATAGTAAGCCGGCTGATATTAACAGCGATAGTTGATCTTATATGACTAAGAAGTGAACCAACCGTCACATATAGGAGTATACCCATAAAGTTGGCCAAAAGTACATTTTAAAAATATGAGCAATTCGTCCAAATTAGACACATTTACGGTAGAACAATATTTGTATAATCTTAAAGTGGCGACATCTATTCATTAGTTTCTGCACTGTCTGGCTGGATCGGTAACAATCCAACGTATATAGGTGGTGTGGAACGGGTTCGTTATTCATATTGTTTGAATATGGCGGTTCAAAAAAGTCTTCCAAGTAAGCATATCGTCTCTTTTTCGTCATATTTCACAGCCTACTCATATTTTGAATGAATTTTTGAAAGACAATTTTTTTTTTATTTCGCATATATGTTTGAAGGTTATTGTTATACTTCCGAGTGATATTTGGCATATGCATTCAAATGTTCTGTTGAACTTTTTCTTTTTTAATACTTAATGGAAGTGATTTTATGTTTTCCATCCCTACGTGTAAAATTCATTTTTATTTCATTCTAGCGACCTTAAAATTCAGAATCTAGAGAAAAAATCAAATGAAGACTAGTACAAAAAAAAGTTTCGACAAAAAAATTTTCTTCATCATAAGTAAATATCTCATTTGGGAAAGAATGCGTCAAACAGAAATGTGATCGTTTGAAGTTAGAAATGATTTGCTGCTTAAAGCGGAATTTCCGCCCTGTATAATCTATAATCTGTCTATAACATCATCTTGAATCTAGGGAGTAGTTTTTGTTCATTTGATTAAACCGAGTTGGATACGAATTGTTTGGATTTGTTTATCTGTCAATATTCCGTGTCGAATTTGACAAACAGCCGTTGGTTTCAGAAGGGTCCAAATATTTGTTATTACAAATAAGCGTGATTTTTGTACCTGGTGTTTTTCTTATTCCAGTTAAGCTAAATTATAGTTAGTTTCATACCTAGTATACCAATGAGCTGTTTTGTATGTAAAGAGATAGTTTTTTCTTATTCCAGCACTGAACATATTAATAAATTCATCCAGTTTCCTCCAGTCTCTAATTTCCGAACCTAAAATAAATATCCCTTGAGTCATTCTGTTTCATGATAAAATATTTTTTTAAATCTTATAACATTTGTCGTACAAAGTACCTCTTAAGGTATGGCAAATATATTATACTAACAAACACAAAATAGCTGTAAAGGAGGGAAAAAATAATACAAGAAAATTCAAAGAATACTTAGGAATATTAGTAGCCATCCCCAAAGTGGGTTTGGGTCAACCAATGATTGCAATACCAGCAGAAGATTATTCACAGATTCAGAAATAGCTGCTAGGATAACTGGAATAGAACTGAAAAATTACAAAATTATACTTTCGAAACAGCTCAATTATATGTCAGTTTACATCCGTGGCACCCTATATCACCTACAGTTAATAAAATTCATGGGCCAAGTGTTAAAAAACATGCTTTATTACCTGTCGGTAAATTTTTAAAAGACTCGGCAGAAGCTCAGAATAAGCATTTTACCGTCTAAGTTTTGCACGAAAATTTTCAACCGTTATCAACCGGCTTTTACTAACTTCAGATCCATTAATAACAAGTTTGCAACCCAAGTCAAAGAGGAAGAGATTGCCATTTAGCAAAGCTGCCTTAGAAATGTTGCTTCCATTCAGTACAACGAATAACCTCAGAAATCAGAAGCAAGTAGATCAAACTCTTGCAAAGAACCCTGATGATGAATTAGATGTAGCTGATGTAGACACAGCTGATAGTTCCGGAGATGAGTGGACAATGTCTCCTGACTAAAAATATAAAATGTAATAGAACATGATCATCAAAAAATAAATTAAAATATTATTATTATTATCAGTTTCACCTTCTTTGTGTCTTATCTTATATAATTTTTCAAGTTATAAACTAAAAAATGAGGTGACAATAATTTTGGCCAACTTTTTGGGTCAAATACCAGTGTGTCATCTGCTCAAGTCGCGGTGGGTGTGGTGATGGGAGACTGCTCTCATGAACTTGTAAAAAAACATAAAATGAAGTTTGCTACCACTTTTTAAGGGATTGCAAACTAAAAGTGCCGGAACCCAGAAAGGGATTAAGCACAGTACCACGGCTACGCTTCAGCGAGAAGGGGTGGTTCTTAGTTACTTTTGCTTGGGTAAGGTTAGTAGGCGAAAAAAGGCGCCATGCAATTTTTTTAATATTTTTTTTGTGTTAAATAAGAAATTACAAAAACTAACAAGAAGTATTTCTGAAGAAATTTACTGTGAATCATTAAGAAATAGATGACCAGTTTTTCATACAAATAATAATATTGAAACCAATAGTTTATAGCAATTATCATGAAAGTTTTTCTATTTCGGTACCGAAAATACATATACCCAGGATTTATAACCTCATATTATAACTTTTCAGGTAACAGATAAGAACTAAAATTAGTCACTTGCATTTTCGAACAAAACTACAAAATAGCTATTTATGGGGGCACCCATACAGCCGCCTCTCAGCTGTATAGCAAAATATATATATACCTAATTGTTATTGTCCGTTAGGCTAACCACATATAGGTGAATATTGTTTAAAAAATAATAATAATAATAGAAAGAATGTACCTGGTTATTTCAAAGGTCACAATGAACCATTCCTGTATAAGCTCAAGCTCCTATTGCTGCATATAAATGAAATGTGACTGGACCAATATGTTTTCGTTCCAAAATCAAATGTAGGTGGTGGTAAATGTTATATTTTCATTTAAATTCTCCAACAAGTGTATTGTACCAGTGCTATAGGATCCGATTTCTTTATTTCAAGAAAAATCTCAGGTATTGAAAACTGCCTAAAATATCAGAGAAACGAGAATTCAATAACTTGAATAAAGAGAAAAAATATTTCATTCTGCAGACATAAATTCGTCCACCCTCCATTCTCACAAATATATATAAAAACATAGTGAATAGTGCAAATACAAAAAAATACGAACCTCAAATAAGTTTCAGAGGCAATGGAAAAACACACAGTCAAATCCCTTCATCAAAAGGTAATATCTCAAATAAACAATGAGATCTGTTTCATTAGATGCCCAATCCACCATCAAATTCCAGTGAGAAGTCAAATTTACAAATTGACAATAAATAATTATTACAACAAAAATTATTTATTTTAACGGCAACGAACGATGTGTGTTTTACTATCGATGAAAAATCACCAAGAGAGAGCATATTCGTTTCATTCGTTCGGAACAGTATACAGGAGGTTCTATAGAAGGCACTCCAACAATTAATGAAGTTAGAACATAAAAAGAAACAATTTATATACATTCGGCTATTTAAAAAAATGTAAGAAAATTATTTCAACCCATTGAATCCAAAAATGTTTTGCTCCCCCACCCCTTCCCCTGAAAAAAAAAATCAATAGCGGTTCCCTACTACACCGTAGTTTTGTTTTTAAATACAGTGGGGCAAGATACCCAAAAATTTGGAAAAAAAAATTAAATTGGTATTTAACCTGAGAAATTCATGTTTTTTGTTCAATTATGAGATAGAATGAAGCCCACTGAAAAATTAAAGTGTAAAATAGCAGGAAAGGTTCCGGTAGAGAATCAATGTTATCCGAATGAAAGTCATGAATTGAGAATTTTAATTAAAAAAAAAAACATCAGCAATACGTATTTCGATTTAGATATCAGCATCGGTGTCATTATCAGTTTCCCTTTCCTCCTCTTTTTCTTCTGATGATGATGAATCGAATGGAGATGACACCTTCAACAATTGCAAATCTTCCACTGGAATTTGCTCATGTTTTCTTTCTTTAATGATCCTTCTGCTTGTAATGACTGGATCGCTGCTGATTAAAAATGAGTTGAAAATATCTGCATTACTTTTCGATCTACTACACTTTCTTGAATTATGTTCTTTGTATCTTTTAAAATCTTTATTGCTAGCTTCTTGAGGTTCTTCACTCAACTGTCCAATAGGTAGCAGTGCATAGGATATGATCTCAGGTCCATGTATTAAATATTTATGCATGGTTGGTGACATATTGTACCACGGACACAAAGAGGAAAAATACCTTGCCGTTTCATGAGCATAAGATCGAAATCTATCAACATCAATTTCAAAACCATTTGCGACAGCTATCATTACTACATGAATTTTTTTGATTAAAACCAGATAAATTTTTGTTGTTTTGCTGACAACTCCTTGGATCTCCTTGCCGTATTGCCATCATTGGTGTTCCCAAAACCAGGATTAGGATTGTCAACAATTAGACTACAGCGATCTTTGAACTCTTTCTGAATTCTGGCTTTATTTTCTGTCACTATATCTTTGTCTTTTCCCCGAGCTTGCCATTTTTTTGTAGGCAATTTATACGCAATGTGAAGCAGACACTCAAACATGCGAATCCATCCATTCACTACTGAAAAACCGAATTCCAAGTTCTCAGTGTTTACGCTTCTGCTAATCATGTTTTGTATGTTATTGAACATTTTTGATATTGCGCCACATAAGAAAAATTTCTGTGTTGAAGATGTATCTGTAAGCGCATTACAAACTTTCCCATAAATCATAGAAAATATTAATTTGTGGGCCACTGTGAAATTTTTATTTTGCACTGGTACTGTAGAATTCTGTAAAGCATGTATTTCATTATCCACTCTATTTTTCTCTGCAACTGAAAGTTGTGTGGATTCTTTAATAAATTCCATTTGTATTGGTCGACATTATACAGTCGAAACAGGATTCGTATTTTGTCATATCAACTTTTTTTCACATGTAATGCGAACTGGAACCATACATGTAAGAAATACAGCAGAATTGCTTACTTCGGTACCATAGAAGGCTTGCTTGTAGGAGCCATGTCCTTACGAACCATCAAACCCCCATTATGTAAACAAAGTTGATCTAACTCCGAATCTGCAACATGTGCAGCCACAACTTTCCCGATACCTAGCAGTAATCTTTGGACAGTATGGTTCAGTAGATCCTGTAGAAGTACTTCTACTGATGTTTGTGTCGCTTGGATATTTTCAGGGTAACAATTTTTTTTGCACCTTGTAATACCTTGTACTACCTTGTACGACGGGAACCTATCCTCACAACGTCATATTGGTGCCGCGATAATTTTCCACTAATTAACACGGAAAGAGCATCTTCTCGTGACATAGTACATATTGACTTCTGATATGCAGCCTTATATTTTGTTGCTCCTGTTGGGGTAGTTGTTGTGATCTCTTTCATCACTTGAGAAGCTTCAGATTTTCCTTCAGATCTCGAATTCATTTGAGCGGCAAAGCTCAGTACAGCTCCTGATGTAGACTCTCGCAATACTTGAGTTTTGAGTCTCTTTGATCATTCAGAACTGTTTTCGAAATCCTTCTCTGTTCGACCGCGACCACGACTTGATGGAATTGTGTTGAGTTGGGGATGAGAACAATAATTCGTCTCTAGCCATTCCTTATTTCTTGCGATCAAAACGTCATACGTACGGGAAGCCTTGGGCCATCGGCTTTTGTATTTCGATTTGAATAATGTATTTTTTTTCTATTCTTTTCATTACCTACTCAATAATATAAGAAACTCCGATGCTGAATACTGTTGTTCGAGACTCCTGCTCTCACATCTCATGATGTTAACAAGATGAAGACGAGTGGTGGGAGAACCTCAAAAAAGAAAGAAAACAATCAGTTCTCTAAAGTAGAGACCTCCATCAATTCAATTAAAAGCACTGTATAAAATTAGGGTATCCAGACCATTCGTTTCATACACCGCAAGATAGAATTCTAATTCAAAATATTTTTGGGGCAACATTTTGGGCCGTCAATAATTATTATTATTACTGTTATTATTTCCTTCAAACACTTTTTTATTCCATACAATTCGTATACATAAAAATAAATTGAATGAAGGAAATGTAAACAAACTAATTGCTTGGACCCCGGTGCGAGGGCTACGTTGCATAGCCGTTATGCATTGAAATTACTCATACAACTGATGTCTGGTATCTGGTGGAGCTCCATATCAAAAGTTCCAAAATATATGCGTGACATACAAAAATTTCAACACTTTTACATCTAATTTATAAATGCACAATTCACCTACCTAATTCAAATATATTGTTACATAAAAATAGTAGAATTATCGTCACTAACCTAAGGTTGAACTATCCATATTCGGATTTATAGAGTTATCACTGAATAATAACCAATTATCTGCGGAATTAAATTTAAGGTTCTGGACATTGCTCGAATAATCTGCATCTTCACTGAGTCAGCTGACGGCCTTTCCACCGCTATACATGCAGCTGCTAATTGTTGTTTTCGTACTCTCAATTATTAAAAGAATCACGTTGTTGAATGTCATCCGGCGTAAAATAACTTTATTTTACGTTTTTTTAAGTTCATGCCAGCAGCTGACACATACTCCCCCTTCCACGATGCGTCTGACGATTAGTTTTTCAGCTCAGTATGATAAAAACTATTTATGGAAATAGTTTCTGCCGGCGTAATATTGATTAATTTTTTTTTTCACTACTTTCGCAACCTCCCAATTCCACACCCACCGCAGGTGCGCCAGTTGACACTTGGTTCAGTTGTAAGTCATTCGAAATCTATTAAAAAAGATGACATGCAATCGGCGTAAAATCTCTGCCCAAAATGCAACGCTACCTCCCAGACTATTAATTCTAAACGAAATTTGGAATATTAACGGTAATTTATGTGATTGCAATACAGAAAAAATGGATATTTTGAATGAACACTCTTCAATATTCCCATATTTTCATATTCTTTCAATTTTAAAGGAAAATCTGTATTGAAGCACGGCAGCACACGTTGAATAGTAAGGGCTGCGTCTTCCCTAGCTCACACAAGTCTCTAGAAGACTTCTGAGGGTTGCGCGTATGGATACAATCGGTTGAAATAACAATTCTAACAATAACAATCGAAAAAAAATATAGAACGTATAAAAATTAATTACAGACGAAGATCTGAATTAAAACCTAGAACTCATCATGACAGCACATTCGCTATCTCAATTGAAGGAAAACCCGGAAAAGCTACAACACTATCAGATTTCTGATCATCAATAATTTCACAGAAAAGGCTTGCCATATCATGGCAAGCCAGTATTATTTTCAAATTCGGAAGCACTGTGTCCATCATTTCTCCAAAGACTCCTATGATCAGAACCATTATTTTGAAAGAATGGTGTGGGTAGAGCCTGTGTAGTTCAAAGAGTAGAGTTCGATATTTAACTCAATGACAGAAACGGTCCTACTTTGATGGTCGAGAAGGACAACATCATGCTTATTTGCCTGAGGGTGGGAAATGCGTATTCCCAATATATTCGGCAATTCTCGTTCTCCATAACGGACTCAATATCCCCTGGAGCATAAGGCAATACCGGTATCTCGTGTATACCGTACATGTATCGTAGATGCTAGTACAACACTCGAAGCGTCACGTTATACCTGAGGAAATACTTAGGCTAAGACCGCATAATTGAGTTGGGCTTGCTGACAGTGACTGCATTATGGTATCAGGTACCCCACGACACGCATCACGTGACTACAGTAGACTAAGGTGTTGAAGACACCATCCTAGCAGGCCATTGTCAATCCCTCCTTCTCCGACTTTAGCTCAGCTGAGGATGGCAGAAGTAAAACTCTCGGATAGGCCGAAGTCTTCGATCTGATTGAAAAAGACCCCATGCATTGGCTCATCCGTACGATGCTGTAGGAGGACCTGAGTCTCCGCAACTTTGATATGGAATTATTACTGAACGGGCTCCAACTCGGTTACAGAGTTTGAGTAAGCCCGTTCTTTGTCAAATACAAGACCAAGTTCATCGGCTGCACGGGTTGCTAATTTGAAAAGAAGTGCCCCATTTTTCCATAGACGCGGACCGTGCAGAGAAGGGGTTCTGAATTCCTGATGACTCTACAGGCTCCATCCAGTACTATACTGTTATGCAGACACTCCAAACTCAAGAGTTCACGACCTCCCCGTTATCTGGGAAATTATAACCGTGTACGATTCCACCAACATTCAAGACGATGTAGGTCCCTTTCTCCGGAGGCATATAGTTTGAGGTGATTCATTTACAAAAGATGGGTGACCTTATGCCTCCAGTTGCTAGGAGTACCGCGTTGTATCCACGGGTTTCTCTGAGTGCAACGGACAATGACCAATAGGGAGATGCAGAACAGAAGTGAGCTGAGGAAGTCTCTCTGAAACACACGTCTGAAAACACCAAAACTATCGACATCTTTTATATGAAATAGTAATTTTTGTATTAAGTGCGTTTTTTTTAATGGAATGAGAGTGTTAATTTTCAGCCAAGACCGCAGGTCGAAGCCAAACATAATTTATGAAAACTTACATTTTATACACGAAATACAAACAACATTTTTTGTACAACTGTGAATGAGAATTTACATCGTCTGAAATAAATTAAAAATAAATACTTGCAATACATCTTAACGTGGTTTTTTGTCCCGACAAGTTATCGCTTTTAAACGACTGTTGTCTTGAAAATGTTATTCAATGTTTTCAGAAAAATCGTCTGAAAAAAATAAGTCCAAAATAACTAAATAATTCTTATCTTTTCCATACATGTTATCTTTAATGTTATCGATACGATACTTCCAATACAATTTCACAGCATCCAGTGGTCTTTCTGTGTCGTTACTGTAGAAACGGTTTGTTGGTACGCCGCGTGTTTGACTGTTATTTGACTGTGTTTGCTCGTAGTTGCTTCAATTTCAAGTTATTTTCAAGAAGATGGTTGTTGATTATGATACTCGTACCTCTCCTCTTCCTTATTTTCGTGAATGTCTTGAACTTCTTTATGCAACCTGTACAATGCATACAATACGTTGACGACACGTCACTGGTATCGAGGAACAAAGATTATAAAAAATTGACAATGGAATCCAGGGTAGCAGAAGAGAAGGCTTTCTCCTGGTTCCTACCAAATAAACTTAAAATAAATAATGATAAAATTCAATATATAACTTTCTCATCTAAAATATATGATTCAGAAAATTCCAGTGCCAAATTACTTGGTATAATCTTAGATGACAATTTTTCATGGTCAGCTCACATTGAAGACCTCAGTGGCAAACTATCCAAATGTTTATTTGCATTCAGACAACTCCGTGCCATGATGAGTACAGATGCACTAATGAAAATCTATTTTGCCCTATTTCACTACAAATTAGAATATGGCATCATCTTGTTGGGCAACTCCTCACACGCAATAAAAATTTTCATCCTCCAAAAAAGAGTATTGATAATAATTTGCAACGCTGGGCTTAGGGACAGCTGTAAACCTCTATTTATCAGAAATGGAGTGATGCCTCTTCCATCAGTCTATATCTATAAAACACTCTTAGAAATTCACAAAAACGAAGATAGTTACCTTAAACATTCGGATATTCACGCTAACAATACTAGAAATTGTAATCGGTTGGTCAAACCCCGATTCAGACTCAGCAAGTGTCAGAGAAACTCTCCCGACTCTTTATAATCACGTACCAGAAAACATAAAAAATCTCCATCGAGAATGTTTTAAAAACAAACTCAGGACTTTTTATTGCGATACTGTTTCTATAGTGTCGAAGAATTTATCAAAACACCTTTTGCACAAAAACGCACATAATAAGTACTTACTTTTATTGTCCCAAAACATATGTATATATTTATGAGTATGGGTGTGTATATACTGTTAGTTCTGATCTAAATGTAGGTAAGATTTTATTGTAAATTTTGATTTTACGTGTGATTGTATTGATTGCTTCTTGTATTGTTAAATATGTCTATCTTGTTGCGATTTTATTGTAAATTGATTTTGCTGTGTGATTGTATTGATTGCATCTTGTATTGTTAAATCTGTCTATTTTGTCGGAGAAATCTCCTTGCTGACGACATAATTTTATATTTAATTTGCTTGACTTGCAGCAAACAATTGTAATTGTATACGTTGTTAAATGAATCTATCTATCTATCTATCTATCCATTGGTATTGATACCCCATCAGAAATATCTGAGAAAGCAAATGCAATAGTATCTAATATGTTACCGGCTGAATCCAAGTTAATATACGAGAAAACATATTTTCAATTTCGTGAATGGTGCGACAAGAAACATGTAAAAAATGGATCTGAAAATATGCTTGTATGCTATTTTGTGGAAAAATCAAAAATCATAAAACCTTCAACATTATGTATTGTCTACTAAATCTTGAAACGTACATTGAATGTTACGGAAAATATTGATATAGAGAAGTTTTCGAAATTGGTCCCGCTCATTAAGAACAAAAGCGTCGGATACCGAGGAAAGAAAGTTTTATTAAGGGATGATATTAATAAATTTATTCAAGATGCTGATAACGAAACGAATTTTATTCATAGGGTACAAATTTATCATAATTTTGTAAGATGTGTAGTAATTTTAATATTTTTATTTGTAGGTTGTCCTAATTTTGGGTATCAGCGGTGCTTGTCGCCGTGAAAAATTATTACATATAACTATTGATGCCATTGAAGATGCTGGATCTATATTGATTATGAAAAAACCTGATACGAAGACCTATTGTGCAAGAACGTTTACTGTTTCAAATTCTGATTATATGGATAAATACCGCAAGTTTACAGCACTACGGCCGCCTCAAACAAAATGTAACAGATTATTTTTGAAATATTCGAGAGGAAAATGTATTACCAAACATGTGGTGATAAATAAAATAGGAGAAATTCCCAGCTTGAATGCAAAATGGCTTGGAAAAGACATGTATGAGAGCTACATAGGTCACTGCTTCAGGAGAAGCTCTGTAACTCTTCTGGCCAATGCAGGCGGCAACATTACATCCATATAACGTCACGGTGGCTAGAAATCTGCAGAAGCATATATAGGAGATGGGTTGAATAACAAAATTGAGATTTCTATCAAAATATTGAATTGTCCATCTTCTTCCAAACAAATTCAAATATCTGATAAATTTGTGGAATCAACCCTTCAAGAAAAATCTAAGGTTTCTGATCAGCAGCAACATGGAACATCTTCGAGAATGTATATTGGAAGTAATTGTTCAACATTTACTATCAATTATTATTCCACTAGTTGATCAATCTGGAGGTTAACTGGAACATGAAAAACCGGCCCTAAATGAAATTGTTTTATGATGAGTAATCAATCAATAATTGACTCTGTTAAAACTAAATTATTCAAAAAGTAATATTTCATGTGCACTTTGTGAATCATTTTAGCAGTGCAAAAACTACAATTTTTACAATAGTGCGTAAACTCAGATTTTACGCACTGCTGACAGTGCGTAATTTAATACTATTTCGCACAAGTGCGTGAAGTAATATTTTACATACCATTCATACATTCATGCATTTTTGAAAAATACAGTATTTTGCTTCAAATATAACTCGAAAGTCTTTATTTGATAATACGACGACAACTCATATCATTAAACATTCAAGTTAATGATATAATTGCTACAATTTGGCAATATAATAACTGTCGAAGAAAAAACTTTGTATGAAACACTTTTTGTACTCGCGTGTTTGTTGAACTCAGCTGCGCCTCATTCGACAAACTTCACGCTCACACAAAAAAGTCCTTCTTTACGAATTTGTATCATACACTGTAAATATTGTCATGCATATACATTTAAAGTTACATATCTCATGTAATATAATGTGGAGTCATAACTTGACTTTAAATGTGAATTTCAATTATATTCCATGGATTATCACTTGTATACTTATGTAATTTTCTCTATTATTCCAGATTTAATGGCGATATCTACATATTTGAAAAGGTGTTTTTATCATATTCAAGTAGTGACAATTGCCATACATGCTTTGGTATGTATTATTAGATATACAGTACGATGCAAATGCATGGAATAAATTCATTATTTCTGAATATAAACATATTTTGGAAAATTCCTTGAACACGCCGATTTTCTTTTCTGATTGTCCAGTTTTTGAACCCCACCCTAAATATATAGGATTATCCGCATTCGAGTAAAAATTACTTTAGTGATATTTTTGAATGGAACACCCAGTGTATTTTTCCATATTTGGTTAGGGATCGTCATAACAAATCCAGTGATAACAGGTTTGATGGGATTATGTCATACGGCTGCGGAGGTATGGGCAAAAAACTTCCTCGTATGTCTAATGAGTATGACTGAGACTCCACACGATTCGGAAGGTCAAAAGTCTCTGTCGCACTCATAGGACATATGGAGAAGTTTCTTGCTCATATCTCCGCAGCCGTTTGACATAATCCCATCAAACCTGGTATCACTGGATTTGTAATGATGATCCCTAACCAAATATGGAAAAATAAACTGGGTGTCCCATTTAAAAATATCACTAAAGTAATTTCTACTCGAATGCGGATAAACCTATATATTTAGGGTGGGGTTCAAAAATTGGCCAATCGGAAAAGAAAATCGACGTGTTCGAGAAAATTTCCAAAATATGTTTATATTCAGAAATAATGAATTTATTCAACACATTTGCTTCGTACTGTATGTTCAAGTATTTGTGCAGAAAAATACAATTTTTGTTGTAAATTAAACTTGGATCAACATGAATTTTTATATATGTGCTTTTCCATATATTCCTCGATAATCACTTGTATTTTCATGTGATTTTTTCCCTAATTAAAGATTTGACGGAAATTGTTACATATCTGTTCAAGTGTCATCACCATTGTTTTCAAGCAGTGTCCATTACATTTACTTACATAGGCTTATAATTCCTTAATAATATGGAGAATGGAAAATCTGCAAAAAAAAATAAAATAAGTATTAATGATACTTTATTCATCTTAACATTATAATATATTGTCATATATTGAAGGAAAATAACTCAAACTCTCAAATCATTTGAATGTTGTTGAAAAATAATTCAAAATATCTTTCTCTATACTTACTCTATACTTTGGAAATTAACTAAATAGTTCAGCTGACCTAATAACATTTCTCACTCTCCGCTTTCATGTTCGAATTGAGATTATATCTATCCACTAGAGATGTCGAATAAAATCTCAAAATTATATCACAGTTGGGTCTGCGACAACGGAAGTTTCGAATCAATTTCCTACTAAAATACTGGTGTTATTCTTAATATTATGGAGCGAACAATGACTAAATGAACAAATGACTATAATTTCATGATGAATGTTTCCTATTTTTTTCTCAGTACCTATTTACTCACCTGATATATAATCCGATGACATTTTGGCACCCACATACTCACTTACATAAAACACAAAAGACTGCTTGTTTGTTATTAAAACCTTCCTTCGCCAGATGCCCAACGATGTTCATCCTACCAACATGAACTGTGAATGAGGATTGGGCCGAATGCCGGTAGATGCGCATGGCGATACCGTTATGGAGAATTACTTTTAAACAAAGGATAATTCACACTTTACTTGTAATATTCTGTAAATGGGCGTCATTTCGCTGGAACAATACGTTGTTTTACTTACTGATTATCACATTTATTTACAGTCATCATGTAAACCAGCGGAAATTGCACGTGATAAAGCATTGAATTACATGCTCACTGTAAAACACGGGAGAAATTGAGGACTTTTACCTAATTTTACATTAAAATATTGAATTACCTGTGCAATCAAGTTATAATACTAGCAGTATTATGTATATATTACATTTTGGCATGTATTTTTCCACCCACTTTTTACTGTGTAAATAGCTAATATCCATGGTGAAGAAAAGTTAACATATACGCATCAATAGCGATGCAGAAATGTCAAGTTTTTTTGACTAATGTATAAAAAGTGTATTTATTTCTAAGATATCGATATTTTCTCCTTTCAAATTACTTGCTGGGAATTTCTAGCTCATACAGATTTTGAAGTATTTGTTAAATGAGAAACTGCAACCACATCAGGTTAACCACTTTCCCAAGGTGAATCGGATCATTCCATCATGTCGTTACCATCATCCTAGCTAGTACTCAGGGGCTCTTTTGCAGAAGGAATACCTGTAGATATCATACATAAATAGATAACATACATAGATAGCTTACACCATGAATTCCTCTTCGGTTTACTTCGCTACCATATGAACATTTATCTGGAACACAAATATCCAATCCAAATAGATATCCTGGAAGAGTCAATCTAGAAGAGATCCGAGATAAGCCACAGGTGAAATATTCAACCAAGCTCCGAATTCCTCAACACTTACAGCTTTCAGATGAGCTTTCTCGATATTGACTTGGGAGAAACCCGTGATTTATTTGATTTAATACTTAAAAACGAAAGGTGTCATGATATCTGAATATTTCGTGTTGCGTGGTTGGTTAGTGTTCTCTTGTGACATTCAAAGACGAGCAGCTTTATCACAAAAATTATCCGAAGTAACGGAAAAATTAGAAGAAAGAATTATATCGATAAGACTATTCATAGAAGCAAAAACAAGCTGGAAGTTGTTAAGAGAAAATGTTAAAATTGTTATTTCCGTCAACCGATTGCACCCCTACGCGCAACCCTCGGAAGTCTTCGAGAGACTTGTGTGAGCTAGAGAAGACGCAGCCCTTACCTTTTAACGTGTGATGCCATGCACGAGACCGATGACCACGCGAGGCTTTGAACCCTCGACCCTTCGCTCCAAATGAGAACGTTCTACCAGCACGGCAACCACGTGCAACCAAATGCTAGGGAAGAAACCAAACAGATCCCAAGACCCCCATACTTCACCGAAAATGTTGCCTTCAACCAAGAATTTTTATTCAGAGAATGATCAGTGATATTTTCCATAGCATAGCAGACCTCATTGAGACTTTTCCAACATGAAGAACAAATAAGTTTATATATCAACTTTGTGAGAGCAACTGTAGATATTTTCCTTTGAGAATGTATTGGGATCTAAATTGAATTAATGAATGTTTATGCTTACAAATATACATCCTTGTTTGCATAATATTTCTCTATAACACAATTGTTTGGGTAAGAAAATATCAAATCAGAGAATCATTATTTTTAAATGCTACCAATGAAGACGATTGGAGAGTTAAAAAACGGCAAATCTCCTGGACTAGACGGTTTACATTTCATTTGCTCAAAAAAGTATGTGATTATATAAGCCGCTCCCTCGAACTTATAATCAACAACATTTTCCTATTTGGCAAATGCCCATCACACTGTAAAATTTCAAATATTAAACCCTCATACAAATCTGGTGATAAATCAAGAGTCAAACTATCGACCAATCTCACTTTTGTCAAATATAACTAAAATTTTTGAAAAATTGTTCAAAACAAGGGTTATGAGTTTTGTAAGTAAAAATAAAATATTAAAAAATAACCAATTCGTGTTTCAAAAGGTTTATGTACAGAAGATGCAATGATTGCTTTATCTAAAGGCTTTTGATACCATGAGCTGCTTTTACAAAAACTAGAAATCTTAGGTTTTCGCGGAAATGTACAAGATTTGGTTAAAAGCTTTATAAAAAGCAGATCACAAAAAGTGACAATACAAGAAAGTATCAGCTCAACGCAACCTATTGAATTTGGAGTCCCACAGGGAACTGTTATGGGACCCATATTCTTTTTGATATAAATCAACGATTTACTCGACCATAATAAAAACAGCAAATGCATATCATATGCAGATGATACAGTCGTTCTGGTGAACGGAAAAACTTGGGAGGAACTTAAAACTAATATGCAGAATTCTATGAAAATCATAAAAAATTGGCTCGATACCAACCTTCTAACACTTAACTGGGACAAAACTAAATGCTTGCCATTTTTTATAGACAGCCGTACAAAGCCAAATTTTAAGGAAATAATCTTACACAATAATAACTGCATTGGCGATATGAATCCAATCTGTAATTGTGCATCAAAAATAGAAGTAGTTGATTTGATAAACACATTAAAATAACTGCATCCAAGCTACGAAGAAGTCTATTCATTTTACGAAAAATACGAAGTTTCATGAACAAGTCAAACCTGAAAATTGTTTATCGTGCTTTATTTGAATCCATCCTGCAGTACGGTAACTTAGCATGGGGTAGTAGCTATCAGAATACAATCAATCCATTGGATAATTTACACAAAAGGGCTATAAAACTTATACTGCAGAGAACTTAAAGGTATTCTTCTCAGCTATTGTACCAAGATCTTCATGTACTACCATTGTGGAAACTGTATGCATACAAAGTCCTTTTGAACATTTCCAAAGATCGAAACTTAATACAGTCTGTTAGTACGGGAAAATATAACACTAGACAAATTTCACAATTCATAGCAGATATTCCTAAAAAGTGCAAAAGAATAACTCAGAAATATATTTCCTATGTAGCTTCCAAAATATTCAATTTACTCCCTCTACACATAAAAACAGAAAATTTCAAAAATGCTCGTTTTAAAAAAGAATGCAAGAATTGGCTTTTCACAGTTGATGTCACAATATTAAACAAAGTATTCATTTGATACTCAATCTACACAGCTCAGTACAGATTAGATTAGGTAGAAAACTCAAAGTTACATTGAACATCATTATTATAATGTAATACTGTATTCTAATAAAAGTATTAACTTAATTTCGACCTAAATGTAGTTTAGTATAGAATCAGTTTGAACCAAATCTTATATTTTCACATAATTTTGTAAACCTTCATAATATTTTCTCCTCAATAATTTATATATATATATATATATATATATATATATATATATATATATATATATATATATATATGTATGTATATATTTTTAGATTCCTGTTCCTCAACTTCATGTATTGAAACATCAAAATATTATATTCAAATATTATAGTATTACTATTTATACAAATTCTTGTTCGCCTGTAAGTGTAGTCACGCGCTGGCATACTGCTGCCTTAGTGACCATTTTTTTCTTTATTCCTATATTGAAAATATTTAATGTATAAAGTATATTGAACATGTTATTGGACATTTACCATGTACCTGTACCTTTATCCTCAACTTTTTTTGAATAAAGAATCATTTCATTTCATTTCAACTTTGCACATAATGAAAATGAAAATAAAAATTTAATTCAAGAAAATACAATGTGCAATGCCAACTATACCAACACTTTATGCTTTTTTTATTATTCAGATTTTTACAAGCAGTAATATAAAGAATGAGGAAAGGAAAAGAAATATTATATTGAATCGCTTGAATCACGCTTCACGAATTCTATGTTTAAAATTGGAAGAAACAATTCAAAGTAAACTATTCCAAGATATCAGATTTCTTATCTCACTGAATCAGATTCAGAGAACCCCTCCGAATTGAATGTTATTTCATTAAGGGAAACAACCATTAACTGTTATGTTTATTTCGTTGCATTCCCCTACTGCAATGTGTGATTTGACCTAGTTAATCTACCAAGATAAACAGAGTAGCCATTGGTGCCGATTAGAGTTGTCTCAATGGGTTGTTTATATCCTGGAAAATCGAGCGGAACTGATTCAATTAGCGAGCAGGGAAAGAGATTATAAATAGATGTGGAAGGAGAGATATTTCGGAAGGAGTGCAATCTTTTTTATAGTAATAGGGTGTTTTGGTTATCGTAAAATTCAGTTTCAAAAGAGAACGAACTGGATAATGCAGCAGATTTCCATACATTGTCTCAGATTTTCGTCTGTAGAGACCACTCTATTCCAATCTTATAGAAAGAGATTATTGAAAGAAAAAAATTCTTGCCTACTCATGCCACACCGGTCAGTTAATTGTTTTCGCTTCTCGCAATTTTTTGTATAGGAGCATTATCATCGTCTTCAGTTGAAATTGTTGATCTTCCCGCCGCCGTTTTCATTTCAAATGTCTCATCTCCTTCCCATCTTTGTTATATTTTTAGAACTGTATTTTTGCTGGTGTGCATCATACAGTTGATATGATGTAGTATGTGTCCATTAGAAAAACAGATGATAATAAATTCCGGTAAGACATGAAACCGTTGTTGATTAACACTTCGACTGGGTACCACAAGGATCTATTCTGGGTCCAGTACTATTCCTGATATATGTTAACGACTGATAGGAGTCCATTGATGTTCACTTCACCTTCTGTATGCTGCTGACACATCAATGATCATTTTTGATGAATGTGACACTATTCTTGAACACAAATGTTTTTCCTACAACCACCTTCACTTAAACAACACAAAAATTATGTGCATGAGGTTTAGAACCCACCAAAAAACATGTGATGATTCACATAATAACTACTGATAACGAGGAAGTATCATGCCTTTTTCATGAGTAAAATTTTTACGTCTGGACATATATTGCAGTCTGGTGAAAAACAACTACTTCCCTGGCTTAAGCCATGCTGGACATTGAACTACATCTGATAGATATTGAGAAAGACCCTATATAACTTGAGAGAAAAATAAATCTGAAAGTGAAAATTTGCATTTTCATTCAGATAGTTGATTATTTATTAAATGTCCATTTTCCATTGAAAATTCTTATGTATAAATGAGATAAGGGAGAATGTTATTCATAAGTATCACTCACAGAAAATTAATCATCGTCCTGTAGATGACGAAATATGACGGGAATGTCAGGTTGAAGATGATACCAAGACGAGTCAATACGTGATATAATTGTATTCGATATACTTATTACTTTTGTATTTTATCTTTAAATATACCGTTTCACTCATTGAAATCGCCTGAATCCCATAAATTTGGGGGCTCAACCGGGATCGACAATTTTTTGAGTGAAAAAATGTGAAAGCATGCCAGGGTGATAGTGAAGGAAAAACGACGAATATCATGCAATTCTAAGAAGAGAATCAGTCGTTAATACGAAGGGAAATAAGACAAAAAAACTACAGGACAAGAAGACGTGAGAACTGTACAAAGACGAGAAGACGAAAAGTTACGAAGAAGTGAGGACAGAAATACAAAAAACTTTGAAGACGAAAGCAAAGACTTCGATGACGATTGAAGCGAGAAAGCAAAGTTCAAGAAGACAGTAAAAAGACGTACAACTTAAGAAGAAGAAATCCTAGCAAATACAGAGTTGGTAATTTGGTAGCAATAAGACGAACTCATGAAGGTTCAGGATTTAAGTTAAAGCCGAAATACTTGGGTCCTTATCGTGTCGTCAAAATGAAGGGTCAAGATACTTATAACGTTGAGAAAGAAGGATATCATGAAGGACCAATTCACACATCCACATGCGCTGAATATATGAAGAAATGGAATGGAGAAGATTCATCAAGGACAGATGAACCGCAGGATAGCCGAGTTGGAGGATAGCATCCTGTAGATGACGAAATATGACGGAAATGTCAGGTTGAAGACGATACAAAGACGAGTCAAGACGTGATATAATTGTCTTCGATATACTTATTACTTTCCGACTAATTGTATTTTATCTTTAAATATACCGTTTCACTCATTAAAATCGCCTGAATCCCATATTTCATTGATGCGTGAATTGCATCTCTTTCGCTAGGCCTCCGATACATTTTGGTCGACAAAAATCTATTTCACTCTTCTAAGATCATCAGGGAGGTCGGAAGAATTGTGAAACATACTCTTCAGAAGCAATTTCTCACTGTAATGATAGAATTGTTGGACTATTTCTTGTTCGGTGAAACTAAGAAAATATTTTTCTAAAATGAAACCTTTCATAGGTATTGCATGTTAATTTTATGAACTGACTTTATGAACATCCTGTTCATATTTTCAATAAAATCATAATTATTATCATTCTCAAATTTAGTAGACCTCCTTCCGAAACACAAAGTCCTGTTTTTCGGTCTGAAGGGGAAGAGGTTTGAAGAATTTGCTTGTCAGTCAGAGTTATTATTCAATAAAAGAATTCTTGTGATTAAGTAGTAAGTTAGTCAACATTGTAGCATTGTGATATAAGGTCAAGATCTAGATTTAGCTATTTTTTTGAATGATCATTCCCAATCAGTTGTAATTGTATTAAAGGAGAATGAATGGTAAAAAAAACAATAATTTGTGCTATCTGAACTAAGTTCATAGGAGGGATAATGATAACTTTTTGTCATAACTTTATTTGAACGGCATTATCTATGACAGTTTCAACCAGCCAGATTTACAACAATCTGAAATTGATGTACAGCACATCATTGAACATGACTGTACAATGATGTTTAGCTGATTTGAATAGGGTCATATTACGGAGAAGAAAACTAATTCACAAACAATGAGGACTGCTCATTGCTAATATCCTATAAAATAGGAAAAGTTGGGTCGAAAATCCATCAGAAAACAACTACTTTCCTGGCTAATGCCACGACGAACATTGAGTTACATCTGATGAAATTTCCGTGCAGAGTTCCTACAAAGTTATCTCTGCAATTGCTTGTTGCATGGAAATGTTCATCGAAACATTCGGACCACCTATATATCGATTTCGGGGTGTTGCCCCTCATCAGTATAGGGTAGGTCTAGCAGTCAATAACTAATGTATAGGATATTAGCAATGAGCAGTCCTCTGGACATCTTATGCCTCAAGGGTAATATTATCCTGTACTTATTTTGAACCAAAAACAGAACACTATCAATCATTGTTATATATCGAGTTTTACACCTTACATCAAGAGAACTATTGAAGAACTACATCGGAATGCCAAATGTTAAAATTTCATTTCCACTACTGCCAGACATATTAATAAATTGTCACTTTGGATGTAAACAAGTTCATGAATTGTAGCTCTAGAGAATATATGTACTCATTCATTTACACGAATGCACATTTTATTGATATATTTACCTACATTGCTATTATAAATCTTCATACAATGTAGGTTCTACTTACAATGAATGAGTTCATGTTAGTTTCTGAAACTTCATTATCACTGTGAGGTATTGAAACTGATAAGATAGTCAGTATAAAGTGCATCCAGAAGAAGATGAAATGTATTGATTGAAAGTATGGTTTAGTGAAGACCTTTCGTTTCTTGACATAGTTTT
The DNA here is from genome assembly GCA_944452925.2 of Chrysolina oricalcia. NCBI lineage: Eukaryota > Metazoa > Arthropoda > Insecta > Coleoptera > Chrysomelidae > Chrysolina > Chrysolina oricalcia. The sequence continues at coordinate 20,881,721 of OX101818.2, forward strand.
TTGGAAATTTCAACCTCCCACAGTCTGAAAAAATTCAAACGAAGCAATATATGTACTAAATTGGAGAATCGCAATAAACATATCAATTTGCGCTGATCAATTACTGCATTCAGACTGCTGTATTGAATTTAATTATTTCATTTAATTATTTCATTTTGTCTGAAATTGGCCTATCTGGTTTAAAATATTGGTTTAAAATAACTGACCCAGTAATATTTTTTCATGAAACTTCATGACGTTTCGGGGACTAAGTCTGCCTCCGTTGTCAAAACTTGCTCCATTTATTTCTTTATTTATTATTCTTATTCATTAGAAATCAAGGCCCAACAGACTGAGTCCATTGATAGGGCCGCATTGGATGACACTTCGTTTACATCTTGCATGTTCAACTAGTTCACATAATTATTGAGCATACAGTCGATGGATTGAATATTAACATTTTTTTGATGAAAAAAAACATGTTCACAATAAAATATTTAATTATCACAGATAATTTGCCTGAATTATTAAATGTATAAATTTATGAGTGTCAAAAGTGTCGTTTGAAGTATTCAATTCATTAGAAGGATTACCAGTTTACATTTACAGATTTTATAGGTTGTACAATTTCACCGAAAAAACTGCCCAAATATATACACAAATATAATACCTACACACATCAAAAAATTCACTCAAAGGTGAGACTCAAAATAGATAAGAATTCATTAAGAGATAGTGTGAAGTCAAAATTTTGACAAAAAGTATTATAACAGGAACACATTTCATATATTAGACAAGTGTACAGTATATTTGATTTGGCCTGTGGTGAATAAAAAGTTGGATTGTGTCTACTGGATAGTCTGGAAACTGAAAAGTTCAATTCTCCTAGTATAGCTATAGAGGTTTTTTCCCCACAAAATAAAAGACGCAAATAGCCTATACTAATTTTTGGATGATAGTTTGTGATGGAAACGCCAGTTTTCGCCCCCGCAAAATCGCTTTGTGGAATTTTTTAAACAAGAAATAGTGAAAAAAATTACAACTTTTTTGGTTTTTTGGAAATATCTCAAAGATTATTCAAGGAATCTTTTCACAGTAAATGGAACTTATAGATAGTAAAGAAAGGATGTTAAGCAATAAATTGAGAACGCCTGCTGCTTACTTGTTAAAATTAGTTATATATTTATAAATATTACAATAGAAGTATGTAATACTTACAAAAACACTTTCAAAACTTCTTCTTCCTATCCTTGGCTCAGGCAAATAACTGTATCGTATAATCAAATTCCAAACATCACTTTCAATGTTCAGAAGAGCAACAGCGCACATAGGGGTATTTGGCCGATCTAAGCGGCCAAAATTATTTCTCTTCCTTTATTTATTCTAAACGATTTTTCTTATCAATTTAGGTATTAAGTTTGATGATAAATAAAAAAACAAATAATTTTGACCCACTTTTAATGAAAAACAACTGAATTTAATCATGACGGCAACGAGAACCATGATTCGTCATCTGAGGAATCGTCTAACCCTTCTTCAATGGTCTCATCTGAGTCAGAGTCATTCTCACTTGGGTTTTCCTCAGCTGGAAGTAACAATTCCTGTGTCTCTTTTGAAAAGGGTGTTGACAGTTTCTTGGGTTTTGGCCGCATACTAGTTATAAGGGGATCCGAGCTCAGCAGTAACCTATTAATAACATCAAGGTTACATGACTCCCTTGAAAACTTCCTGGCGAGGTTCTGTCGGTATTGCCGAAAATGCTTATTACGCGCTTCTGCGGCTTCTTCAGAAAGCAATCCGATAGGCAATAATACATGTTCTATAACGTTTGCACCATGGACAAGAATTTTATGCATTGTCGGTGTCATCGGATGCCACGAATATAGTTCTATGTACAGTTTTGCAGTTTCAAAAGCATAGCCGCTAAATTTTTCAACGTTGACCTTGTGGCCGCTTGAAATTACTTCTAAAATTATTTTAAGGCGGTAAATCAAATTGAAGTCTACTCCAGTGATTTCAGCGGCTAATTGTGGATTTGCGAAAAATCTCCTGCTGGTATTTCCATCATTTGTATTGCCAAAGCCGGCTTTCGGTACATCCACTATTAAGCCTATTTCTCGTCTGAATTTTTCTTGTATTTCTGCCTTTCTTTGTTTGACAATGGCTTTGTCACTATCTGACCTCAGTTGCCATTTCTTCACAGGCAGTTTATAGGAGAGGTGCAATAAACTCTCAAACAAACGGATTCTAGCGTGCAATACGGACAGGCCAAATGAAAGCGTTTCTGTATCAGCATCCATTTTGATAGTAAGGTCATTAAATTGTTTAGAGGTTGCCCCACAAATGTAACACCTCATTGTAGATGTTGTCTGAGTGGCTGCGTTACACACTTTAGCATCTACCATGGTTAGCGTCATAACGTGTTTCACAGAAAAAAAATTTTCCCCTATAATAAATTCGGTGTCACGTAAAGAATCTATGGCAATTTTTATATAATGTATTTCTTCCTTGGTAATATCGACAGACTCTTTCACAAACCTTATTCTGATGGGACGACAATATCGTGGCGAAGATGGGGTTGGATTTTGCCAAATTACTTTACTTCTTTCAATACCACACACTAATTGAATAGGAACAAAACAACTTCGGAAGATGTTGGAGTCATCAGTAGCATTATTTAGCAATTTTTGTTTAAATTGGGCTTGCTGTGATCCATCACAACCCCACTTACATATTATTTTCAATGTTTGTCGCTCTTCTTGACTTAAATAATCCATAACTTCTTTCAAATGTGTAAGTAACCGTCTAACTGTATGATCGAGCAAATCTTGTAAGTTAATTTCAGCGCAGGTTTCACTCACGTGGTAAGATTCTTTAGGAGGGTAACAGTCTCGTTTTGCTTTTTGTAGTACACTGTAACTTGGATAATACTTTTTCTTCGTACTTCTAACTATCTCGTATTGTCGCCTGGAGAGATCGGCTTCCACAAACATTGAGAGGGCGAGCATCGGTGTCAGTTGTGTTTCATTTCTCTGTAGAGCGGTAGAGTATGCCTTCTTGTATTTCCTAGCTCTTTTAGGAGATTTGGTTATTTCTTTTAGTAAGTCTGAAACATCCCTCTTTCCAGAAGTTCTCAATTTTATCTGAGCAGCATGCACCAACATGTCTTCATCTGCAGCACTGCGTAGTCCTTCTGTTTTTCTTCTTTTGCTTCTGTCACTCGATATACTAAATGTTTTTGGTGGTCGACCAGAACGTTGCTGCAAAACTTTTGGAATCTGGAATGTTCCTTGTAACCATTCTTCATTTTTTTGAGGAATATGTCTTCCTTTTTATGTGCTGTTATCCATCTTCGTTTGAATTGAGATTTTACATATGAAAATTTATGCTTGACAGCCTTAATTTGGTCTTCGGAGCAGTTTTCCAGTGATAAAATATAACTCTCTAGGCATTCTAGTTTTGCGTCAAAACTAGGTAAATTTTGCTGTTTCATTTTATCGTACATTGATTTTCGGGTTATAACTCTAAGGCCGGAGCCACCTTGTGAACCTGAAAGAATATAAAAATAGTTTTACACTAAAATGAATTTGAAAATAAAAAATATAAATTCACTACTATCTAACAAAATGACCCTAAATTATAAAAATTCACGGGTATCCGCGGCTTATTCATCTACAGTTCATTTGTATAAGTTCTCAACTTCATAAAAAAACGAAAGAATTCACGGGGACGCACCCTGAAGTACAAAAAGTAGCTTCATGATTTTCGAAAAGTGATTGAAAATTTACAAAAAACCACCATTTTATATTTTGCTGAAATATCACGAAACGTTGAGAACAATAAAACAGAAATAACTTAAAAACTGTATGTTCTTACCTGTGTTATTAATATCCATCACTACTTCCTTCACAATAAATCCCGATGTAAAAATATCAACTTACGAACTTGACGTTTCACAAGTAATTGTGTAAAAGATTCCGTCCACTTACACCGATGGTCAAGTTCCGACTAATCCCGAAGTCAGAAAACAGCCAAGAACCGGGTGTAAGATTCTCCTATTGTTGCCCCCACTATTCAGGTTCATCATGCAGTGGTTATTTGCCACCTGGCATGAGTTCTCGGAAATCGACTTTTGACCTCCTAGATCGTTCAAATACCCCTATGTGCAGCGTTAAGTTTCGCTTGATGCATCTATGGTACTGTTTGATCCTTTTCAAACAGGAGAATGACTTTAAATTGAGATAAAACAAAAGTAAAGAATACTCCAACTGTTACTTGGAAATTTACAGCAATTTTATTAATCGATGATTCATAAAACGTCTGCCATTAAAGAATTTGTTTATTTTTATAACAATTTTGATAAAAATTTCGATGGCAGACGTTGGTTAGTTGTACAAACTAACCCTGCTCTCACCTCATGAAAAATACCATTATTTACATCTCTTGTTGAAAAATATACCATTAAATGACTAGTCAGACTATACAGAGAAAATGTAACGATACTGAAGGTGGTAGAAGAGATGGGACGGCGTGGACGTTTCAGATGAATGATTTGAGTCATTGCTCCGTCTTTTATCATTGACTTAGTGAAAAAAACTTTTGAATTTTTCTCCGATATCAGAGTCCCCTGTAGCCTGCGCCCCAGGCCATGGCCTAGATTGGCCTCATGGTTAATCCGAGCCTGGGTACGGAAGAAGATTTTGTGTACGTCACATATGTCACATGTGACCGTTCAATAAATTCTTTTATAAACTGTTTTCATGTATCAAGGTGTGGTAGGTTTGGAATATATTGAGTTAATTTTTTTCTTGTCTCGTGTTCAGAATCTGTATGCTAACCCAACATTATTGGCTTATCTGATAAATTTGGTTATCCAATAGCAATATTTTTTCCGGAAGGTAAGTTGGAATTAGGAACAATATGATGTCTATGAAAAAATAATGTGATATAAATTCGCAAATATAACACTGTTTTTATGTTTTATTTCTATTAGTTTTTATTGTGGTCAGATTAAAACAAGTGGCAACTATTCTTAGTGGAAAGAGTCAATTGACTGATGTAGGCTGTAGAATACGTAAGTTTATTTATCGGGGATTAGACGTGTTGTGGAAACTGGAAAGGATTCATTTTACAACTTAATTCTTTTTGAAATATATCACAAGTAACGTTTCGAATTCAATTCGATAGGATTTTTTTCCGTGTACAAATTCAAGAATCTTAACATGACCCAGTATATTTCACGATTTTAAAATTTTACCATGGAAGGTAAACTTTTTCAGGACCAAGGATGAATTTTATTGAATTCGAGAGTTGGTCTAGAGTAAAAATAACCTATAGAATGGAACATTATTGGTACAATTCTGAATTATATCACATATTCAACTTCTTATTTAGTTATTTGTATTGTTCACCGTCATATTCCAGATAATATTTACGAATTAGATGTGGAGCCCACCCATAACCTCAAAAAGTTTTGTTACCTCGTCTTTGCAACGGTACATATTCCGCCTTACATTTTTAAGGCGATAAGCACCGTTTTCAGAGAACCAAAAGGCAAATTTATGGTGCGGATTCATTTTGCACTAGAAAACCCCTTTTGTTTCAATATAAGTCATTAATATAAACTTTTCACTCTGTGCGCCACTGTTTCAAAATCATATCTTGATCGTTGTATGTATGGTTTTTTTCGTATTTTAGTAATTATATTTGCCCTACACTAGTTCGAGCAGACATGAACTAACCACAAGCTAAAAGTAAATAATAACATACAATGTTCAAGTTCTAATAATTTATGCAACCTGCATTCCACAGTATGACAGCGTTATTTTGTTAACATACTTTTGGTTACAACTCTATTGCTTTGTGGTTGGAACGCGGAAAAGTAACCTTTCTTCTTCGAATACTTGACCTTGTTTGTGTTTGGTTCGTCTTAGTTCAGTTGGTAACACTGAATCTCTAGGTGTTATGTTCACCTGAGTTGCTGTCCTGTCAACAATTGCGTGCACTTGGATATGGAAATCGGAGAACAATTGCCTCATCCGGCTAGCTCAAGCTCAACTCTTCCTTCAGGATCAGTCAGGAACAGTACGAATTCTTTCTTAATGTCGTTGGTGTTAACCAACGACGTTTCATCTATCTAGGCCAGGCCGTAGATTTCCAGGAGGAGCTATGACCTGGCCAGAAATACTTTATTTACTATTATTTACATCTAGAAATAATATATACAAGTGAGCCACCCCGGCTACCACTCGGTAGGACAACTACACTCTGGTCTGTGGCTCCCGGATGACTGGTTTTTACAGCCGAAACGGGCTTCGCTCCCAGATATACTCTTCGAGTATTTCTTGCCGAGGATGACACTCCCCCCTTCAAGGAATCGCTTGGCGTAGGGATGAAACGTCGTTGGTTTGTCTTGAAAAGGACTTTTTTTTTTGGCTCTTGGCCTTTATTATTTTCTATATTTACATGCTGCAAAATAGCCTAAAAAGAAGAGATATGATGAGTATAATCAAATCGTTCAGTACTGCTCCTGGCTGTCCAAACTCGTAGATGTTTGAGTTTCCAACTTATCGTAGGGATTCCAGGATACTCCTTTACAAGACTTTTATGTAACAGAGTGTTACATATTTCCACATACGCTCGTTATCCAGCTTCTACGGAGATACCACATAATCACTTCGCCCTTGCCCACTGGCTAAGGACAACCAACCGTTGGCGAGTTAGCTTTCACTATGTCAAATTACCCCAGCCTTCTGAAATGGGAACAACTGGCTGGCTGCGGGAATGGTACATTACCACTCGAACCCACGAAGGACATGGGCGCTCGGTTCCACTGGCATAACTCGCTTCAGAATCATCTCGAAAGTGCATGCAAGAAAACTTTCCGATAAGTTCCTCTTTGTTCGGGTTACTGGAATTTTCTGGGCTCTGCCTTCCACAGAAAATACAGAACTTCTGCCTTAGATTTATTTTAAATGTGAAAAGACGGTCACACATCTCACACAAACTTATCGAGCTGAAGTGGTTGAGTATCAAACAGCGGAGATTTCTTCACAGTAGCTGCTTATTCCATAATGTATGCAAGCTTCAGACTCCTATTTACTTATACCAAAAACTTAAATATCGTGCAGACGTACATAGCATCAACATACGTCTAAAAGATAATTTAACGATTCCTAAACACAAGATGTCGCTATTTAAAAAGTCATATTCCTATGTCATTTGCAAAGTAATGAATGCTCTTCCTAGAGAACTGAAAGCTTACGAAGCACATCAATTCCAGAAATAGGTGAAAATGCTATTACTAGAGAACGAATTAGCTATTGATTTCAAAATATAAATATACCTATTACTTAAAATGATCATTAGTTTTTGATACAATGTAATTATATGATATTTCTAAGTAATTCCTTTTGTATTGCATTATTATAGTAGTTTACTTTAGTTTTTAGTACTCCACGAGGCCATATGAAAGAACAGGGTCAGAATCCAATCGTCGGTTGGATTATGACACTGAATATGGACTCATTCAATAAGTATGAATATAGATGATAACACGGTGACATAATAAAATGTAATATGCTTATTGAATAAATTCATTATTATTATTATTATTATTAAGTACAACGCAAAATTCCTGTTTGCTGGATACGGAATTCGGAGTACAATTGCCTAATCCGGCTAGCTCAAGCATCTCCAAGTGCAGCATCGTCGCAATTATCCAGCAACTCCGGAAATTTTCTTTCAGAATGAATCAGTCAGGAACAGTACGAATTATTTCTTAATGTAGTTGGTGTTAACCAACGACGTTTCATCCATCTAGGCCAGGCCGTAGATTTCCAGGAGGAGCTATGACCTGGCCAGAAATACTTTATTAATTATTATTTACATCTAGAAATAATATATAAAAGTGAGCTACCCGTGCTACCACTCTGGTCTGTGGCTTTCGGATGACTGGTTTTTCCAGCCAAAACGGGCTTCTTAAATGATGAATTGGCACATTTACTTCGGCCAATGCCGAAGCAAAGTCGCTGGTGGGCGGAGCATATTCGAGCTCCGCTCCCAGATATATAATTCGAGTAAAATTTTATTTTTTTATTTACGAGTAGTTCGGGGTAGTTCCTGGACTATCTCACAGCCAACAAAGAATCAGGAATAACAGGCTCTCAATAAGAAAGCGCCTTTAACGACTATGACGTAAGTCTGATAGTGACAGTTCTTTGACATTTCCTGCTCGACTGTGAGTGAAGAGTCATCCATGACATCTTGTCACTGGCCTGACCCACTGAGTTTTCTAGTTGAAATTATCTTAATCATCATAGTTTGATCTTAGGAAAATTCGTATCTACAGAGATTTCCTCATATTGTTTGCGATATGTGACGCTGTATATTTTGAATGAAATCTCATTCTGCTGTAAGCAGAATATTTTTGAGGTTGAGGGCTTGTAGTGTCATTCATCAATGGTAAAACCACTGAAACAAGAAACTAGCTATCAGACAGAAAAACAAACCATCCAAGCAGTTACCAGAACCCTCCCACTTAATAGATGTTAGTATTTGCATTCTGGCTCTACTAATGGACCCATTCAAGTGTAATCAGATATCAGACTGGTGTTTGGTGTCCATTATTTCTCTGTTGTTCAGTGTTCCTTCTCTGTTAGTACCCCTTTCTTTGTTTGTTTGGATCTCTGCACCAGTTGGTGTATCCGTCCCAGCTGTAAACGTACTACCCGGTGAACATTCAACTTTACAAATATAAGTCATATAATGGTTTTCATCAGATGTTTCATGCGTTATGTTGAATGAACTTAACCGATACGTACTTCAAAAATACCAAAATTAAACCATTTTACGTCAAACGGTCGCCTTAACACATTTCAATTATGTTGCATTTTCGATCAAATTAAACGATCAATATTGCATAATCAGGAATATATCATTTGAATGATGATAACTTTGAATATTGCTTAAACACATATTTTTTATATACTTTTTCAAATATTGTCTTTTCAATAATTTGCAGACATTTGTATGTTTCGTTTTCCACAATATGGCAATAAAAACGTTTCATTCAGATTATTAAATTTTCTGACCAAATATAACCACGTATTTTTGCATACTTTTTCCAACGTAAGTTGAATACCTGAAAAAATATGTTCACTTATTGATGTAAATAATCAATGAAAATTAGTATTTTATCAATATATCTCTTGAGTAATGGTTATTTTGAAAATCAAATATCAACATATCTATATATTTCCAAACATTGTCTTACTTACATTGTCTCTCCAAAGCTTTCCTGGCATCAGGCGAAATGTGAATATTTTGCATATGTATACATATAGTACTTAAAATATTATATTTCAATCGATCCATGTTACGACCAGGTAGCCGAGTGGTTAAAGCCACATTGTTTCAATCACTTTGGCTGCCAGTCGGCGATGGTTCAAACCATGGCGACTGCAGAAATTTTTCTGATGACCCGAGAAAGTGCTAGGAATCGCATGTAAAAAGGTAAGACCTCGTTAATCCTTAGCTCGCACAAGTTTCGACTACTGAGGGCTGTATTTCGTGAGAGGACGACAGCTGGTTAACGGAAAAAACAATTTCAACCATTTCAATTTCAATAACAAAGTATTTTTGGGTACTTTTTTGCATACCTCGCCGACGTGACTTGAATATCTAAAGAAATATGTTCATATATTGATCAACATAATCTATATAAATTATTAAATGGTTGAAATATCTCCTAGGTGACGATTTTGAAAATCTAATGTAAACGTATCATTTATTTATGTTTACAAAAATTGTCTCTCCGGAGTTTTTCTGGTATCAGACGAAATATGCATATTTTTCATTCTCCATAATATAGTAATGAAAATGTTTTAATGATACACACATTAGGACCAAATAATTATGTATTTTTGCAAACTTTGCCTGACGTAAGTTAAATACCTGAAAAAATATGTTAGATGTTGATCAATATAATCAATATGAACTAATGTACCCACCGATAGGTGTCGCTGCTATCGAAGTTACGAAGCATCATCTCAAACTCAGAACAGTATATAAATAATATCAATAGCTTTTGTGAATTGTCCATTAGTTATTGGACCACGTGGGTTAGCATGATTACACGCACAAAAGGTATGATAGGCTGCTCAGCCTGTACCCTACAATATGAGAAAACCATAACCATTTTTAATATTTTTGGTCATTGTGCATAATAAGTCATTTCGATAATGAAAATATGATCAATGAAGTATGACGTTATTACAACGCTGAAAGTTGGGACATATTGACTCAGAAAAAAACCTATTATTGGAAACAAAAGTTTTGAATCACTTATTTGACATATATCATGATATGTTCTTTGGACATTGTGTTTGATACGTCAATTTTATGATCAAGATAAGGCAATGAAATATGACGTTGATGCAACGTTGATGCAACGCCTCAGAAAAGATCGTCGTATTGAAAACATAAGTTCTGGATCAATTACTTGACATATGTTATGATATGCTATTTGCACATTGAGCATGATACGTCATTTTTAAAATAAAAATATGACCATTGAAGTATGACGTTGATACAACGCTGCAAATTGGGACCTATCGCCTCAGAAAATACACATTGATGATGTTGACCATCATTCATAAGACATTAAGTTTATGTTCCCTGTATGTAACAATTTAAAAAATGTTCACCAGGATATGTTCTTCGTTTGATTGTTCTACCACTGTGTACACCTGTACCAACCAAGGCATTGAATGGAGAAACTATAACCGGCATCTACTCACTATCAAATGAGTCTAGCTTAAGATTGCCCCTAAGGCATACTTAAACATCACAGACAACTCAGTGCACGATTGTAAGCTATCGCCGTGACGTCTCAGGCATAGCCCTCACTGAAAGTGTACTGAAAGTGTGATAAAACGATGCACAACTCTCATTCATAGCCTACAGATTACACATTTCTTGGTGGTGCCATGCTCCTTCAAGAGCACTGACTATTGTGTGCTCGAACTGTGTACATACAGGGTGTAACATGATTCAATATTGTAAAGAGAAACATTCTCAGTTGAAAATTGAACCAATACATGACTCCTCTGGAAATGGAAAAACCTACGATAAAATTGAAGTTACATTTTTGTAATATCTAACTGAAAACAACTACCTCCCCGGCTAAAGCCACGCTGGACATTGAACTACATCTGATAGATATTGAAAAACACCCTATAAAAAATTCTGAAAGTGAAAATTTGCATTTTCATTCAGATAGTTGATTATTTATTGAATGTCCAGTTTCCTTTGGAGATTCTTATCTATAAATGAGATAAGGGAGAATGTTATTCAGAAGTGTCACTCACAGAAAATCGCTCATTTCATTGATGTGTGAATTGCATCTCTTTCGCTAGGTCTCCAATACATTTCGGTCGACAAATATCTATTTCACTCTTCGAATATCATCAGGGAGGTCGGAAGAATTGGAAAACATACTCTTCAGAAGTAATTTCAGACTGTAATGAGGAATTGTTGGACTATTTCTTGTGCGGTGAAACTTTGAAAATATTTTTCTGACATGAAATATGTCATGGGTATGGCATGTTGATTTTATTGAAAATATGAACAGGATGTTCATAAAGTCAGTTGTGGAATCATCTGCGACTGAAAGTTGGAGTTTAGTCGCTATTTTCTATCGTACAAGATAACCTCTCTTGGAAGGGATTCATGTTGTAAAGAGAAACATTCTCAATTGAAAATTGAACAATTCAATTGAGAATGTTTCTCTTTACAACATGAATCCCTTCCAGTCCTTTCAGTCGCAGATGATTTCAATAAAATCAAAATGATTCAATATATTTTTTTTAGTAAGGGACATGACAGTTCATTTATTCTGGTACGAGTAATCAATGTACATAATGGAAAACAAAACCTCTACATATTCATATATTATACTCATACCATTATATCAGTGCGGTTGGTTGTCCCACTCTATCAGGGTTGTTTCGGATTATTCACTGACGATAAATCCGTGGCGCTCCGGAAAATTAAACCTCATAAGGTAAATGTACCCTTCACCGACCGTCCACCTATTACCGACTGCTAGTGTTTATACCATTTGAAATTCAAATAATAAGAAGGAAAAACCAATATAGTGAAGTTACTAATTGAGACAGATGGCGCTGAAGATACTTAATAATGTATTCAGCTTGGCCTTTTTTTGATGTCGAGCGCGAACTCTTCGCCAGTTAAAGTTTATCCGATGTATAATGCAGATCAGGTCCGTTTTCTAAACAAGTAGGCTCAATTTGGAAATTTCAAATTTTTCAAGAAAAAGTATATTTTAGGTGAATAAGATCAAAAACACTTCAACGCAGGTTAACTTATATATTTTTCTTTTCATTACATTGAAAAATAGCCAACAGTAAAGTGGTCGGTAAAAGGTTCATCACAATTCAATGCATTCCATTCACCGACCGTTTGGTCCGTAATAGGGAAACAACACAGATTTTCAAATAAATTCTAACCCAGGAACTAAACACACCCTACTAACAAAACTTATTATTTTTCAATCTGTATTATTTGTTTAATGTTGAAATCCATCACCGACCGCCAAATTCTATGAAATTGTCTCTGAAAAAGCCGAAAATAGAGAATACTTATTTGTAATTGTTTTGAATAATTTGGAAACAGTGCATGAAATGATATTTATCTTTCCTCAGTTCTGATAATCACCTTTTGTACTGGCTATTCAATAATGAACACTAACCTAGATACAAAATAATATATAATCTCTTTAGTTTACATAAATATATCCTGCATTCAATTTATTTATTGCTTGAATGTGGTCGGCATTAGGATCAAACAAAATTAGTATTTTCCCTATTACCTATCGGGTGGTCGGTGATAAGCTATCAACGACCTTTATTGTTCTTTCAGCATTTATTTTTTCCCAATTTTAGTAAACTAACTAATTTTTCCCAATAATTGTTAAAATTGTTATTTCATTCAATGTATTTTCATAAATACATTGTTTTTGTTTGAATGACTTTTTATAATTGCAGAGGTTGAGATAAACTCAGTAAAGGGTTTGGTAGTAAATTATTTAATTTTTATTTACCCGATCAGAAAATGGAAAGAAAAATAATTCCCAAGGTCGACTGAACTAAGCATTGGATGCTATTAGAAACGGTATTGTTGTAAGACAGGCTGCAAGAGAATTCAATATTTCAAAGACCACCTTGATTGATATAAGAAATAATAAGTTTGCAGAAGTAGCAACGAGTGGAGCTCATTCCGTCTTGACAATACCCGAAGTAGAAACTATTGTCAAATGGGTCCTCTAAGTATTTGCAAGATCTGGGTTTTCCAGTTACTCGAAGCCAGTTGATAGACACTGTCGCTAAACTTGTATCCCAGCTCAAGAGAGAAAATCCATTCAACAACGGAATACCACGGAGGCACTGGTATGAAAACTTTAAAAAATTGCTTTTGAATTATCTCATCGTTTTTCTCAAAATTTAACCAATTCACATGCTAACATCACAGAAGACAAAATTCGTAGATGGTTTATACGGGTAAACTAATATATAACTTGAAACTTGAAAGAAGTTCTGAATGATCCGAATTAATTGTGACGAATCCGCCTTTTATTTGTGCCCTAAGGAAAAACAGGTCTTAGTGAGAAAAGGATCAAAAGAAGTATATACTAGAACACAAAACGATGAGAAAGAATGTCTAACTGTTCCAATAACTGTTGCTGCTGTAGTAAATTTGGCACCACCATTAGTTTCATTTCCATGTAAGAGAATGCCAGTTAGTAATCACTGTAAATGGCCTCAAAGAGAAGATGTCCTACTACACGTTATTCAGATGAAGAAATCGTTGTGATATCAGTAAACCCAACTTAATCAATAAACGTGGTGCATATTCAGTTCCTCAAATAAACAATTTAAGAAAAAGTTGAGAAATTGTTTTTCAGTTATAAAATTGTTCTTGATTTATGTAAGGATATTTTATTCAAAAGTTAAGATGTTTGTTACTTCTAAATAGGTTATGATTCTAATCAATCTTTCTTGATGTTTTGTGAGTAAAACATTTTGAATCCATTTCAAATTTTACAAAAAGTGTTGTAACGAACTAAAAGATGAATTTAATTTTAACATTATACAACTAGATTTTTTACTGGTCGGTAGTAGGAAACGGCGTTAAATTCAGTCGGTGAAGGGTACCTTTTTTAAAAAAAAATAATTTACGGTTTGTTCAAAGTTTTATCAAAATTAAACTCAAACCTATAAATTCATGGCTTATTTTAAAACATCGGCCAGAATGTTTAAAATGGAGACAAAAATAATTGACTCAGTTTTCTTGCAGTCTGTCCTTGTTTTTTATATTTAGCTACAATCAAGTCTTAAGAGGTCGGTGGAGGGTACGTTTAGCTTATTTCAATCTTATCGTAATCTATTTCTATAGTCGAATCCACGTCCAACTGAGCTATTATATTTGCACATTCACTGCTCTCCTCTCCTAAATTTCGCATCTGACAAAATGGCGCCCAACGTTAATATGAAGTATCAACCTCACCCAACCTTGCCTTACCTAGCCGACTCAAAATATCTTAGGAATATTTTTTAGACAATAGTTCTCTCATTTTCCGCGAAAATCCCATAAACAATTCTTTTAACTTCATACGTAAACAATTGTTTGTGTTCAACGCCAGACTTTTTGGTAAACCAATATTTTTTCAACTATAAATGACGTCAACAAGTCACGTGCCGAGTGTCATACTGCCTTCAATTTGTCCCAAATCTGCCTGAGGGAACTGAATTACTCAACTGAAAGTGCAATAGCCACCTCTGATCATTTAAACAATCACAAACATTCCGAGACTTTCAAGGATATGGAAGACTCTATAAAAAATAACACTCATACATGAAAAATCCAGAAAATCAATTTTTTTGTCGCTGAATCCTCTGCTGTCAAAGCTTGCGACAATAAAATGCTACCGCCATTTCAAATAATTCTTTCCTTTTACGATTTCACCAGTCAACCGTGAGATGAAAAGTATCGGGATATCAAAAGCTCAGCAAAAATATCAAAGGGCACGATGGACCGTAATTAAAATATTTCGAACGACTTGTACCGTGAAATTCTGAAACTCGTACACCACCATTCGAAAGAAATGTCATCTGCAGACGTGCCGGGATATTTAATTATCAGTTGGAGAGAGAGAAAAACGATCGGTCGATTACACGGAGTCATGCAATGAAATTAAAATGCTTGTCAGAGCTTCAGATTATGATACATTTTGGATGATGTTATATACAGTGTGTCTCAATTCTCATGGAAACACCCCCGTATCTTCCGTAATACTTGAGATAGAATGATGAAACCCTTAGGACTGATAGAAATGCTCAAAATGCACCTACCACTTGAATGGGGTTGGCCTAAGTGATATAAACTGCCCGTCACCCGCGATGGAACAACCCATTATCCCGGAAAGTTACATTAGGGTGCAAAATTGGGCAAAAATTCCTTCGGATTCGTGTTCAGGATCAGGAAATTACCAATAATACACCTTTTTCGTGAACAATTTTCTGTCCCGAATTAATCCAATTTGTTTCACTTCTCGTGGAAACACCCCCGTAAAAATGAACTGAAATTTTATCTGCAGTATTTCTAATTTTTTCAAATGTGTCTCAAAAATTCCCCCCTCAACTCAGAATAGAGCACTGTGCGAGATTCTACTAGAGCATAATATATAACTTTTAGGTAAGTTGGATCCAACATAGAGCGAATACCTACATAAGAATTTGATTAGCATATATCTCAACGTCTCAGCTCTACCTCTTTCACATGTTCGTCGCATTTTAGGTGAGAGTCAATAGTGATTCCTAAATATTTTGTGTATTTCGCGGATTGTATGTCAAAGGGTCCACTGGCTATGTGCGGAATATCGGTAAAGATGACAAATAACTTGCTGAAGGTACAAAATACGTTTTTTTCAAGGTTTACTGTTTTTGCATATGACTAAACCAATCAATAACCTTTGAAAGATCATTCTGAGCATGGTTTTTCAATTCTTTCCAGATGGTTGCAGAGTAAATGACAGTATCATCTGCAAAGTTGTATGATTTCCAAATTGAGTCTGGACTCAATAAATTATTATCATATATTGTGAATAGGATTGGTCCGAGTATGGTACCCTACAGGACAACGCAATACACCTCCTTTTCCAAACTTTTGTAGTTGTGTATTTTAAGTGGCTGTTCTCTGTTCTGGATATAGCTTTGCATAATTTTTATGGATTTTCCTCGGATTCCTACGTCCACCAAAACTTTCAGCAGCTGTGTGTGATTCACAGAGTCGAAAGTCTTTGTCAGATCCAGCAACACGCATATTGATGGTGTACTTTTGTCGGTGTTCTTGTACAGTTCACGAAGATGAAATTGCAACACGAGCCGAAGGCAAATGTTGTAACATCTGAGTGTGTTATTGCTATTATACGCGTATTGAATACTATACTTCATCCACAACTATATATTTATTAAAAAAATGCAAAACATATTTCAAATGAACAAAATTTTTTATTAATGGTAACGTTATTAATACACAATAAATTTATGTTTATTCACTTACATAATAATTATTAATAGTTACATCACAATTGTTGAAATTCATGCCAGAGGGATAAATTTGTTAGTCATCTGAGTCTGATTGAAAATCATGGGACTTGTTAATTTCGTTTGGAAATTGACTTCGTCTCCTTATTTTATTGGTTGTCATCTATTACATAACCTTCGGCATCGGTGGCTGATTTCCACCCCTTAACTGCTTTACTGCTTTGATGTCACCGCCTGCGGTAACGCAAATGGTTGCAAATGATCTTCGGAACTAATGTCATGTGTTTACAATTCGGATTTTTTTTATTTAAAAAACGTAGCAATGTGCTTTTCCATAGAAGCTCATCCGTTAATACCTATTCTTTGAATAGTACATTTGCCATTCCGATAATTTAAAAATAATGACGGGCATTCAGCATGAGATGGGCGAAGATTTATATACTCTTTGCAAATATCGTAATATTTATCTGATATAGTACATGATCTAGGAATATTTGTTTTCGTGAAAAGTATTTTCACTATAAGAACTCCATAGTCATCTTCTATATCTTTTATTTTCATAGAATATAATTCATTAGATCGGCAAGCTCCCATAAGCCCCATCATTAAGGTTACCTAATAATAATTTGATTAAATTGGAATGTTCTAAGGGAGTAAACATTTTTGATTTTTCCGCTTGATGGCCCTCGGACTGACGTTCCAAAAATGTAACTTTATGCAAGTCTCTCGGTGGAAACTAAGGTAAATATTCAATGTACTTTTCAGCATAGAATATGTTTACAATGATGATGACTTGTATTTTTTTGCAAGTTGAACAAAATATACTAGGATAACATTTTCGGAAAAAGATTTTCTGTGTCAGTTGCCAATCCAAATACTTTTTTACACAGCATCATAATATTCACCTTTTCACTTGTTAGCTAGGAGATTTCCTGTTGCGCTAGCTGCTACAAGACGATATATCTTCTAAATCTGATTCACTATTAAACATTTCTACAATGATACCAGAGATAAGAATGTACGCACCAAATAGCTTACAAACCAACTGAGTATAGCTACAAATACAGTAACAAATAAATGAACTATTTGTAAAAGACGCAACGATTGAGGTATATAATTCAAACGAACTGTCATAATTATTCAATTCTATATGGTAATGCATAGCACTACTTGATAAAAATCGCATATTTTACAGATATACAAGGTGTCCCACGTAGATTGGGACAGGGAATATCTCGGAACTCGATAGTAGTAGAGAATTGTAAATTTAGTGGTTGTAACTTGAAGCTTGGTGCAGCTGTTTGTTTTCGGTCACGTGACATCAGATTCAAAATTATTAATGGGACAACCTGTATATTTTGACATTTCTATTTTCCTCCCGGATAACGATTCAAACAACTATCACACTTGTGGTTTAAAACGATTAATTTAAGAACTACACGACGTCTGAAACGAGCAATTGCCAAATTATTCAGGTTTAGCGTCATCCTGTATATTTGGGCAGTCCTATATTTTTTGTGGTTATTGAAACAAGTAAATATTATAATAATCCTGCATATTATATTGAAAAACGTCTTGAAACAAAGGATATTGAAGTACCTGTAGTTCTTTAACTAAT
Source organism: Chrysolina oricalcia (assembly GCA_944452925.2). Lineage (NCBI taxonomy): Eukaryota > Metazoa > Arthropoda > Insecta > Coleoptera > Chrysomelidae > Chrysolina > Chrysolina oricalcia. Next base: position 20,899,943 of record OX101818.2, read on the forward strand.
CGTTTTAGAACACATATGTGTTTGTTTATTGGAATCGTTTTGTCGGGAGGAACATAGGAAAGCCAAAATATACAGGTTGTCCCATTATTTATTTTGAATTTGATGTCACGTGAACGAAAACGAAATGCTCATTGGGTAACATAAAATCAAAATCAGCACAGCTGTACCAATTGCTTCAAGTTACAACCACAAAATCACAATTCTCTGCTAGGTAATCTCGATTTCCGAGATATTCCGTGTCCTAATCTTCGTGGGACACCCTGTATATTAATTAATAGTTGTGGATAAAGTATATTTACGAAGCTCTGGAAGGGACACCTGAAATAATTGGAAATTCCTTGTTAGAACAACACGGAATTTTGAAGTAAAATTCCGAATTGTAACTCGAAATTTTACAATTCATAGATATAACTCAGAATTTTTAATTCAAAATTCCGAGTTATTTCTCAGTGTTTTAATTTCCTAGTTGTAACTCATCGTCATAAGTAAATTATGAAATATCAATTATATCAACAATATTGAGTACTTATATTTTCTTCGAATCCAAATTAAGGTATAGTAACTTTTTTATGGGATTGAATTTTGCCAACAAAAAATATTAATAATATCCTATTGTATTTCGTAACTTTTTTGTCTCCCGTTGTCTTTTATAGAACTAATAATTGATGAACAAAAAAAAATGAGATATTTGTTTGTTTTGTATTGTAAAATTTGTTTTTACGAATCACCCAGGTTTTCAGAGAAAACCCCTCAAAAACAAAGCTTGCAAAGGGAACAATGGAGATTTGGGACCTACAGCTTATAGTAGATTCCGAACCACTTCAGCTCCGTGACAGGCGGTAGGATCGAACCCGGGCCGCCTGGGTGGAAGGCAAACGCGCCAACACCTCGACCGCTTCGCTTGTTATATCTGAACCAGAAGTAGCTATTTGTTCATCAGATTTGATTTTTGTCAAACAACTGTCCCTATAGTTTGTATGTATCAGATGAGTAATGAGTTTTTTAAATTATTATAATTAAATCCATAATGAAATCATTCACGTCCCTTCCCCATTCTCCTCTAGTTGGATGGACTGGTATTAGAGCTTTGAAAAAGATAGTGTTATGGAGGGTACTATCAGTCGTAGTTTGTGTACTTTTCATTGTTTCCAAGGCACACTTCAGATTCTACTCTGTCATACGCGGAGAAATTGATCTCTCTGCAGAAACAAGTAAAAGTTCACAACTCACGTAGCAACTATAAACTCTTCGAGCGTCTGGTCGACACTGAAACAAAATTAAAACTCCCACAAATTAAATATTCACCAGGTCCAACAAACTTTCTAGAAAGATTTGATTAAATTTACGGCCGACTGCGATGAAGTTGCGTCTGCCACAAAATCGAATTCCAGATAAGGCGTATTTCAATATTGCGAGGTTTCTGGAAACAGAATCCTTATATTAGTTTCCGATGCGAAATTTGTAAACAACTTGCGGTTATATATAACTTGGAATTAATCCCGTTCTATTTTTAGTAAACATTCATTCATGTAGCTAAAGGGCATATTGCAAAATCTTGACGGCCTGTCTCTATTCAAAGTAGACTTTGGCGAAACATTATGGAATAGTCGGTATCTGAGTAGTCAATAATAACACTCCCCCTCCTAATAAACATCAGTGCCATGGACGTATAAATTGAATGTACGGGTCCTAATTGTTTACATAGTGAATTCAAGTCGTGAATGATCAAATTCTGGATTGAGTTGGACGTCTCATAGCGTCGGTGAAAATAATAATAATAGTAATAACATTTATTAAATCCTTTACGATCATAGAAATGATACGTCACACAACAAATACATACTTACGTACAGTCTAGATTTATACAGAAAAATAAATCATTTCCATTTTGTACATTTTTTAAATGATGAGGTATATACTGCAACCCTATTTTCTTTAAAGTTAAATAAAAAGGATCAATGCAGACGGCAGCTATTCGTCGGTAGGCACTATGGGTTCGTTTATACTTTATAACAGAATTATATCATTGAACAGTAACAGGCTGGTCACAAAAATAAAAGGGGGCGTCACAGCAACTTTTAATATGTCTATGTCAAAGAGTACTTACTTGGAAAGTTGAGCAACCGAATGAAGACAATTAGATGTTATACCCAAAACAATAAGAGACTTTACCATACGATCTTGTCAAGTTGAAGAATGTTTATCAATAAAAAAATGAAACATAAATGAAAACACAAACATTTAATATGAATAAATTTTCACTGGAAAGAGTAACAGTTTTTCAATAGTAAAACTGTAGTTCTAATAATACTAATAATATTCAATATTCGATATCTGTTGCATATGAGGTTGAATTCATTACGTCTAAGATTTTATTAGGAAATCAATTTTCCCAGCGCATAGTACTATGTGGTGGTTTACAGATATTCTCAACCGGAGAATATCAATATTGAATAAGAATAAATAATTAAAATTGAAATGATAAGTGAAACCTGTTCCTCTGGTGACAGCAACGTGAAGATTTTTGACTAGATATTAGGCCAACTAGGACTACAGTGATGAGGAAAGGAAATATACGAAGACTATCAATGAAGGAGGCTTCATCTTATCTGACAACATATCAGCATTTAATTAGGCAAAACCAGGCATTCTATACTTCGGGCAAATCAGCTATACTGGAGCCATAATACTATAAATATCCACAACAGGAAGACGTGAGCTCAACCCAACCAGACAAGGAAACGTAACAATTCCCTGAATTAAATTCCTTCGGGTACAACAACCCTATAAATATTATTTTGTAAATAACTGTTCTAGACAGTCGCTGGCATGGAAACGATGAAAAAGAAAGTTGGAAAACTCACCTTCTGTGAGTTCTATCTTGTAGAAAATAGGTGTCTGCGTGGTACAAAGTTTTCAAACGCCAAATTGTCGTAACTGTCCAAAATCCATGACTTTGGAGTTGATGGTGAGATGCGTAGAACGGAATATCCACAAAGGATCACTTTAAGAATTCAGGATTCGTCAGTCGAACAAAACCAGGAACCCCTGTATGGCTAGACACCTGTAGCTTTCACAAATTCTACCATCTGACTTCTCGTCTCTCAGTCGGAAACGAAATCCACCTTGATGATTCTTTCATCCAGGAAGTCAAGGTACCAACATTCAGATTTTTCAATATTTGCATGTTCCATGCCTAACCGACCAATCTTACCAGCTTAAAAGTAATGATGTGTTTGGTTGTCTCTGATCGGACACCCCAAAAGCTAAGTCGACTATACTGATAGTTTAAATATGAAAAATTGACAGCTGACAGTTGAAATATCTTCGGACAGCTGACAAATAAAAATAAAAGCAAACACGAAAGCAATCAAAACATTTGGTTTGTCTCAATAATCCCTAAAAATTAAAACAGAGACAATAATTCGAAGACACTCCTTATGAACCCATTCAATAACCAGAACTCCAACATCCATATGAAGCACTCACGAAAACTTAATTGAAGACAACATTGAATGCCAAAGTGAGTAGGATATATTTTCTCTTGAAAAAATTCTTATTGACCTTTAATAATTTTTAGATCGACACTTGCAAAGCGTAAAGCATATCACACCTTTCTCGTTAGCAGAGATACAAGCACTACTCGGGAAACCAAACAGCAACTCAACGTTTGCACTTTCAATGAGAACAAGTCGAAAATAGAAAAGCTATGACTCATTCTAATGGTGCATCCAGAACTTGATTATTCTCCTTGTAGTGACAACTTGTAAAATGTGAATTGATCATTAAAAGTGGTTCATGAATGGATATTACCAAGGGAATGTTGATAAGGTTTCCATGAATGACGCTGGACAACCAACTATGAACATATATATATATATATATATGTTGTGTTAAAGTTCATTGAAAGTAGGACACCACAGGGTGAAGTCTACCTTGCTCTAAAGCTTTCTAAAAATTAACAAAATGAAGTAGCGAAAATTTACATGCATTTACATGAAATATGTTTAGCCGTTTCATCATCCTCCATGTATAGCCGGCACTCTGCGTCTTGTGCAAGTCCGATTTTATGCATGTGATGTTTGACTTTGCAGTGGCCAGTAAGCAAACCTACTATAACTCTGAGATGTGCTCTACTGAGTTCTAGCAGTTTGTCAGAGTCCTCTTTCTCCTTGTACGAGCGATAAATGCTTTGAAATGGGCTAGGCCCGGTAGACTACGCCAATACTCCAGTCTTTTATTGTCTGCCCATGCTGTTATGACATTTTTGGCAGTACACTATGTGCTAATCCGATTACCGGTTCTGGCCCAGTGAACGTTGTTTCGTCCCTTCCTCCTTTTGCTAAGGCGTCCGCTATTTCGTTTCCTTCTGGGACCATGTGACCTGGTATACTGACTAGGATAACATTGTTACATTGTGATAGTCGGTTTAAGGTGTCTTCAGGCGCTTTCAGTGGTGCGTGACTATCTGAAAATATTTTCATTGTTTTTCGTGTTTGGTGTCGATTTTCCAACTCCCTTGCACACCCTTCAATGGCATATACCTCTCTGTAAACTGCTTACTTTTCACTATTTCATTCTCAAATTAGTTGTGGAATATCATCATGGGAAAATTAATGTAGAGCAGATACGATTTTCGGATAACAAAGAAAGAGTTAGGATTCTAGCAAATGTCGTCCAATCTTCATTAAGAATGGAATAATGTCCTTCAATATAAATACAAGAAAATTCGAAAAATGTCTCGCCACAATGTGTTCTGTGCAGCCACTCGACAAGATCAGCAAACCTAGAGTTCGTTTGACAAAGTTAGTAAAGAACTCTTCGGACATAAGACTTTTACGTAAAAATTGCAGAACCATCAAGCCACTGCTTCCACACAGTGGAAGAAAATTTGAGAACACCGGTTGTCTTTCCCCACCATGAACAGCATTGTGATGCCCATAAACTGTTATCGTTTAAAATTGAGTGTTCTGATTATCCTATTAGTTCTACTAGTGCTCTGTGAGTGTAGTATATATTGTACTGTCCTGATCTTTTCCAAGCTAGCATAGGTATACATTTTCTGTTACTTTTTTGTGACGTTTCAAATTTTGTGATTATATTTACCTTACCTATATATTAGACTTGCTACAAATGCATGTAAAAGTGTGTAACGTAGTCAATGAATCTATCTATATATTTTTGGGATTGATGTGGCCTTTACTTAATGGAAATTCATAGTATATGACACTAAGGTAAACACGATTAAATTTCCACAGATTTATTGTCTACGCGACATGTTTCGTTACACTGTATCTTTTTCAAGCGAATGTAATACATCAAATTATTCTACCTTGAACATTACTTAAACACCCTTCTTAACAATTGAGGTGATTAGGAGCTACCTATGATAAAAATAAAATTGACAATACTATGTAGGTATGTACCTGTAAATATCATACCATATCTACTACTTAATTAGTTGAAAAGGGTTAACAAAGGGGAACTATTAAGGTCCAATTGTTCATTTAGTAAACAATTCGAATTTTTCAATTTATTGATTTCCAAGAATTCTAAATAATTAAGTCTAATACCCATATTTTCAACATGAAGGATTTTAAAGTTTTCATCGAAGTCATGGTCTTCTTCCAAAATATGATTGGCATATGTTGAATGTGTTTTATTATTTTCATAATTCATACGGTGCTCGGCTTTTAAATGGTCTACCAGTCTGGCCTACATATACTTTGGAACAAGATCCACAATTCAATTTATAAACTCCTGATTTTTTAGATTTTTGTATTTTATCTTTATTATTTTTAATAAACCTTCCCAACGTGTTATCTGTTCTGAATGCTACTCTTAAATTTTGTTTTTTCAAAAATGACGCTATTTTTTCTGAATAAGTTAAAGTTCTGTAATTAATGTCAAAGTTCCTCATAGTGGGGTACACTTCTTGGATAGCATTTCTATGTAATTTTTTAGCAAGAATATTCTCTATTAATTTGACTGATATCCATTGTTAACTGCTATCTGTTTTATAATATTTAATTCTTTGCAGAAATTTTCTTCAGAAAGAGGAATATTTACTAATCTATGTATCATACTATGGTATGGTATCGAATTATTATGAATGGTGGTGTCAGTATGGGAAGGTTTATGAAAAATAGAAAAATGGTGTTTGTTGTTGGTTTTACCTATTGTCAAATCTAAAAAAAATTGTTATTTTTCTACTTCTATTTCTATTGTGAATTTAATGTTCGGGTGAATAGTGTTAATATATTTATGAAAGGTGTCTGTTGGTACCTTTAAAACAAACTATAATGTAATCCACATATCTGTACCAATACAAAAACTGTTGCGAGAGTGGGTGCTTGTGAATTATTCCTTCAAGGTTGTCCATGAATATATCTGCCAGTAGAGGACTCAGCGGATTTCTCATGATCAAACCTTCAGATGAAGAATATATTTTATTGTCAAATTGAAAGTAATTTTGTTCAAGACATATCGACAAAAGGTCTAATATCTCTTGTTTAATAACTGGGTTGACATGATTTCTATCTAGTAAACCTTCAACCAAGACTATGGTATCTTGAGGAGGTATACTAGGGAAAAGATTTTGAACGTCAAAAGAAATCAATTTCGCGTTATCTGGAACAGAAATATCCTGGATTTTATTTATCAAATCATAAGAATTTTTATGGCTGAATTTCGGTTCAAATTCAGTTATTAAATGTAATAACTTTCTTGATAACTTAACTGATGGTGCTGTTACGAATGATACTACTGGTCGGACAGGGTAGTTTTGTTTATGAAATTTTATCAAAGAATATAATTAAATGTATTACATTTTCTTGAAAAAGACACAGTGTATCGAAACATCTCGCGTAGACAATAAATCTGTGGAAATTTAATAGTGTTTACCTTAGTGTCACTATCTATACAGGGTGTTTCTTAAGTACGTGTAGAAACTTTAGGAGCATATTGCTGACGTCGAAATAAGAAAAAAAGTTCCCATAAACATATGTCCGCAAGTTATTCGTTTCTAAGATACAGAGTGTCAAAGTTTAATTCCTATATTTGTTTTTTTGTGAATAAATTCCAAAATATTTGTGATAGTCGAGTAGAGTTTGGTATCTGTGATGATTTTTCAATGACAAAATCAAATTTCATGTTAATTGTTCTACACGTACTGAAGAAACACCCTGTATATAATATAAGCGAAGTGGTCGAGGTGTTAGAGCGTTTGGCTTCCACTCAGACGGTCCTGGTTCGATCCCCGGTCGTGTGTCACTGAGCTGAAGTGGTTCGGATTCCACTTTTATTTAAACTGTAGTTCCCGGATCTCCCTTGCTCGCACAAGCTCTGCTTTTGAGGGGTTTTCTCCGAAAACCTGGGAGTTTCGTAAAAACAAATTTTCCAAATTTTTTTACAAATATTATACAAAGTTAGTCAAATGCATGGACCCGCCCATTTTTCTCAGTTAATATGAGGGTTGTCGAAAAAAAGACTGGATAAAAGTTGAAGGATATTTTACTCTGCACCTTTCTATAAATTCAAATATTCTTTAGATGTGCTATTGGTGGAGAAGTGACGTCATCGGATTTTTTTAATGGAATCATAATAATATGCCATGTTTGGTATCGCCAGATAGCTTCTTTTCTCTAATTTCAATAATATAAATATTATTTTAACTGCCTCGATATGTACAGTTATTCTATTCGAATTCTTGTGCCCACATCTGTAATTCACTTACCTATTGCTTCGTTTGTTAAAAACAATCCCCATCGGGGAATATAGCCATTTAGATATTTTGAGCGATATGGCAATTCGATTCAGACAGTGGCGTACGTATGTATACGCTGTTCATATGCTTATTTTCCGAAGAACAATTGTAGTTATTTTTCTATTGGAAAATGTCAATAGAAAATTTTGTCCCAGAATAGTTAAAGTGCCATAAACCTGGATTTTTCCTAGATAGGAGATAAGAGAAAAAACAGAAAGAGTTATTTGTTTCAATTGCTCAAAATATTTTTTTTTCTTTGGTGTCTTGGCATCGACTGCTATAATCATTAGCCACGGGTTCTGGATAGGCTTTGTTACTAACTCCATGCGCCACCTTAGGAGCAGCACTGATAATTGGAACGCAACAGTGAATCGTGCAGGACTCACCCCAGTCCAGCCACGAGATTTGAATAATTCAATCGGTCAAATTAAATTAAAAAATCCCAGCCACAACCGGGGCTCGAACTCCGGACCTTTCGACTCAAAGTCGGACGCTCTAACCACTGCGCCACGCCCCGTTCAAAGTATTATTTTTTTTTAATGAGAAGAAGGTTGCCGGACAACATATGCAGAGCGGCTATTTATTAGTACTGAGAACTAATTTTTCATTCGAACCCGTGATCTTAGATGAAAAATCAAACGTTTCGAATAGCTGAGCCATTAACCCGTTAGCGCTCAGCGTCCTCGTTTGAAGACGGCTGGAGACAACCCTGTAGTATTTCTAGGAAACAATAAAATCGGATCTATTTTTAGCCAAGTGCACGTGCAATAGTCGGACTCCACCCCAACAGTTTCAGTTAACTCTTGAGTTCGATGTGAATCAGTTGAATTATTCGCCGAAACTGTATGTTATCAATTGTTCTGTACTTATTGATATTTGCTATTATATTTCTCAAGATATTTAGAGGTAAGTGTTTATCATATTATTATTACAAACTTCAAACACATATCTTTTGTTATGGTATATTACAGAACTATACTTTGCTCATTATTTTTCTGAAATCATTGAAAAACTGTAGTGTCCTCAAATGAGGACGTTGGGATTACAGTCATATTTTGGTATTTTTTTTCTGAAAAAAAGTTTTCATTTTTCAGAATTATCCAACATGAGCATATCAAGACAAGTTTTCAAAACACTGGAAGAGGCTGCTGAATATCTGTATTCCAACGAAATTGAAGCTGATCTCTTAGCTTTACCACCTGAAGTGGATGAACTTACTGATGAGGAAGCCATCAATGATGAGGATTTGGACGTACCAGTTGTAATGGACATTGCAGGACAAATGGAAATAGATTTGCCGTCCGATAATGATTCTGATGATGATATTCCTTTATCAAGTTTTGCCAGACAAGCACCGTCAACGTCGCATGAAGAGTCTGCAGGACAAATGGAAATAGATTTGCCGTCCGATAATGATTCTGATGATGATATTCCTTTATCAAGTTTTGCCAGACAAGCACCGTCAACGTCGCATGAAGAGTCATCGCATTCTTCAGGCAATAAAAATGAAACTGCTAGAAAACGGAAGACTGCCACAAAAACTAAGAACGAAAATCCAGAATGGAAGAAAATTGATCCACAATTTGATTTTTTGAATACCACTGATTCGCCAGAACAATTATTCGCCAAAATGCTCCCTACCTTATCTAAGTTGAGCATGTTGGAGATTTTTGAACATTTTTTCACTGAGGAAGTATATCAGAAAATTTTGGATGAAACAATTCGATATGCAACTGAACAAAAAAATAAACCAACGTTCAATATGACAATTGAAGATATAAAGATATTCATTGGATTTTTGATCTTTTCCGGATATCATACACTGCCAAGTGAAAGAGATTATTGGTCTGACTCCGAAGATCTGGGCATACAATTAGTGAAGAATGCCATGAGCCGGAATAGATATTCAGAAATAAAGTCATTTTTACATTTGCAAGATAATGCAAAGGCAAATGAAAATAAACATGATCGGGCTTTCAAAATCAGACCACTTCTTGATGATATAAATGAGAACTTTCGGAAATGGGGAATTTTCCAGAAGCACTTATCTATTGATGAAATGATGGTAAGGTACTATGGTCACCATGGACTGAAGCAATTTATAAGGGGGAAACCAATAAGATTTGGTTACAAACTATGGGCTTTGTGTGGCGATAGTGGATACTGCTTCAATTTTTCTCTCTATTGTGGAAAAGAAGCAAATCAATCAAAAGACCCTCTGGGAACAAGAATTGTTACAAATATGCTGTCTGTGGTAGGTGACCCGTATGGACATACAGTTCATTTTGACAACCATTTCAGTAGTTACAATTTGTTGAAAATCTTGAGAGAAAAAGGATTTCGAGCCAGTGGCACAATACGAGATGATAGGACTGGAAAATGCCCTTTGAAACCCGTGAAACAAGTGGAAAAGTCAAAAAGGGGGGACGTTGATTACCAATTCGACCAAAAAAACAAGATTCTAATGGTGAGATGGAATGACAATAAATGTGTCACGATGGGAAGTAATTTTGATACTATTGAGCCAAAATGTGCAGTCCAGAGATGGAATAAGGATAAAAAAGAATATAGTGCAATTCCACAACCCAAACTGATACACCACTACAATAAACATATGGGTGGTGTTGATCACCACGATTGGCTACTTGAAAAACATTCAATCGCCATCAGAGGTAAAAAGTGGTATTGGTGTTTGATTACCCGTATCGTGGACATGGCCATAGTTAACAGTTTCGTTTTATATAACTTACTTCATGCACAGGAGTGTACCTCAATAAAAGACTTTCGCCGGAATATTGCTGTCCCATATCTAAAATTAGGTCATGGTCAACGTTTACAAAAGGGCAGACCGCTAAGTTTACCTTCAACATCAAGAGCTAACATTTTGGATGATGTTAGATTTGATGGAAGAAATCATATAATGGACAAAAGAAATAATCAACGCCGGTGTCAGTTCATTTTATGTAAAGGGAAACCACGTACTTTTTGCAGAAAATGTAACGTAACACTCTGCATTCCCTGTTTTCCCAAATTTCATGAAAAATCCTTACTTGCCAAATAAATTCTTGTAACTTCATTCCATTTATTTAATATCATAATTGTAATTTCTTACTATTTGAAATAAAACACTGTTTCTTTCTAGCACAATTATTGCAAATGACTTTTTTCAGTACGACGTGACTACGACCATAATTTTCAATGTAAAACGCCCAGCGTCCTCGTATGAGGACGGCCCTTAAAATAAAAAATGTGAATTGAAAAAAAATTCTATCCACCTAGACATCATCTATAGAGTCACAATAGTAACCAGTGTGAATATTTTGAAATTTTGATTTAAAAAAATAAATTGGGCACTAACGGGTTAAGGTAAATTTAGAAAATATTCTCTATCCATTACTTACTTTATAAGGCAAATGTTTATTGTAAACATAGGAAGTGAAATTTCTTAATGAAACAACTGTCAATGCAGTACATAAAAAATTTTTTTTCATAAAAACATACGTAAGCCACTGTCTGAATCAAATTGCCATATCACTTGAAATATCCACCTGGCTACATTCCCTGATTGAGAAAAATTTTGAACAAATCAAGCAAAAGGTAAGTGAATTACAGATACTGACACAAAAATACGAATCACACTGTACCTATCGAGATAGTTGAAATAATATTAGTACTACTGAAATGAGAACCAACCAATAGCACATCTAAAAATATTTGAATTCATAGAAAGGCGCAAAGTAAAATACTCTTCAACTTTCTTCCTAACTTTTTTTCGATAACCCTCATATTAACTGTGAAAATAGGTGGGTCCATACATTTGACCAACTCTTTTTATTTTGTACTAATGCTCACCATGAACAAATCATATGCAGCTTGTGCATAAATTGTGTGTTTATAACATATACGAACCAATACCATCATTTATTAAAAAAAAATCCCCATAGTTCATATGGCGTTAAAAAGAATAGAAATTTTTTATTTGGTTACGAGTACATTGTTTTCTAAGCAGATGTTTTTGTTATGAAGAACCTACAACTTTTCAGAAGTAACGGTGTTTCTACTTCAGAGGGCACGAACTGTATATTTTGAACTTTGCTTTGATAATGAATTGAAATTATTTGTATTCCTAACAATTTTTAAAATTATAAATATGGCAACAAAAACGAATCATTCAATTCATAGTTCTCAGATTTCTCAAAACGTTTTCTAATAATTGATGTTGAATATTTATCAACTATCTCGACCACGGAAATGTTTTCTTATATATCACATGAGACATGTCAAATATTCCTTCCTACCTCACGAAATGTCATCAGATTCTAAGACTTCATGTTTTCAATATTACTTGAAGTTCATCATAATTTTTTTCGTGGTTCAAGCGTATTTCTGATCAAATACTTGCGCACCTGCCTGTTGAGGTCAAATTCCTTTTTATCACTACCTTTTCTCATCCCTGAATTCTGCGCGCCTACAAGCTGAGCAGCTGAAAACAATGCGTGTTGTAGGTATGGAAACACAGAGTCCATCTGTTTTTATTCGATATTAAACGTTCATATCACGTGCAGGTAGAGACCACCTACCCAGTGTTGATGATGCCCAACAAGTCGTGTTTGATGCTGAAAATCAATTCTAGATTGACATGTCCCCTATGTTTTATTAATCTCAATCCAGTAGGTAATCGATATCAGTTCTTGTATTGTGTCATGTAATCTTATTTAATATTTCATTTAATTAAACTGAGAAGTAGGTGTTATAGCGTATCAACAACCTTTCTAGCACGGCGTATTTCACCTTGATGATTTCTCACGCTTTTTAGTCTCAACTTGAAGTCGTCCACTTATTCAAAATTAATGTAACAGTCAGGTTTCAAAATGGGTAATGAACTAATAACTTCAGTTCGACAGCCGTTGCCTAAAAATCGCTGAGCTTTCGTTATGTCACATAACTGATTTAAATCCGTGCAATAAAAAGTTTTTCGGACATTAATAAGACATTTGGATTTCTTTGTCTCCAAGGGCTGTCTCCAGAAAAGTTTCAGATTCATTAAAAAGCTTTCAACTCTCCAATTTGCAGACAAAGTTTGCGTGAAATTATAATTGTAACGATTCTTTTAATGAAAAGCGTTTCAAAGATAATTATTCTAATGTAAAATTAAAAGTAAGCAGAGTTTCAATGCAAAGAAAAGTTCTCTTAATAAATTTCAATCTGCCTTCCATTTGTTTGACGAATAGTTATGTAACTTAACTAGAAGTGATTCTTTGTCTGTCTCATTCAAACAAATTTGAATAAAAATTCAACAAACCAAAAAGCACACTGAAAGTAACTGACGTAAATGCAATTTAAACTGGATAATGCTTGATGGCCGAAAAGATCTGGTCTGAATCTAAACAAAATTGATGTATTATGCAACAATCACTTTCTGATTACTATCAGTACATGAGTGGGTGCAATTACACGAAAGGTTGTGTAGACAAATTTTTCCAAAAACATTTGAAAGTGCTGATTGGTTGCAACTCAAACCTTCGCACTTCTAATTCAGACACGCACTCAACGGATGCGCCATGAAGCATAGACATACATCTTGTATTTATGAGGGTACGAATATTTGCGTCGTGTCGGCAGAAATTTCAGAAGGGGTGGAATAGTATATTCTGTAACAAGGTTAGAATAAAAATTCGATGCGAGTGGAAAGTTCCGAGCGCGAACCGATAGCGATCGTGAGGAACCACGAGCATCACGAATTTTCATTCTAAACGAATAGCAGACTTTACTTTCTCCACGATTGAAGATTTTAAATAACTCTTTTTTAATGGAATCGAACAAAAGATAATTTATATTACAGAACTCACTCACAATTACATTACAATTATATTAGGTTCTTGAAGAAACATTCTACTTTATATTGATTATTATATTTAAACAGTTCTCGAAATGAAAAATTGGTGCATTATTGGAGAAATTTCCAACAATTCGCAAAACAATAACAACAGTTTAAAAATACTTCTCATCATAAAGGACTAATCCTGGACTAACCAAAACTAACGTTTTCATCGCAAATATGCATTAAAAATTACCTACTAAATTATAAAAAATTTCTTGTCGGTGGTTTGAACCCTCAACCTCCTATCTATTATGCCAAATTCAAATTCAAAAAGTATTTATTGGATTAAATAATATAAAATATAAGCATGGTAACATTTAAGTCAAAATTATCGCTATACCACAGAGTATGGATTAATGGAGGGAACTCGGACTGCTTGGAGTGATGTGTCGAAATCCTGCCCGTCTGAAGTATCTAGGGGCGGGGCAGACCACCTTACACTGCCCGAGGGCAGCTCCACGATGTTAGGTGGGTCTTTACATCTATAGCCGGTTAACAGGTCTATTCTCTAAAAAGTCGTTATTTAACGAGTCGTTGATAAACGATTGTAGTTTAATTTACGATTACGTCAATCTAAACGACAATTCAGAAATTCTTATTCTGCAAACAATGTCGTTACGGCTTCAATCGTTACTGAAAGAATAACGACCAACCTGAATTTTTGAGACGGGTATTACATAATAAATTCATGTTTTGTGATTGAATGATGGATGAAAACAAAATTTTGAAATTGCCTGTTTCAGTTATTTGACGATTTTATGGAAACTTTAATCAATTTTGGAAATTGATGAATATTACGTAATTGTGAAAAAAAAGTAGTAAAACTATTATAAACAATTTTCCGTATATTTGAATAAATTTAAAAAAAAATAGTGTTCTCGTACAAATAACCAGAAATTCTCAAAGAAACTTGGCACATCCAAATAGCCAAGCCGAGCTGCTCTGTTGGAAATTTTATATAAATGAAGGGGCCAAATAAACAACCAATATTTCTGAAAAAAGAGGAATAATACGAAATATATCAAAAAGTCACGGAAACCATTGTTATTTTCCAATTCTATATCTAGACATTCTTTCCATTCTAAACCAAATCTCATTATACAATTTTGCACCTTTTTCATAAAAAGACCCCGCACCATTCTTATGGGTTTCTGGGTCCCGGTGGAATTGGCTGAAACTGAAGTATGTTATTCTCTTCATTATCCTGAGCAAAAGTTCGTGTGGGCCCAACTCGATCCTATGAATAGTTTTCTCAAAGATATGATCTTGTACCTATGAGTGTATAAGTACGACAAAACATTTTTCTGTGTATCTTCGCCTTGGATTGAATTTTCCAGTATAAATTGTACCTTCCCAATTATTTATTTTGATGAATATTCAAATTACTTGAATACAGACTGCAGGGAGTTGACTAAATTTGAGTATTCATCAAACGAAATGATTCTGAAAGTACAATTGACTGAAAACTCATTACGATATAGTGTCTTCCTCAATATCAATCAGATGTAGTTGAATGTGCAGCGTGGCTTTAGCTGGAGAAGTAGTTGTTTTCTGTTAGATATTACAAAAACGTAACTTCAATTTTATCGTAGGTTTTTTTTTCCATTTCCAGAGGAGTCATGTATTGAGTAAATTTTCAATTGAGAATGTTTCTCTTGAAAACATATATACAAAGTGGCCACTTTTTCAATGGGATTGTATTGGTAACTTTTAAACCATAAGAGTTAGAAGGTCGGTCAAATAGAGAAAAAGTTGTATTCATAGAAGCATTGTCAAGTGGTTCAAACAAATCAAGATTATCAGGACCGGTTATTGAGATATCATAAGAAAAGTAAATTCTGTCATTTTGATTTTTCTTTTTTTCCCACTTTATTTCAAATATCAAAAAATAATATAGGAATTTTTTATTCGATAGTGAATTATCCTTAATTTGACATAATCAGATTTTGTATCCAACGTTTCGTAATCTCTGGGCCACCCTCAACCTCATTTTTTTCAATACGGACCTGCATATTTTATGACACATTTCGAAATAACTTTTAACGCTGAATTCAACAATATATCATACAATGTCATTCAAAGTTGATTTTCAGGTGATTTTGACCCTTATCCAAATTTCTCTGGGTCGGATCTGTATTGCATTTACCTTTAGTTTAATTAACAACATGCAATACATTTCGATTAGAAAAACAACTCAGTCATCTCAAATTGAATGGAATGTATCAGAATCAAAGCAAGAAACAAGTAATATTTATTTACATAATATTTCAAGCGAAGAAAAACCTAATGCAGAATAATTAAACGAAACTATCATTTATATGAAAGAAAAATTAAATGATCATTCGAAAGTGAATCAAAATTAATGAAATAAGTGTTCGAAATGTCCATCATTTTGTAAAATGCACTTTGCGGTTCTGGAACCCATACTTCTTATACATTTGCTTATTTCGTCTCCTTGAATACCTTCCAATACATTATCAATCTTCTCGCGAAGAATATCTATTGTTGGGTTCGTAGTATCATAAATTTTATCTTTGAGATATCCCCACAAATAAAAATCCAGCGGATTCAAATCCGGAGATCTTGCAGGCCATGCTACTGGACCTCTTGTTCCAATCCATGAATCGGGAAAAGTTCGATTTAGATAATCTCTGACTATTCTTGAGTTGTGTGGACCACATCCGTCTTGTTGGAACCATGGACTATTACGCCGATACCGTATAGGAAGATCTTCCAACATTTCCTCTATAATTTCTACATATTTTTCTCCGGTTAGGTTGCCATCAATAAAATAGGGTCCCAGTAATTTATTATTCAACAAACCGCACCATATGTTCAAAGAAAAACGATATTGATGTCTAACTTCATGAATTAAGTGAGGATTTTCTGTGGCATAAAAATGTTTGTTCCTTCGATTGAACATGCCAGAATTTGTGAATGTCGTTTCGTCTCCCCAAATAATATTGTGCGCAAAATTGTTGTTATTCCGCACCTTCCGTTGAAAGCAATTGCAGAATTGCAACCTTCTCTCAGGATCATTACGATATAGTTTTTGCATGGCTTGGTATTTATAGTCATGGTATCCGTGCCTCTTGACTATTTTATCAACAGCACTTTTTGATAAGTTGCATTCACTGGCCATAGTTCTCGATCCTATTCCTGGATTCATTCGAATTTGGGCTAGAACATTGATGTCATTGATAGGCTCGTTTCGTCTTACATAAGGACCTCTAGGTTTGATGAATGAATTATGTTCTAGTAACGTTGTAGATAAACGTCGAAATATTTTAATATTTGGTGTTGTTCTTTCAGGATATAATTCACCATACCTTTGTTGTGCTTTGAACGAATTCCTATCTAGTTTTATGTACACTTCGTACATATCTCTCTTTTCTTCATTTGTGTATCTTACCATACCGAATAAGTTAAATTGAAATTACACACATTTAATGACAAGTTCTTGTGGCACAATAATGAACGAAGTGACAAATAATATGACATTTCTTGTTATGTTCTTTTTTATCCACGGCCTACTACTTGAAAATAATACATTCCATAAACCTAGAGTTTTGTGTATGTAAGAAAAAACAAGTCTATTAACGATATCAATATTCTGCCCAAATTCAATTGAATCCATAAAAAAAAATCGAAAGCTGTTAATAAAATAGTCAAGAGACGCGAATACAATGATTTTAAATTTGAATACCAAGCCTTGCAAGAATTATATCGTAATGATCTTAAAAATAAATTTCGATTCTGTAATCTGTTTCAACGGAACAAATGACAAATCCAACAATAGTGATTCCTCTCGAGAAGATTGAGAATGTATTGGAAGGTATTCAAGGAGACGAATTTAGCAAATGTATAAGAAGTATAAGTTCCAGAACCGCAAAGTGCATTTTACAAAATGGTGGACATTTCGAACACTTACTTCATTAATTTTCAATTATTTTCGAATAATCATTTAACCCTGCGTTACATACGTGGATGATTGTTGCATCAGTACATACGTGGGGTGTGACAAACCCCATTACCTGAAAAATCGTATTTTTTTATCTTGTTCCTTTTCTGATATTTCGTTGTTCCATAGTATCAGGGGATCATCTCGGAACAATAAAAACACGCAAGGAATAATCAAATAGGCTTTATTTCAAGAAATCTGATATAAACTGAAAAAGGCTAGTTTTTCATGTACCAAAAAACACACCGCGACAAAAAAAATCATGTGAGATTAAATGAACATCTCACCCCGGAATGAACATTCTGAAACTAAAATGTGATTATGATGAAATACAAAGAAAAGAATTGCAGATCGAAAAACAGAGAGAAAAAAAATTAATCGTTGTCTGAAACCATGCAATTTTAGCAAGTAATCACAGCATGCTCCATGCACAATAGTGATTTACAGTGCGCTCAGAAATGTTTAGTCTTGCGATCTCGACTCCTTGGACACATGGAACATCTCCCAGAGACCTTCACGATCTTAGCAGGTGGCACTGCAGAATTGTCTTGATTAGTTTTTTTGATTTTCGAACGAATATTTCTTGGTACTCTTGGATTATTACTCCTTATTACTCCTTTTGATTATATAGTCTATATAAGTTCTAAGCCCAACGTTTTGATGAACATTCTTCTGGCAAGTCTAAAATCCTGATTATTTTCTTTGTATATCACTAGAGCATTTATAGCGGATGTATTCAAGAGAGAAAACACGACAGTGAGAGGCCATCTCCGTGAATTCCTCGACACGTTGTATGATGCAGAAAGTTCATCAACTACGTCTACTCCACTTTTAGTGAAGTTGTAAAAGCTTATCATTTCGGGAAGATTCTTCTCTCCTGTTGCTTCATCGAAAGCTCCATCATGGTGCATAGTAGACATCAGCAGAACATTTTTTTTTTTTTTGGCACCTAAGATAAGAGTGTGATATCTTTTTGGAAACCAAATAGAGATGTCTTTGGTTCTCTGTTCTTGACTGTAAGAAATTGTGATGGAATACATCGTTTGTTCTTTTTGACCGTACCTACTGATGTCAGTTTATGTTCTTTCAGTAGCTTCATCATCAATTCATGACTAGTATACCAATTGTCAAATGTGACATTTCGGTTTGTACCAGAAATAGGTTGCACGAGCCTCTCTACGATATCTGATGGAGAGTTACTGAGATTGTAAGGCCCTTCTGGCTGTTTTCCTGCATATACTTCCAAGTTCAGAACATAGTAAGAACGGGCATCAACTAAAGCTTGCACTTTTATCCCATATTTGGCAGGCTTATTGGGTATATACTGCCTGAAGGGACATCTGCCGCGGAAAGACTCCAACTTCTCATCGACCGTCACATATTGCGAGGGAGTGTACGACTGTTTACAATTTTCGACAAATTTTTCTAATATTCCTCGTACAGCAGCTAATTTGTCAATTGCTACTCTGTCTTGACGATTATTGATGTTATCGAATCGAAGACAAGTCATCAAGAATTGAAAACGATTCATGGACATCGTATTACGAAATATGTCGATTCCAGTTCCATCCGTTTGCCATAAGTCTCTCAGATTTTGACGATTTGAATGAAACATTCCTGCCAAATAAAGGAGTCCAATGAATGCTTCAATTTCAGAGACATCAGTTGCTTTCACCAAGCATTTATTTTGATATGCAAAGGATTTCTGCTGGATTTTGATATTGGTCCATCGCACTATACCTTCGATCATTTGGCGATCAAAAAACAGCCTCCAACTATCCAAAGCACTTTGAGCGTTTTTTGCATATTGCTTGACACCTGGCAAATGAGTAATTATGTTATCTGCTCTTGTTCTAACCCGTGTATTTGAAGCCAGCTTAATCCATTTCGATCCATCTTTTCCGAGATAAAGCATTCCTCTTCGTAGAGTCCCGTTGGTATTTTCATTTTCTGATTGATTCTGATGTTCATTTTCTGATATATTTGTGTCCTGTTGGCATTTCATCTTCGGGAGTGATATCCTGCTCCGAGTCGGTGTTGTGATCGCTCTCAGAAATGTGATCAATGTCGCCTTCGCTTCCTGATTCGATCACATCGCCATCACTTTCACCTTCAGCCCATAGAGCTTGAAGCTTCTTCTGTTCCTCTTCGTATGAGTTTGCCATATTATTTCAGCTATAAAAAATGTTGAAAACTGATTCTCCTGATCTAAAATAGTCCAAAATAACAACTTACCTATAGTGTCAAAATAACGAACGTCAGTACATATGTGGGGTTTGACAAACCCCAGAGCACTTAAATTCCCTATAACTTCACTCACTGTCTACAAGGTACTGCAGGAATGCCTGAATTCAATGATGCTGACATATTTTGGAAGCTATTAGGAGGGGGGTGCGCGTAAGTTTACGTTTGGCATATTTTCAAAGCGATATTCGGCGGCTGGGGTCCATCATACCCCACATATGTAACGCAGGGTTTTAATTTTTCTTTCATATAAATGATAGTTTCGTTTAATTATTCTGCGTTAGGTTTTTCTTCTCTTGAAATATGTAAATAATTATTACTTGTTTCTTGCTTTGATTCTGATACGTTCCATTCAGTTTAAGATGACTGAGTTGTTTTTCTAATCGAAATGTATTGCATGTTGTTAATTAAACTAAAGGTAAATGCAATACAGATCCGACCCAGAGAAATTTGGATAAGGGTCAAAATCACCTGAAAATCTACTTTGAATGACATTGTATGATATTTTGTTGAATTCAGCGTTAAATGTTATTTCGAAATGTGTCATAAAATATGCAGGTCCGTATTGAAAAAATGAGGTTGAGGGTTGCCCAGAGAGTACGAAACGTTGGATACGAAATCTGATCAAGTCAAATTAAGGATAATTTACTATCGAATAAAAAATTCCTGTATCATTTTTTGATAACATTTGAAATAAAGTGGGAAAAAAAGAAAAATCAAAATGACAGAATTTACTTTTCTTATGATATCTCAATAACCGGTCCTGATAATCTCGATTTGTTTGAATCACTTGACAATGCTTCTATGAATGCAAGTTTTTCTCCATTTGACCGACCTTCTAACTATTATGGTTCAAAAGTTACCAATACAATCCCATTAAAAATGTGGCCACTCTGTATATCCCTTCCAAGAGAGGTTATATTGTACGATGGAAAATAGCGACTAAATTCTAACTTTCATTCGCAGATGATTCCACAACTGACTTTATGAACATCATGTTCATATTTTCAATGAAATTGAAATTGGTATTTCATTCATGCCACTGTTTTCTCAACTCTGCATCTATAGACATACTCCACCAAAAGCTTCCAATGGTTAACACGAGAACTGAACCCTTCTGTAAATATTTCGTTCCACTTTCAGCACAACAAGCATCAGAGTAAATAGAGGACATAAATTGCTGAGTTTACACGTCTGGATCTCTTGTGTGTGTTTTGGTGTTCAAACATTACGTACATATACATGTACATTCATCATGCCTGCGTAGTAGATTTTCGAATTCAAATAGTCAAGACTATGAGCAAACATGTACCGACCGAGAAATGAGCGCTTCATGGAATCAAAATGATGATTGTAGCGTAATTAAGCCGTTGGATGAGCCTACGCTGATTTAATTGTATCATGGTAACTGAAAACAAACACTAAAATCATGAAGTATAATACCTCTATGATAACAATAATTTGAAATGGATACCACACAGGATTAAAAGTCAAAACTAAGACTGAAAAAATAATTACAAAGTCTTCAGTTAAATTCTCGAAAACAGTCGATTTCTCCTGTAGTAATCCCGAATCATTTTGACAGGCTGGCTTTTATCTTGGATTGAATAGGCTTTTATTGCCACCATAAAAAGTATTAGCTAATAATCTTCGAGATATTGTACAGAACAATAATTGGTATCTGGTAGATACTCACTACTGATTTGCCATTGTTTTGTGCAACTCGTTAGTGAATTTCTTACAGTAATTTCAAATTACCATTCTGGTAATGATGGAAATAATATAAAAACCGATAGTACTATAAAGAATTCTGAGAAGTAAGAGTAAGAATCGCATGTTTAATGACATAAAAATGCATAAAATAATATACCAAATGTAATTAAAATGAGTAAAAGAATTCAAGAAATATATAATTAGCTGTGGAGCTGAGAGAACAAATAGTACTTTCCATTTTAACACACTAGTATTTTCACTCCTAGATCCGCATTTCGACAACCAAGTTATCTTCATAAACAGGAATACTTAAAAAACAGTTTTTTCAATATTCCTAATGAAAAATATAAAGCAAGATCCCAGGGCCGTCAGGCGTCACTTATTTTTGAATGAACGAAATGTGTTCGATTAAGTAGTGTTCACATGCCTACCTGCTAGCTTGGCCAGAACCATACTTCAGATATTAGGGAATCAAGATATACGTAAGATCATTACTAACTTTAGTTGAATCACCAGTTTACAAAGGACCCCGCAAATACCTTATGGAATTTGGGTCCAGCTGGATTTTTTTGAATTTTTGGTATGATGTAATCCATGTTATTCTCTACCAATGTTACCATTGCGCCAACCCAAAAAAATGAACAGTGTTGATGCTAGGGGGTGATGAAATCACCCCTTGCGCAGATTAGACTATTTATTTTTGAACCCGGTAACAATGTTTTCACTTGTTTTATTGTTGCTAATGTTGCACAATATTGTGCTGTTTTATAAAATAATTCTTACCCTCTCCCTTTTTTCCCCCAACTCCTATTACGAAACGCAAAAAAAATATTTCTCGAGTGCCTTTAAATGAATCGTCGAATGTTTAAATATGCCTAAATAAGGGAAATAACAATTTTTTATGATTATCCCCCCACTCCCCAAATGACACAAAACGAAAAAAATCCGTTGGATTTTTCTGAATTTTTGATAAGATGCAGTTCAAGTTATTTTGAATAGAAATGAATCGGGTGACAAACCCCAAAAATGAGTAGTTTTGATGCTAGGGGGCGTTGAAATCTTATCTTGCTCAGAATAGACTATTCATTATTATAGGCGGAAATAATAGCTCTACGTATTTTAGTTTAGATTATGCTGATCAATTGTGTATTTTTTTATAAATTGAAAATCTAAAACGTCCCCCTTACCCCCTACCCCTATTTTAAAACATGAAAAAAATCAATTCCCGACTACTTGTAAATGCTTTATCAAAATAAATGTTTTAATCCGCTGAAATTGAGGAAATCGTACAGTTGTTTAATTTCACCTTAACCTCCCTTCAGAGAAATATTGGTGGAGTTAGCTGACTTCTTAGTAGGGAGTAGTTCATGATTTTTGAATATCAATTAACAATTAATTGGACGAAAATCTTGAAAATAAATAAAAATTGGACATCCATAATTTGAATTTGAGGTGGTGATTGAATTAATTTTTTTCGTGTTTTGAAAGAGGGGTTGGGGGTAGAGGAGAGGTACTAGATTTTCAATTTATAAAAATTTACACAATTGTTCGGCATAAAATGAAACAAAAATACGTAGAGATATTGTTTCCGCCTATAATGAAGAATAGTATATTCTGAGCAAGGTATGATTTCGACGCCCCCTAGCATCTAAACTATTCATTTTTGGGGTTTGTCACCCGATTTATTTCTATTCAAAATAACTTGAACTGCATCATATCAAAAATTCAGAAAAATCCACCGAAATTTTTTCGTTTTGTGTCATTTGGAGGGTGGGGGTATAATCATAAAAAACTGTTATTTCCCTTATTTAGGCATATTTGAACATTCGACGATACATTTGAAGGCACTCGAGAACATTTTTTTTTGCGTTTCGTAATAGGAGTTGGGGGAAAGGGGGAGGGGGTAAGAATTTTTTTTATAAAACAGCACAATATTTTGCAACATTAGCAACAAATGAAACACGTGAAAATATTGTTACTGGGTTCAAAAATAAATAGTCTAATCTGCTCAAGGGATGATTTCAACGCCCCCTAGCAGCAAAACTGTTCATTTTTTAGGTTGGCGCAATGGTAACATTAGTTGAGAATTACATGGACTACATCATACCAGAAATTCAAAAAAATCCACCAGGACCCAAATTCCATAAGGAGTTTGCGGCGTCCTTTATTTCTTTAACCCATGGTGGGTTTGTGGACAATATCTCTGGCACCCACACCGTAGCTCCGAGTTCAAATCTCGTCTCCGTCATTTTTTTTTCAAACCTAACTAAGCTCATCACACTAGGGCCAGCCATCTCAGTTGGAGACGGCTTCGACTTTTTATTTTGTCGTACTCATGAGGTACAAAATAATATCTTTGAAGAGCTTCATCCCGAAAACTAGTCATAGGATCAAGTTGGGCCTAGGGAAACTCTTGCTCAGGATAATGAAGAGAATTACATTCTACAGTTTCAGCCAATTCCCCTGGGACTCAGAGGCCAGAAACCCATAAGAATGGTGCGGGGTCCTATATAGTGTCGTGGTTTTTATAGAGGGAATGGTTTCTAAAGGGTTCATATTCACCAGACAAAGAAAAAAGTTGAAATGTTCAACCATAATAATAATAATGAAGTAGTCTTACGTCTCTAGTTGAATTAAATTCGAAAATAAGTTTATGGCATATTAACTGAATTAAAAAAATGTGGATCAACCGGGATTAAATAGTCCAATAGACGTTCAATAGCGTAGTGGTCTAACGCACATTGACGGAGACAAATGAGACCCGGGTTCGAATCCCGGTTGATCCACATTTTTTTAATTCAGTTCTGATTTTCATTTTCCCGTCTGATATACCATAAACTTATTTTCGAACATAACAATAATTTTGCATATTTCTTTGCAGGTTTGTACTAGTCTGTTCATACAATTTCGTGTGAACATAATTTGTAAATGAAGAGATATCTGGAAGAACAAAGAATGGTCTGTTAAAATCAACCTTGAATAAGAAGAAACATTTATCATTGAAAAAGTTTTACAGTCAAATAAAATGAAATAATTTTACACCACGAAAAAAAGTCTACCGGAAAATATACAAAATAACAATGCAACAATTAATGAGAAAAATAGTAACCTCATGATCGTTCGCCAAAACGAGACACAAACTTAAAAGAAATTTAAAAGAAAATAGAATTTTAGTAAATAAAAGATATTGTTGAGAATGGTAACTAAAAATAAGAGTTACTTAACTAAAATTTGTGCAGATGATTTTTGTGTATACAGTGTGTACATAAAGTAAGGAATAAATTCATTATTTCTGAATGTAAAGATATTTCGGAAAAATCCTCGGACAGGTCGAATTTCTTTTCCGATGGGCCAATTTTGGAACCCCACCCAAAATATATAGGGTTATCTGCAATTGAGTAAAAATGACATTGGTGATATTTTTAAATTGGACACCCAGTATATTTTTCCATATTTGGTTAGGGATCGATCGTCATTACAAATCCAGTAATACCAAGTTTGTTGGGATTATGTCAAACGGCTGCGGAGATTTGGCCAAAAAACTTCCTCGCATGTCTAATGAGTATGACTGCGAGACTCCACACGATTCAGAAGGTTAAAAGTCTCTGTCGCACTCATTGGGTATATGGAGAAGTTTTTTGGCCATATCTCCGCAGCCGTTTGACATAATCCCATCAAACTTGGTATCACTGGATTCGTAATGACGATCCCTAACCAAATATGGAAAAATATACTGGGTGTTCAATTTAAAAATATCACCAAAGTCATTTTTACTCAATTGCGGATAACCCTATATATTTTGGGTGGGCTTCAAAAATTGGCCCATCGGAAAAAAAAATCGACCTATCCGAGTATTTTTCCGAAATATCTTCACATTCAGAAATAATGAATTTATTCCTTACTTTATGTACACACTGTATATATGTTGTAAAATATCACTCTGCAGTAATTTCAATGGACCATGGACCAGAACTTTCGTCAGACGCTTTAAAGCTGAACATAAAATAAATTGTTGTTTGTTAAAAAAAATTGTTATTTCTCTCAACCGATTGCACCCCTACGCGCAACCCTCAGAAGTATCCGAGAGACTAACGTAATAAATAAAAAAAACTTTTTCAAAGTAGAATAAGAATAATTTACCATACACTTTCTTAAACATGACACATACACAAATACAGCAGACTGACACTCGCTCGAATATAACTTTGTTATATACAATTTGTCTGACTGATCGAATATAACTTTGTAATAGTTGTCTTAATAACATATTTGAAAATCAGTGATTGAAAAATAAGGTAAGGTCATGGGCCGTGGTGGCCTTTGGAGCGAACGCACGGTCTCATGCATGGCATCATAAGTTAAAAGGTAAGGGCTCCGTCTTCCCTAGCTCACCCAAGTCTTTCGGACTTCGGTTGACGGAAATTACAATTTTACCAATTTTTTAATCAACGACAATTTATTTTATATGGAGCTTTAAAGCGTCTGATGGAAGTTCTGGTCCATGGAAAGCGTCTGACACTTTTCAAATTACTTCAGAGTGATATTCTACAAAATATATATGAAAATCAGCAACACAAATTATGATTAAGTAACTCTTATTTTCAGGTACCTTTCTAATCTGGTACCTGCCCAGGTGTCACAGAGCGAACTCCACAAGCACGCAGGTATTAAAAGTAAATGAGACACTACTAAAATGGGTTATGTCTGAAGGCCCTGGGATCTTACTTATAAGGAAATCCTTACAAAATTTTACATTTACTAAAATTCTGTAACCTTTTAAATTCATTTTTAAACAAAAATCCTCCCAGAGTCGATGCCCTTCCAATTGAGATAGCTCTAGTGTGATGCGTCTGGCTGGGTTTAAATTAAAAAAAATAATCGGAGAAGATATTTGAACTCGGAGCTCCGGGGTGGGTGCCAGTGACACTGTCCACAAACCCAGTATGGGTTACAGAAATATATATGTGAACTGGCGATTTAACTGAAGTAAGTAATGTTTTTGACGTACCTTGATTCCCTAATATCTATAAAATGGTCATCAGGCCAAGCTAGCAGGTAGGCATGCAATCATAGTTCATAGTAACACTACTCAATCGTACAAATTTCGTTCGTTTAAAAATAAGGTACGACTGGCGGCCCTGGACTCTTGGATTGAGATAACTTTTTTATTGAAATGCGAATCTAGGAGTGAAGGAGTGGTGAGGGAGAAAATACTATTTGTTTTTATCAAATGACACCACGGGCGTCCATTATCCCATTCTCGTTGCGAAAATGTTAGGCTTTTCTAATAGCTACTACGATTTTTTTTGCGCAAAACGTCAGAAATACAGTGACATTCAAAAGTACAAATGGAAAAAACCTATACTATATTGATTTAAAGAAAATAAAATAAAAAAAGATGCGGGATCGCTTGAAAAAGTAAAAATCTCGAAGAGGTGTGGCTGAATGATACCGTTCGGGACTTAACGAAAATAATCGCAATCTCGACTGTGGGACCACTGCTGGATTTCCTGAATAGGCACCTCCCACCATCACTATAATGGCGGGAAGACAGCAGCATTCACACGGACTTTGTAGTTTATAATCCAATACAACCAGACATGACTAATCTTACGTTGACAGAATAAGCAGCCAAAATTGTATTTTTCACTTTGGCCTCTAGCGGCGAATTTACACTCGAACCTAACCTGAGCAAGCTAAGCTGGTACAGAACATAGTCATTAAGCCACACCTCTTCGGGTTTTTTACTTCTTCAAGCAAATCCCGTGTTCGGGACTCTAGACACTTTCAAAAAAAATAGTCGCCAACTCAGGCTCGTCCTGAAACCTGCTCAGCCTTTATCGGATATACTGAGTGATTTTCAGTTTATTGAAAAAATGGATTTTTCAAAATTAGAAAAAAATTTCAATAAATTCATCAAAACAACATATGATATTATGAAATCTCAAAATAAATCAAGCAACAGAGTGTCCTCCGATCCTCTTAATGCACAGGATGGTTCGTCCATACATTTCTATTGAAAAATTCCTCAACATTACTGGCGAAACTTGGGAAGAGCACTTCGTAATCGTATTTTCAAAGTGTTCTTGATCTCTGAAAGGTCTGTGTTTATAAACCTTAGATTTTAAATATCCCCATAGAAAGGAATCGCATGGGGTTAGATCGGGAGATCTAGGAGGCCATGAATTCACTGAATATCGTCCAATACATCTACGAGGAAACAGATCCTCAAGAAAAGCACGCACTTCAATTGTAGAGTGTGGTGGAGCAACGTTATGTCGAAGAAACGTTCTTCTGCGCATGTTTAATGCCATAATGTCTGATACATCAAGCAGATGAGTTTGTAGTACAAGAAATTAGGTTTTCTCTTAAAAATACTGGACTGATGATTTGGTTATTGAATATACCACACCATACATTTCAGTTGTGAATGAGTATTGGTCACGTGCCTCTATGACAAAATGAGGATTCTCGTCCGCCCACCACCGGCAATTCTGAGAACTATAAATTCCATCTGATATGCTGTTGTCGATAAAAAGCGTATACTGGATTAATTATCTATTTTCTTCTATTCGCCTCTGCACTCAAAAACTAAAATACAGCCGATCATCATAACCTCGTTCTTGCAGCTTATGAATGACTTTATGTTTGAAAGCCCGAAACTTATTTGCCAGCTGAATTCCTCTAGCCGATAATGGGACAACATGACATATTTTTCGAAGTGAAGTTTTTGGATTCTTGACAACAGTTTGCATTACCTACAGTTGACATTCTTCAGTATTTATACAAGCGTTGTGAGAGTTTTTGAACTTATCTTCGACAATGCCTGTAGTACTTCTTGATTTTTTCAAAATCATGCTCACAGTGGAGTAATTGATATGTTTGTTTCCGATGTAAGAATGGATACTTTGACTGCTTGGAACCATAGGGTGCAATAGTACAAAGGTACAGTGAAGTTGACGTCACCAAACCTCGACAACATGACGAGTAGTGAACTCAAGTTTGATGTTGAGTTAACTGAAAGAATTCCTACTCCACCATTGTAATCATCTGGAATTCTACATTATAAGATATTGAAAAATTCAGAAACCATGTTTTTTGTGTATATCTGCGGCTACACTCACAATTTCAGAACTTTGTGAAAAATTTTTTGTTAGTTGCGAGAATGCACAACTTTGGTCCAATATAACCACATTCGTATCTCATATAGGTGACGTGAACCAATGGCAGCCATTGAATTTGACTTATTTGGTAAAACAGAGTTCATTCTAACAATAAGAGTGTAGAGCAGAAATATGAATAAATTTTGTTCATTCTCTGTAGAGAAAAATAATGTCCTATAGACTTGTCCAGGATCAAAGAAGTATAAAAGTATGAAAGTTCATTATTATTTTCTGAAGAAGTTATTATTCTTGTTCCACGTAGCTACAAGTGTGGAGCTTACAATTGGTCCTTAGAGGTATAGAATCGTGCGACAAAGAGAAAAAACAAATCTTCGCAGAAGTTCAAGGATCAAAATTGATGTACCTCCTGCAATATATGGCTTTGGCTGAATATAACTACAAGCTTAAAGTAAGGCAGACATATTCAGTTAAAATAGAAGCAAAATATTCTCAAAGACTAAAAAAGAAGTTGTAAATGCAGAAAAGGAGTATCAGAAAGAACCATAAAGAGAGGTCTAGAATCAGCTCAAATCGATCAAGGAGAAAAAGAGAAAGCCGGGAAAAGAAAAGAAACTCTTGAAGTGGAAATTCGTAACTGACATTACTGTAAAGTCCACAAATCAAAAACTTTACATTTTGCAATTATTGTGGGCTTGACTATTTTGAATCTGTGACTCTAAAAGTCAAAAGAAGTATCAAAAAGAGATATGGAGCCTCAAACTCCAGGCTAATTCACATAGAGGTGGCCAGCTCATTGATTACAGACTCAGCATTGATGGCAAAAGGAGAAGTTCTCAAAACATTCTTGCTAGAAGCGGTTATGAAGAGAATTTTGATGCTCTGACCGCCTTGCATTTCTTCATTGGATCAGCAAAAGTTGAAAATGCACCAAGTAATCTGACAGCGGCAGATATATTCGGAAAGAATGGCAGATTGCCCAGATAATGAAGGAATAATTTTGGAAAAAATGGATTTCACAATATCTTTCATCACTGTGGAAGAGACCATAATGGTAAATTAAAAGTCCATGTCTGAAAGTTTAGGAGATTGTAGCCGTACCAGATTACAGCATACGAAACTGATTGAAGATGGCAAAGGTTACTGAAACTCTGCCCTGTAGAGATAGACAGATTCGAAGTGTGAAAGTGAAAACGGCATGTTTGAGTTTTGCTCAACATATGGACCCCCTACTTCGGCTGGAGGTGGGAGAAACTGTGGAGCATAATTATTTATAGAATTTGTTCATTCTGTGTTAGAGTCGGTTAGGTCAAAGTTCAATACAATTTCCTGAAAAAATCATTCTTGTAAGTTTCACTTTGCTACAAGTGTTTAGCTCACAGAGTAATTTCACTTCTGAACATGTTACCCTATTTCACTTCTCTTAAATTTCATTTCTACATCTTTGCCTCCAAATTCGAAAGTTTCCAATTATTCATCTGTCTTCCAGAAAGATTTTTATATACAACAGAATTTACTCTCCTATCGCCTTTTTTGTGATATATTCAGTTCGTCCATCTCCATATGAATTAACTGCTACTTTTCCCACCTTCCCATGCTTGATGCAATTACATTAGCATGCTTTTATAGATACAGATTAATTGAAGAACATCGATACAGATCAATTAATAACCAATCAATTATATCATAGTTTTCTTGCCAAAATTGTTAAACTTGTAAGTAAGGAAATTTGAAAAACCGTGTTCATGAAATCCTGCTGAACAAAAAAGTAAAGAGGCTCCTTGTATTGTGATTTATTACTTTAATAACGTCTCGAGGATCAGAAAGTGAATAGAGAGAAAGGCCAGAAAGGTAAGTGTACAGCGAGCCATATTTCAATATTAAAAATGTCGAGGAAAGTAAATGATTTCGGCATGAATATTACATTTTTAATATCAGTCGTGTGATTTATTATATACGAGAATGTCTCCCATAACTGGAATTATACTCACAGCATGTACGTTATAACTAGTATTCCGAAAGACAAGAAAAAGCACATTTCAACAGAACGAATGCTAGAAAACTTTACGAATATTCATTAAGGAAAAATACTGTTTAAAATACCTTGCATGCCTGTCACTCAAACTGTGCTGCTCTACGAAATATCGCTCGAGCAAGCTTTTGCGCTGTTTTCAAGAATTACAGTTTCTGTAATAGAGGATTTTTTTCGTAAAAAAGATACTATTAGAAACAGATCAATGGCAACAGAATAAAAAACTCCAATAATGTTGCACGTGAAAGTTGGAGAATAATCGATGAAAATAGCGACATATATAATCAGAATGGAGAATATTTTGAAGACGAAGTGGATAAATGTGACAACACCTCTTGAACGTTCGATGTGCACGGGTGTAATGTTTATCTCTCCGTAAACTTCAATAAATACGGATCAAAACAGTGTATTTGAAACTTAAAATTTACATCAAATTGTTCAGTAAGAAGTGAAGAATCTGCTGGTGAGACTGTTATCATTATTTTACAAAATTATATCGATGTTAATTAATAAAACCAAATGGACTAAGTAATCCAATTGCTGAGATAAATTATAAAAACGCTCATTATAAATTGAATAAAAAGTAGGAAGAAAAAATATAACAAATATAAGTTCGCATTTCAATCTTGAACTCGTTACGTGGGCCTTTCTGTGAAATGGAGGATGTAGCTAAACTATTGAAGCAATTAAGTCAAGATATCGATGAAGTAAAGGATCAAAATCAGAAAATAGTGAATGAAATTAATGGCATTAGAGATGAAATAATTGGCTTGAGAGATGATATGCAAAAATTTAAATCACAAGTTGTAGTTGAACTGAATGAGCTCAGAAAAGAAAACCTTCTTCTGAAAGAGGAAAACCATAAACTAACTTCGAGAGTACATGCCACGAAAAGGAAACTGAAAAAATATAATTTGATAATTTATGGATTGGAAGAAAATAACAGTGACATTTACAAAACTGTTACGTCTTTGTTTCAATCAAAACTGGAGATTGACATCAGTGGAACAGAAATAAGGGATACATTCAGATTGGGTAAAGCTGATAAAAATAAAACACGGCCAGTTGTCATCGAGTTTTTGAACAATACTACAAAATCAGAAGTACTAAGTAAAGCTGAAAAATTAAAAGGTCTGGACTGGACTGGACTGTTCATTGCACCAGATTATATACACGAATAAAGAAATATTTGGTTTCACAGCAGAAGTTCGCTAGATCGAATGATCATGAGGCAAAGATTAAAGGTAATTCTCTCATGATAGATGGCGTCACTCATACTCACGAAGAACTGCAAAGTAAACTGGTGAGAGCTAATTCAGCGGAAACAATAGGAAGCGAGTCTGGTACTGACAGGAAAGACAAACTCAAGAAGAGAGCTGCTGAAGACTTGGCGGACAACGATAGAAGTAGGGCGTCTAAATCATTCAGACTTTCAAGGTCATCATCAAAGACTTTTTTAGTGATATTTTTTCATTGGGACCTTTAATCACAATTATTTCATTATATTTCTCCATTTACCTTTTAATCACTGTAACTTGATGCGTATCTTATTTGTTATAATCTGTTAGAATAAATAACTCGAGCAATATGATAACTCCTATCAGAATTGGTCATTTGAATGTCAGATCGTTGATACCAAAATTACCACATTTGAGAGATCTTTTAACCTTAGAAAAAATGGCAATTTTTTGTCTGAGTGAAACTTGGTTAAGTGATTCTGTCGATAATGATATATGTAATATTAATGGTTAGGATTTTTTGAGAAAGAATCGCCAGAGAGGTAGAGGGGATGGAGTCGGTATATTTATCAAAAATGGGTTATCATTCGACTCAATTCGAATGGAAAGTGACTTGGAGCAACTCTGGATAAATATTAAAATATCAAAGCGAAATATCGCTCTGGGAATTGTCTACAAGCACACCGACTATTCTGCTATCGAATTCCTAAACACACTAGAAAACGATATTTCAGCATTGATTCCTAAATATGACGATATATTCATTTTGGGCGACTTCAATATCGACATGCTGAAATATGACAACATCAATATTAGATACAAAGGGACTGTTACACCACCCTTTCACAGAACTTATACTTTCAGGCGGTCCTATTCTTATCAAGTTTCACTACTATATAACTCTATTCCACGAAATATAAATACATTAAATAACAGTTTGTTTAAAAAGCACGTGATGAAATATCTACTCAACGAGCAAATGAATATAAATTAGGAGACATATTTTAGGCTATTATATTGATGGAATTTAGTTGGTACTCATATTATATTTGTTACTGGATAATGCGATATGTTCGGAATCTGTTCATCTCGTCAACGAAATGTTAGTAGATTTTTTGTTTTTTTTTTCTATTTGTTTTATTTGTTTATTTGGCATTCTTCATAGGACTGGAAACAATGTTTTTTTTCCCACGCTTAATAAGAATAATAACAGAAGTCTCATTAAGTTCCAATAATAACATAAAAATGAACTGCTAGCTGCTAGCTGCTAGCTTTTTTTCTGATACCTATATCGCCATATGAATTGAGAGTAATTTTAATGAAAACTGCCTCAAAGACAGCTTCAGCAATTGATGACATTGATGGAAGAGTGTTATGATCAGTTGTGGATCTAATTTATGAACCACTGGCATATCTCATAAAATGAGTTCTTTGGAAGAGGTATTTTTCCGGACCTAAAACAATCGAAATGGAGGTATAACAATATTCAAAAATAAAGGTTCTGAACATGAGGCTGCGAACTATCGTGCTATTAGTTGAGAGTCAAATCTCCAAAGTATTTGAAGCTGCCCACTCTGTCCGACTGATCTCCTACCCTACCTTGAACATCACGAAATCATTTCTTACAGCCAAAACGGATTCCGGAAAGCTAAATCAACTCCAACGGCTATTGAGCAAGCTCTAGATTTTATTTATGAACAGCTCAATAACAAGAAGAACTTACTAGGTATATTTTATGATTTAACACGTGCCCATATCAAATGATATGGTTAATCACGACTTATTCGTAAATTAAACAGCGTTGGAATCCGTGGTATACCACACGATTGGATAGGATCATATTTGACAAATCGTACGCAAGTGACAGTAATGAATAATAACAAATCTGACTGTAGAGTGTTGAGTTAGGAGTGCCCCAGAGATCTATACTGGGACCAACTCTTTTTATAATATTCTTAAGTAACATCTACAGTACGTGTAAAAACATAGAAAATCTTGTGAATTTGGGTAACTATCCATGTGACGGATTCAGCAAATAGTGTAGCGACAACGATCTGCTATGCAATACAAAGAAGATTTTTCAATTTCTTACCAAAAAACGATATCTCAAGCTCGGGTCTAATGAACAACATCAACATGAGTGGTGTACTTCTAGAATACGGTCAGGTTGCTAGATTTTAAGGAATAATTCTTGATCAAAAGCTAACATGGGAGGCAAACATCGACAGTTCATGTCTGAAAGTTGGCAGTGCAAACTACGCCATTCGAAATCTGAGAGACACTCTACAGATGTTATGAAACTTGTGTACTATGGAATGGTATAATCAATGCTACATTATGGATTGATTTTCTGGGGTAACTCTGCATATACTGACCGCATTTTCAAGGTTTAGGGCCGGTTTTTCAATGTTCAGTTAAGTCACATTGACTGACAGCTAACTAGTAGCTTTCAGTCAAAGTGTTTATTGATGTTGAAGTTAACTGTAACTAAAGGCCAAACGGAGATTTCAACTGACAGAAACATTCACCCTTCTGTTTGTTACTTGACCAACAGTTATGTTCGTCATTTGTCAAATTTGTTGGCATCCATGATTGTTGATTGTTTACTTTTGTCTTCGTGAAATTATTATTTATTCGAAAAATTATGGAGCAAGAATATTTTGAGGTAGACTAATTCAGCGACGACGATGAAGAAATAGTGGAGTTCATAGAATATGAAAGACGACCATATATGTTGAGAAAAAGACATGATCAATTTGAAAATCTCGACGAGAAAGATTTTTCCATCAGATCCAGGTTAAAGAAACAAACTGTGTTGAATATCTTAGAACAGATAGAAGGACAAAGTGAAAATCCAACAGATAGGTATGTATTTTTCATAATTCGAAATGAATAATAATTTTATTCCATTTCCTTTTGTGCACCCAATAGGTATACCTACTTTAAATAAAAACAGACTCTAAAAAAGCAATAAAAGATGTTTTCGTTGAAGTTGCAGTCAATAGGGAATGGCCAGTATGAAGAAGAAATTGTTAAATTTTCAAGCTTTAAAAAAAATTATTATCAAGCAATTTCAGTCAAATTTCCTACTAAAGTTACAGTGCACTTCATTTCAACAATCCAAAGACTACTCGTCGGAAATGAACATGTTATATTTTTGATTAAACTTTTTTTCAGAAATAAATCTGTGTCTCCAATGCTAGCATTGAGGTTTTAAGCTACAGGAAACTTCCTGATATCAGTTGGAGATTTCATAAATATTAGCAAAACTTTGGCGTGCAATATTGTGAAGCAATAGCCTCCTTATCGCCTACATATACTTATATGCCACAATCAGCAGAAGCGATTGCCAGTTTTTTCTAAAAGCTCGATTTCCTTGGGTGACTGGATCCTTAGGCACCCATGTAAAAATACAATTACCTGGTAAGTATCATATTCAATTATCTTATTCATTGAACAATTTTTTATTTCGTGTATTAAATTCGTGTTTTCATGTCTCACTCAAGAGAATTTTTGTCCTCGACATGTGCTATTAAAAAACATTCATTATACGCACTCAATGCAAAAATATCTGATCACTAGAAAATACAGAATAGCCAGAATCATGTATTGGAAGACTTAGGTTTTGAGATATTGCACCTGCTAATTCTTGAATTTCTTTGCAATGAATTGCAATAATTTGTTAATACTAATTTTTTAGATTTCGCGTATCTGTTGAAACACGACCCCTCCAAAATCTCACCATTTTTAGTTTTTTCCTTCATTATAACGTGAGTTACAGTTCGATAACCTCATGCATCAGCAAGTTATTGTTCGATGACCCGAAGACGACAGCACGTATTGATTGCAAACATCAGCAATAATTTATATACAGGGTGTCAATTTGAAAACTTCCCACCCTTAATATCTTCCTTCCAGTAAACAATATGAGTAATCGAAAAAACAGGTCAATTTTATTGTCAAGGGGGACACTTTCAAGGACTATTTGTAGCCCTCGTGGTTCAACCCCCTAGGAGGGGTAGATGTTACCCTTAGAATTTTAAATGGGAAGGGGGGTCAAGTGGCACATCATTTTGATGGGTGTTCAATTCTTGTTCCAATGGTACCCTGACTTATTATTTTTTGATGAGCATTTTCCGAAAAATTGCGTTCTAAACTAACAGAAGTAATTATTAGAACGCCTATACTGAGATGCATGGTTTGGCCAGAACTGGTTAGAATATTAGGTGGTACCGTTCCAACCCTTTAATAGGGGTAACATTAGCTATTAGCTCCAAACACTTTACATAAAAAAGTAGTCTAATAGTAAAACGTAGATGGTAGTAAAGTTGTGTTTATTAAATGCTGAATTTTCAAGTGTCATCGCAGAAATTGTACAGATAGCCTTCCTTTTTTGCTACTTCTGCTGTAAAAAGTTTCTATTTTCCGGCAAAAAATTGGTTATCAAATTTGAACTATGTGGTAGTATTGTGAATACCGTTGTACCTGTTGGGCTGTTTAGGAATTACTTTAATAAGTGTATAAAAGTGCAAAAATGATTTACATTCTTCAAGACAGAATTGAAATGATTGTAATTTATGGCGAAGTTGGAAAGTGCGCACGAAGGGCGGCATGTCTTTTTAACGAAAGACATCCAAATTGTAATGTAAGTCACCGGTATGTGCTTGATTTGGTGAATAAGTTTTACGAAACTGGTTCAGTGACAAATCAAAAAAGAAATAACCCCAGAGTACTAAATGAAGCAGCTCAAATTGAAGTTTTGGGAACATTTGCTGCAGAGCCCACGAGCTCCTTACGATCAGTATCAGAACAGACGGGAATGTCACGCGAGACTATAAGAAAAGCATTGAAAATGGATAAATTTCATCCATATAAAATGCAGATTCTTCAAGAGCTCCACGAGGATGATTATGGTAGAAGAATAGAGTTTTGTGAAATCATGTCTCATCGAGTCAATACCATCCCTAATTTTCTGTTAAACATCTGTTTCAGCGATGAGTGTTAATTTTTTCTGAATGGCAATGTTAATAGACACAATTGTCGCTATTGGAGTGACGAAAACCCACATATTTTTCGGGAAGGGCATACACAAAACACCCACAAAAAGTTAATGTTTGGGCTGGTATTCTTGGAAATGCCACTCTTGGTCCATTATGTCTGGAAGAAAACTTGACTGGCAATCTGTACCTTGATATGCTTGAAGAGACTATCGATCCTCTTATAACTCACGAGCTAGAAACTCAAATTGATGCAGAAGGTAATGAACTTTTGCAGGATCTGTTACATTTCCAGCAGGACGGTGCTCCACCTCATTATTTTCTTCCCGTCCGACCAGTGGTTAAACGAGAGATTTCCGGGTAGATGGATTGGCAGAAGGGGAGCAGTTGAATGGCCTCCGAGATCACCGGATTTAACAGCCTTAGATTTCTTTCTTTGGGGGCATCTTAAATCCGTTGTTTATAAAACACAACCTTCTGATATTGACGAACTTAAAAGACGAATTACAGCAGCATGCCGGTCAATTCCTAGTGAAGTTTTCCGTAATGTTAGAGGGGAGTTCGAAAACAGACTGTATTACTGTTTAGAGCAAAATGGACAACATTTCGAACAGCTAATAAGATAAGCGTAAGTAGATTTTATGTTGGAAATGTCTTTCTCGCAAATTAAATTTTATTGTGTAGAAGGAAAATAACCACCAAATAAAAAATCCCATGCGTAATAAATTTATTCCTGTCATTCAAGGGTTGGAGCGGTACCACCTTCTCTTCTAACCATTTTTATTAAAGGGAGTCAATACAATAATGCATCTCAGTATAGGCGTTCTAATAATTACTTCTGTTAGTTTAGAACGCAATTTTTCGGAAAATGCTCATCAAAAAATAATAAGTCAGGGTACCATTGGAACAAGAATTGAACACCCATCAAAATTATGTGCCACTTGACCCCCCTTCCCATTTAAAATTCTAAGGGTAACATCTACCCCTCCTAGGGGGTTGAACCACGAGGGCTACAAATAGTCCTTGAAAGTGTCCCCCTTGACAATAAAATTGACCTGTTTTTTCGATTACTCATATTGTTTACTGGAAGGAAGATATTAAGGGTGGGAAGTTTTCAAATTGACACCCTGTATAAATACGATATTTGAATTGTAATAGTCAGTAGTCATATTTTATACTTTTATGTAGGTACTGTGTTAAAATAAAAAGTTTTTAAAAACCCTTTTGTTTGAACGAGAAATTTAATTCGTGTTTCGAGGATTTACTATACCATACTTTCAGGTAGTTTTTGAGATTTCTTTTTGAAAATCCTCAAAATTCCATAATTTTTGGTAGCAATGCAAATGAAATAAACAGACAGATCGCCAACCATTCTGCTTTGTTCCCTAGAAGTGAGAGAAATTGTAAGCGAAGCATCACCGACGAGACGAATTACCCTTTCATTTGGCAGAATCTGAAAGTTTCAGTTTGTGTTAAGGGGAGCATTACACATACTCTGGGATAGGTCGGATCCACGCCTTGAAAATCATAATCAGTTCGCGGTGGGTGAAAAAGCTCGTGGCACGAAACAGTTGTACTGGATGATACAAGCCCTTAAACGTAACCTACATTTCAAATTCGATCTCGAAATCTGAAAAGCTGAAGCAGATATCAAAGAAAACATAAAAAATGGAATTTCAACGCTATGTAACGAAGCGTTTGCATATTTATGTGAAAAAAATCGGATTCTCACCTCAAAAAAACTCTTTTGAATTATTGATACTGAATCTGGAAACACCCTGTATTATAAATGCTTATCAAAACTCATTTTGAAGACAGTTTACTCAGTGGTTGTGATGAACAAAAGACTGACTCTGGTGACACCTTAAATGATGAAGAAGTGTAATTGTAGTGCCGAGACATTCGACATTTTCTGAAAATAGTTTACCAATTTTGTCAAAACATTCAAAATATTGTACCAGCATATCTAAATGATTTTGTACCAATATCGCCGAATGTTTTTAAGGCCAAAATCGCTTCAAGAATTTTTCACCCATAATATTTTTGAAATATCCAAGCAATATTGAAGTAGAGGCACGAAATGTTCACATTTTTTGTTCTTGCCAATACCATTTTTGAATATTTTTTTTATACAGTGTCTTTCAAAAGTTCGAGAACAGTCTCATATTTCAGAAATGGTTGAAAGTAAGTTCATGAAAATTTCTACAGGAAGCTTTTTGATGATGCCCGACTCAATGATGATATTGGCAATGTTGGCAAATCCATTTTTTCCATATATTGGGGGTAATTAAATTTTTTTCAATGGAACACCCCATTTACTTTGAGATCTGACATTTCGAGACATAATTACTAGGATAGCACTTGGAAATAAATAGGGTGTTCCATTTGGAAAAATTGAGTTAACCTCAATATCTGAAATACTGTATATTTGGCAGCATTGCCAATATCACCAATGAATCGGACATAATCAAAAACCATTCTTAGGATATATTTACGAATTTTCTTCCAGCCACTTCTGAAATATTAGATCGTTCCCAGACTTTTTAAAGACACTGTATTTCATGATATGAATAAAATCGACAAAGTCGAAGTAGCCTTACTCTCCAAATGTTTCTACCAAGTGAAAAATATAAGGCATAAATCTGACAGAAAACAACCACTTTTCTGGCTATTGCCACAACGGATATTGAACTACATCTGGTAGATATTTGTGCCACGTTCATATTCATATTCATATTTTCCACTTGGAAATATTTGGAGAGGAAGGGTACGTCGACTTTATCGATTTGATTTATATCATTTAATTGTACTCTCAGGCAGAATATTCGAACTTGTTCGAAGTTTCGCATCTACTCTTCCTGGAGTCTTCTTCTTCTTTCTTAATTTTTGTCCGTGTGCTTCCTATTAGCGCTATCTGGACATGCCACGATGCGAGAAATCCGTTCCCATCCGGCCTCTAACCGGCGTAGACAGCGTGTCTTGCCATATACATCCCATATTAATTTACACTTTTTAATTCTTAAAAAAAACTATAATCTTGGGTCGATGCACGTTCTCAGATGGCGGACATTACACACATTAACCTGACTTCCAACACAAGCCCGCCGTCTGACCTCAACCACTGCCGGAAGTCGAATGATTCTTGGAGTCTTTGCTTTCACGAGGAGTGCTCATTGATTTTCCTTGCGGATGGCACTGCTACTGACTTACTATAAGACGCTGCTTCATCCGTAGGGAATTATCAGATAAACAATTGATTGTAATTCATTGGACAGGGACGAGAAGATTCTAAAGTTGTCAGACTTACCCTTGCACTGATGAGAGGCAAGAACCCCGAAACATGTCTGCAGGTGGTCATCCCCAGCAAAATGAAGGATAATCATTTATTTGTTTACAATACGCACTTGCAAGTAGTTGTTTTCGTTAGACTTCTGCCTCATATTTTCGACTTTGTCGATTTTAGTCATATAATTTAATGTTACTCTCCTGCAAAACCTTCGAAGTTTCACACTGTATTTCCATAATTCTGTTCCAGTAGTATTATCTCAATATATTGAACGTTTCTAGGGCAATGTTGTTTCAAGAATACTGCGCCAGCACAAAGTGTGATACTTGGGTTGCAATGTATATTTCTCATTACACAAGAAATCCCACCTTATAGATGAAACGAAGAGGAAATGAAAACATCCACTTTAATGGAAAATTTGATACGCTTTATATCTGAGCATTTTTCATGTATTAATATTTTATTATAAATTCCGGGCAGATGAACACAATTCATACTGGAATGTTTTCAGACAGAGATTCTAAATTGATTGGAATTTCTGGTATGAGTTAGGTGGAGTTATTGTTAATAGGAATACCGTGCATTTTTTCAAAAGCTTTATGTGTTTCCATTCGGCTGGCCGGAGCAGTAGCGTGTCTCAAAAATTAACAGAGAATTAATTCAATTTTACGAAATCGGTATATTTAGTGATTATCCCAATGGTATTTATTTTCGATAGACATTATATATCACGTAGGTACATATTATTTAATTCAAATACTATCTGAAAGTCTTTGCGGAGATTTGATTATTACTATTATTAGGAAAAAAAGTTAATTTAGAGATTTTTCATATCTCGGATAATAGCCAGAAAATATAGAAAACCACAGAATATTAGATCTTGGGCCTGCTAACAAAAAGTCAATTAATTAATGAACATACAGGGTGGGCACCGAAAACGAAACAGATCGAATATCTTCAAAATAATGTGTTGTGAAAAAAATGCAAAACCCGTCTATTTTTAATCCAAAGCGGACATCTTACTATCATAACCTCTACTGTCCTACCACATCCCCCACTCCTTGGTCACTATCACCCACACAATTTGAATAGCTTCCTAACTTTTTATTTTGACGCCCTTTTGCGGGAAAAAGAACTATTCCATATTTCTAATTAT
Source organism: Chrysolina oricalcia (assembly GCA_944452925.2). Classification (NCBI taxonomy): domain Eukaryota; kingdom Metazoa; phylum Arthropoda; class Insecta; order Coleoptera; family Chrysomelidae; genus Chrysolina; species Chrysolina oricalcia. The sequence goes on from OX101818.2 coordinate 20,941,337, forward strand.
GATACTTCATTTGCAAGCAAATTTGACATAAATTCGGTGACAATGCACTGTGGAATTTTTCAAATGGAAAATACAAAATGGTGGCTTCAAAATGGCAGACAAAATTAGCAGTTATGGTCCGATTCGATTCAAAATTGATATGTTGTGGTTTACAGGGTCGGAAATTATGATTTAAATTATGAAATTATGTTTGTCTGTAAAAAACAAGATGGTGGCTCCAAGATGGCGGAAGAAATTTGTTATTATGGTGCGATTCGAATCAAAATAAGGATATGGAGATTTTTAGGGTCAGAAATTTTCAGCCAGGTTCTTTTGAAGAGTTACGTCAACGTATTATTACCAAATTTCGTCAAATAACCCAGACATGCTCCAAAACGTCAGACAACGTTTCGAGACCAAATTATACTCATGTGTGGCAGTGAATGGATAACACTTCGAGCATCTACTGTGAATTGATGTAGTATGGAATGATTTTAGACTAATTAAATAATGTGAATTGTTCACATCAGCTTTCAAATCCAATATCATAAGTTGGAATAAGAAACAGTTGTTTTTTCCGCAAGAGGGCGCCAAAATGGAAAGTTAGGTAGCGAACACTCACATGTCTGAATTTCTTATGGAATTGCCTTTTCAATGCTGTGTCACACTCAGTACTTTCCATATTCGAATTGTATGAGTGACCAAGGAGTAGGGAGAGAGGTATGGCAGTTGAGGTTATGATAGGCAGATGTCCACTGTGTATTTGAAATCGAGGTGTTTCTGCATTTCCTTCAAAACACATGTGTTTTGAAGAATTTGTTTTCGGTGCTGGGTCGAACCGGACCATAATTACGAATTTCGCCCGCCATCTTGGTTTCTTGCATTGACTAAAAAATCATTATTTCTGACCCTGAAAGTCCCCACATACTAATTTTGATTCAAATCGGACCATAATTACAAATTTTGTCCGGCATCTTGGAGCAACCATCTTGTTTTTTTTTTCACAGACACACAAATCATAATTTCCGATCCTGAAAACCACCACATATCAATTTTGAATCGAATCAGACCATACTTGCAAATCTTGTCCGCCATTTTGGAGCTGCCATTTTTTTTCTTGTTTAAAAATTCCATGATGCATTGTCACCATATTTATGTCGAATTGGCTTGCAAATGAAGTATCCTAATTTGGAATAGGGTACAGTTGTTTTTACCGCAAGAGGGCGCCAAAATAAAAAGTTAGGTAGCATGGCTAATTCCCTTATGAAATTACCTTTTTAATGATGTGTCACACTTACTACTTTCCCTATTAAGTAACTGAGTAAGTAATTTATTAATGCAATGGACACTACAGTGTATAATAGCACAAGTCATCAAAAAGAGTTACAACATAATAAAAGATTGCTTAAAATAGAGTTACATAAGGTACATGGATAAAATGTGACACATGAGTTAAAAGACTTTGCACAAATACTAGTTCATTTTATTTAAAATAACTTCAAAATATGAAGTCAATCATTAAGTAAATGCTGAATTATTCCCAGCTAGGAACTCATCAACTGTATAGAAGCAAATTTTAGCTAAGCATCTCTTGATTTTTTGTTTGAATTGAGTGAGGAGTTTGATTCATTTTGGTGTATGTTAAAATCTCCAGTCAGCACTACATACCTAGAAGTTATCGCTGATGTTAAGTTATTTTCTTTGTTCGGGTGATATTGACCAAGGGGTGGGGGAAGAGATATAACAGTTGAGATTATGATAGGAAAATGACTCCCTTGGATTAAAAATCGACGTGTTTTTGCATTTTTTTTTCACATGTGTTTTGAAGATTTTCGATCTGTTTCGTTTTTGGTGCCCCACCCTGTATATAGTTCTTACCCCACAAGAAATTTCGGAAATAGTGAAATCATATTCCACCTATCTGGCATATACAATCCAGAGGGTTCTAGCAAAATATACTTAAAGATATATACAAGGAACCAATAAAATAAACGGATTTTGCTCTACTCAAATAGTACATACGGTATCGAATAATGGAGGGTGTGAAGTAGAATTTGTGAATAGCTATGTTGGCAATAATAAAGAATTAGGTCACATAATTTTGTCTAAATCTGAAAGAGAAACTATAGCTGCCAAAATTGCTGCTAAAATATCCTTCCAAACCATCCTTGAAGAAGTCATCTACAGTGATCTACATTTTTGTATAGCTTTTTATCAATGTGCAGAGAAAAATAATTATGTTAACCTGGGTGGAACTTTTTTACATGATCTCTCAAACTACTAATATCGTAAATATTTGTTACGAATAGTGTACCAAGTCATTCTGAACAATTTAGTCAACAAAAAAATCAGTTATCAAAAAAACCCACCTAAAGATGGATTCAGTCAACTTGAGCACAAGCATTATCATAAACATAACGATAACATCAAAGGTTTCTAGTATAAACTCAACATTGTTGTATAAATAGCGCCATTTGATATAACAGATTCAACTTTCGCTTTTAACATATATTTCAGCACAATTTTAAATTGATGTTGACTAAATGCAACTTAACAAGTCTAAAAATCATTCTATTACTTCAAAACTACAACAATCACTGACAGCGATCAAAAATGAAATCGGTATCCGTTGATTTTATTGGCTCCTTGTATTATATCTTTGAGTATCTTATGCCAGAACCCTCTGGATTGTATGTGCCAGATCGATCGCAATTTTTCATGGGGTGAAAACCATATACGTCTATTGATAAATTAACTTTTTTTCTCTTATTCAAAATTTCCTTCAGAATGTTGAATGTTTCTGCCTTCTTTACACTCTCGTCGGAGGTACCTTCCATTATTTTTGATATATTTTCCAACAAAATACCCTGTAAAAAACCTCACAATGAATATTTCCATCGTATGTTAAAAATACCATATAAAGCGGGACATTTTCGATCAATTACAGCGAAAAATTCCCGGCGGGACATTTTCAGGCTGAAAATTACCCGCTCGGTCCGTGTATCTATAGTAACGATTGTTAAAATGTACATTTGTCATCTTGACAGGCATAAATACTGAATTTTAAACGTCGTTGAAATGTCACGTTTCGGGAATGATTCGATAACTGCACATACATTATTGTTTTAACTCCAGAAATATTCTACCGAATTACACTCGTGCATCAAAATAAACCTGATAATTTTCCATTCAAGCATGTTGTCAGTAAAAAAACTACATTCGGTTATTTTCGTATTCGGCTAAAAGAGCCCTCCTCCTTCGGAGTCGGGCTCTTTCGACAAAATATGAAAATAGTATGCAGTTTTTAGACAACATGCTTTCATGGAATATTATCGGTAATTTTGAAGCACTTGTGTAATTACTCCCGAAAACATTATTCAACAGAGACGTCTCTTCAAAACTAACCAATTTGTTCCTAAACGATCAGTAAATTAATCATTTCAGATGATATGGACAATATTGCTATCCACCGAAAGCTAAGGTAATTTTAATAAAGTTCTTCATACATTACTTTATGTTTAATATGTCCAGAAAAAAAACATCACCCAACATATTAAAAAAGGCTTTTGAGATGTTTATTTGTTCCCAATAAAATAACTTTGATCCTTACCTAAATGTCACACACACTGCACACATGAGGAATTTTTATTTTGAATTTGCTGCGATCGCAATGCGCATGCGAAACTACGGGATCAAAAGTAGAATTGGTACGGCTAGACGCTTGTGGTCGGAACTATACCTTATAGATCATATTCAGTTGTCGGGGTGTGAAACAGCTCTTGGCACCAAAAAGATAACCAAGAGATCGAACGGAGATACGATACCGATTGGAACGACAAATCAATTCAGATAATGGCTGATGTGGAATGAAATGAAGAATACTGTGGGAGTTTTAGTGTATCATCATATTGCACTACAAATAGTGAACTGCCCCCTCAAATTGGACCCACCCGGTATAATGATACAGAGCGGCATGTGTCGTGCCGTTTTATTATTGTGTGTGGCGCAAGCGATACACATCATGAGCATTTGTGTCTAATTATAAACCTAGAATCTCGCAATGACTACGTATCCAAGCGAATGCTTTGAACAAGTCTAGCAGGAATTCTGAAATGCTACGGAGAAAACCGTAAATGAACTGAATCGGGAATACCAATTAGGTTGGGTTGCCGTGGATCCGTTTTCTGATGCGAAACAACTTCTCTTGTTAACGAGTTCATCAACACCATATACAGGGTGTGACAATAAGATTGGTCCACCTGACACCTTGATCTTGTCCTTTGATGGGTGTATACAATTCGATGTCAGTGTGCCACGGTGGCGAAAGTAAAATAAAACGCCACCGCGAATGTCGATAGCCTTCAGTTATTCGCGATCACCACGTAGTGGGTAACATCTACATTTTGAAATTTGTACGTAAAACTCCGGGAAAATAAACATTCTGCCATAAGATCTAGTGTTAGTAGATTGTTGATTATTTCATTGTCGTTCTATATTTAGTTTGATTTTTCTGATTCAATGCGAAAAGCATAGATTTGATTTGACTCGTTAGTCAAAACAATTTTGTTCATTGCTGCAGTGCACTTATTACTGATCTGCAAATGTGTCCATGTACTCTTTTCAAAGAAACCAGAAATTAGTTAAAACACAAGAAATTATACTGAAAATCGGGAGGCCAAAATATGTGAACAATTAATTTTGGGATATTTCAAACCCAGTAAGAGAATTTTTGTTTGTAATTCGTGTGTTACTTCACAATAATATTGAAACACACTAGTTCATGTTCAACACAGCAAACTTCACGTTATTTATAATTTACAATGGTAAATTGGCAACAAATGGTAAACTATAACACTTTCCATACAGGTATTAACTCCGCCCTCTTTGCTCGATTCATTTATACTGTCCGGTTCATTCTCTTATCTCCATTGAGTCCTCTAGTGTTGAGTGTTGTGGCATAAATCTAATCATGTTCTAGACACAAGAGGTAAGACATTAAAACGATTGATTAAAAGGGCTATTTCCACTTCAAATATTCCAGAAACTATAGTTCATCAAGGAAACGAAAATAATTTTGTAGACAAAGTTGAAGAACTCGTTGCTCATCAACATTCTCTACCTCGCAAAACAAAACATGATAACTGCCTTCCCTACGACTACTTTTACCTCCTAAACACTGAAATATCAGCCAAATAAATCTTCCCCACATGCATTTCTAAAGAAGCACTCGAAAGTTGAGAGTTAGAAGTAGAAATTCAATGATAGAATTCATGTCCTTTGTTTTCCCGGAGTTTTGGTGCGCCACCTGGTGCCAATGGTGATCACGAATAGTAGCAAATCGGCGTACTTCAACTCCTTTCTCATATTCTATAGACTTTTTGATTGAATGAAATTTTGTCTGACTTTGTCTGAAGCTCATCATTCAGGGACTTTGCTGAAGTAGTTTAGGGATGCAGTTAAAAAAATTGTTAAAATTGTTTTTTCCGTTAACCAGCTGTCGTCCCCTTACGAACGGCAGCCCTCAGAAGTCGAAACTTGTGCGAGCTAAGGATTAACGAGGTCTTACCTTTTTACGAAAAAGTTCTGCAGTCGCTGGGTTCGAACCTTTGACTGGCAGCCAAACGTGATTGAAACAATGTCGCTTTAACCACTCGGCTACCTGGCCCCGCGAGAAGAAATATAATTGAGTCCAACCAAGTTCTGAAAACGGAGACAAATACAGTCTCCCAAACGTCAACGTTTCTTTAGAATAGAGATTTTTTTGTTGATTTTGACTTATTTTTTCATATTCATTACCAAAAACTATTTTTTATTTAATTCGAAATAAAAGTCTTGTAAACACAGTATCTTATCGGGGCAAATTCAGTTTTTGCCGTTTCACACTACAACGATTTAAATTTTTTTTCTAGCCTGTTGAAGGTTGAAAAACGCAGAAAAAGGTGTCAAGAAGTCAATCTCAGATACCAGAAGTATTTGACAATACAACAATAATAATGACAGTCGTAATGGTGCCAGGTAGCCGAGTGGTCAGAGCGACATTGTTTCAATCACTTTGGCTGCCAGTCGAAGGTTAAAATCGTAGCGACTGCATAATTTTTTCAGATGGCCCGAGAAAGTGCTAGGCATCGCACTTAAAAAAATAAGACCTCGTCAAAACTTAGCTGGCACAAGTTTCGACTTTTCAGAGCTGCCGTTCGTGAGGTGGCGACAGCTGGTTAACGGAAAAAACAATAATTTTTTCTCAAATTAATGAGAGGATGGAAGGACGGAGAGCACCAGGTAACCGATATCTGAAGCCGAACAACGCTAGACGAGGTCGGGCTTTGGATGGGTGACCAACGGACTTCTTTTCTAGATTCACCTCGAATCGTGCTAGGAATCGCATGTAAAAAAGTAAGATATAGTTAATCCCTGACTAGCACACGTTTCGACTTTTGAGGGCTGCAGTGGACGACAGCTGGTTAACGGATTTTTTTTCATTTATTTTGTTCCACCAGTTAATTGCTTATCAAATCATGAGGCATATATTCTTTGTCAACCGAAATCCAAAATATGAAAATGCCAATGTTTGAGGCTTCTCCACACTATCTACATATTCTACCAATCTACTGAATTCATTCAGATTTTCAGAAAGATATTTGGTGACTTCTATTGGATTGATATCTAGTTTAATCAGAAAATTCATCAATTGGATACTGAACTCCATCAACATTTTCTACATTTGGACTTCGGTCTCCGTCTTTCTTATTCGTTCCAAAAATAGTGTTTTTTTTGTACTAGTGAAACGAATAACTACTTTCTACTCACGTAACTGAATTGGCATTTAGCGTGCGGATATGTACTGCTCTGAATGAGAAATAGAAACATACTTTACTGTCAAAGAAAACATGTCCTCACTGGCCAAAAGTTCAGAAAAAGTTAAGAGTTATAATAATATGTTGTATATATTGCATATCAATGTAGTTTCATATATCACAGTAATTACATAATGTACAGCTTAGCAAATCTATCTGTGCCTCTGAATATTAAGTGCAAGGTAGAACAACCGCTGTCCTTCCTTATCCTTCTCGATTAAAGTTGGTAGCGGATATTAACCCTCTCTGTTTATGGTTCGCACATCTCTGAGGCACAGATAAATTTGCCAAGCTGTACGTCAAGAGTGATAAGTTTTTCGTTATGAATACAAGTGAAGTATTTGAAGTATTTTTATGGATATCAAAACTAGAAATATAAAATTTATTAGACTATCAGTATGTGGTAAGGAATCTGGAATCTGAGGGTGAGGAGGAATTATTCTATTTCATTTAGTCCGTTTTAAAAACGGTCTATTTTTTTTCAGTCCTGACTTAGTGAAATTTCACAATTCTCAGCATCATATCTGAAACAAAAAATTTATATGCGTATACGTATTTACCAATAATATTTTAATCTGTTAATTTTTTATTTTCCAGAATCAAAATGAAGATGGAAGCAACATCAATTTTATAAGATTTTCAACTCAATATTGTAACAAATTAATGCCAGATCCTTCTCAGTTCCCGATTTCATTAGACAGAGCACTCGCCCGTAGGAAACCGGGTTCGATTCCCGTCCCGGAATATCTGATTTTTCAACAAATTATCTAATGAGAAGATTCTTGATTAATTTCCTCTATGCATATCCCAATTTTCTGGATGTATTTCAATAATCAATGATAATTTATTATTAAAAACATTATTCTTATTATTACATAATTATCAACATAATATGCCATATTTCTGAGCTTCATTTGAAGTTTCAAGGCTCAAGCTCATTGTGAAACTAGTTTGAAATCAATTGCAAAATTATCACTATTATAATAAAAATTTTATAAAATAATATGCATTGTCATCTCCTCTCGAACTATTTTCGAACTATTTTCAAAGTCAATAGCTCATCGACAAGTTAGCTTGAAATCGATTGCAAAATGTTTACCTGTTCCTTCTTTACCTCATGCTCATCTTAAACATATTGCTGAATACCCATTTTGATAGCGAAGTTATTTGCACCAATATAATATATTTACTACCAAGCAAGTACTATTTTATATTTCTGTCACATCCTTCCGGAAGACAGTTGATCTACCTGCTAATAGTAATTAATTAGTAGATTCCAACAGATCTTGGGGAATTACCAGCTTCAAATTTAGTAAACAATTATCATAATTGAATAAGAGTTATGAACATTTTCGTAAGTAACAGTACTTCCTCAGCAATCTGATATCCTTCGATCATTCTAGGTTATGCCCATTTCAATAACCTGGTTTACTGCTTGTGAGGAAATCATTCGATCTGAATTCTAGCCAATTTCAATTACACTATTTTAGTTTTAAAATTTTATTTCTAAAAATTAACAATAATGAGGGGCCATTACAGTTGTAAAGTGTAAATTTTTTCTTTATCAATTTTCACCTAAGCTTTGCACCTCTTACACCTAAACATCGTGAGAATGGTTCTACGCAAAATATCAATACATCAGAAATAACAGACAAAAATTATATGAACATGTATGGATAAAATAAGAACTTCCATGAAATTGAAAACTTAAAAGCAATGGTGACCAAATATTCGAAGAGATTGAAAACCCGGAAAGAATGAACAGTATAACTAGTAGGCATAGCTGATAATTACTTCATAGGAACACCATAAAAAATGTATTAAAAATAACCAATTTTGACTTTTTCCCTGCTAGTTGAGGAAAAATGTTTCAACGGACATAACACTGACAAAATAAAAAAAAAGATATGAAACTGACATTATCATATTATCATTGTCGTGTGTCTGCACTCATCTACCCATTTGCATTTGTTCATCATATATTTCCAAGAAACTCAATACGATAATAATATTGTAAAAACAGCTCAAGAACGATGTAAATTATGATCGAATAACACCACCCGATCATAACAGCCAATTAGGAGAAATAGGGCCATCCTGTCGCAATATTCGTCACCAATACACTGAAAAACTTCGCGATATTTCCACTGATTGCAAGGATTTTCTCATTATTCTTCACGACATTTTCCGAGGAATGTTGAGCGCCATACGCAATATTCCAATCAATGCAAATTGATGGAGTAGGTTATTATTAGATTAATACTACGTTGGTGTGGGGTTATGCAAATAACGTAATAATTTATTCAAATCATATTTCGATATAACGTGATGTGCTTCAACGTCTTTAAATTTCCAAGTGCGGAGTTGAATTTTGATGTTGAACAAAGAAATTGCCACATTTATGAATCATCTCGTTGATTTGCTTGCCAAATCTGGAAAAAGTATAGTCCTATAGTTCCAACTTCAAAGGACCCCGCAAACTCCTTATGGAATTTGGGACCCGGTGGATTTTTTTGAATATTTGGTATGATTTAGTCCATGTAATTCTCAACCAATGTTACCATTGCGCCAACCCAAAAAAAGATTAAACAACGCAAAGAGTTTGTAAGGAGTAATGTTCTAATCCATTCTGTCCTAGCAAGAAATAACATTACGTAGATAGTTGAGCACAAGGAAATCAAACACAAAAATTTTGTTCGGAACATTAATCTAGTCTGAACCAGAACTTACTAACCTTATGTCATTTGAATGAGAGAAAATTGAACAAATAATGTTTGTAAAGAGTAATGTTTTAGTCTGTCCTAACCAGAAATAGCTAACTTCACGTAGATATTTGAGCACAAGGATATAAGGCACAAAATTTCTGTAAGAAGAATATAAGATAGACATTTCAGCGAGAGGAAATCAGATACACAGTTTTAAAATGTTGTGAGGAGTGATTTATTAGTCTGTTCTGATCAGAACGAACTAACGTTACGTAAAGGTTTGAGTGTTTGGCAATTAAACACAAAATAATCATAGAAAGTCATCAGTCCTAATTCGTAAAGCCCTAGTTGTGTAAAATTAAGCGTAGTCTGCAATTAATGGATTTTGACCCTTTTTAGGATTGATTGGACACCTGTCGAAATATCGACCACCAAGAAAAAAAATACTCCGAAGTGATGTCATATTGTTTTATCATTACATAACAACTTACATCGAGTACTAGAGTGCGATTTAAAATTAAAATACATTCTTTTCGCTTTGTATCAATTTGCTCCATAAAGGGCTGAAACAGCAGGCTTCTAGGTTTCGTCCAAAATTCGAGTACCGAATTATTAAAAACAGGTAGTAGGTCAGCAATTCGAGGTCGCTAGCCTAACCACGTTATTTTATTCTGCTGAATAAATAATTCTTACGAAATGTCATGAAGAAATCGAATTGATAAAATTGAAAAAGCATCTGATGATGAGTGAGTTATTAATATGAACACGAGGATGACAAAGTACTTTCGTAGTTGCTATTAAGAGAGATATAATTAAGAGTATACATGTGAAAAGAATTCTTATATTATATGGATCAAAACATAGGCAGTTATAGGTCAGATACGAAGAAAGATAAACTGAAAAGATCATTATTGCTTGGGAGAGTGAATAAGATGTCTGAATTGCAGCATATGCCTGATGAAGAAGTCAATTGACACGTCTGTACGGATAAAAACCAAAGAGCAAACGTGGTGTATCATGAGGAAATAAAGAAAAATGTGGACTTCCCATAATACTCAACAAGAAATTATTGAACATAGAAGAAAACTAATACTGTTCTAGATATTATAAATGGGTTGATGTTAAATTCTTCTCAACATATGATCGCTTTTTATTATATAGGAGTGATGTACTTGTGGTCTGATGGGGATGGATATAAATCCATCTTTCAGACAAACTCCATAAGAAGTTTGTCTGAAAGATGATACGAATAGATTTTGAACTCGTCTCTCTGAAACAGCCTCTTGTTCAAATTTTGTAATTTGTCCATACTTCGACATCCTCTGCTCATATCATCTGACTAATGTGAAAATGCATTTATTTACAACCATACATGTAATACTGTCGTTACTAACGTCATTGAAGGTTGGGAAGTATCACATTACACACCTATACTTCCTGACCTCACTTCCCGCCCTCACTTCCCGCCTTCATTTCCCGCCCTCATTTCATCTATTCTAGATGAATATTTTTTATATTTAAAAAAATAACACATTTTTTGACAAATTCTAAATACCTATTTGATGGCAAACAATATAAAACAACAATGAACTAAAATGCAACAGACTAATTATTGATATTAATCGTTAAATTTGAATTATTTTAAGCGTTTATTGAAATATTTATGCCTGCACCAGCGCTGGATCCTCCAACAGTTGTTGTCTCTTTGGGCGACAAATTAATTTCATGTTGAATGACTGAGGTTTGTGAACTACTTGCAAAAGTTACAGAAGACATGGCACATTTTGCCGTTTTAGTAAGGCTAGCAGTTTCCCATGTTTCAAAATATCACTTTTTTCTTCAATTTCTAGCATCGTTCGTATCATACTGTACATTGCCCACAAAGTAGACGGCTTCTTTTGTCTAGTATGTTCTCCAAAATATGCCAGGAGTACACTTTCGGAACCGATATTTTTAACCTTTTTTTCTTCGCACCACTTCCTATATAATTCAGATAATTTCAGATACCGATGCTTACTTTTCTCTGGCACCAAGCCCTAGACTGCTGCGTGAGCAGCCTGTCGTACTTCTGGTGGGGTACAATTCATAAATTCTTCGTCGGAAGACATGTTTTTCAATTTATTATTCGCGAATTTAATATCCGACTTTATCTGACATTTATTGACTTTATCTGACATTTATTTATACTGGTGACAATTGTATACGGCGATGTTGTAGTAAATAACAGAATGCAACTTTGCATGAAATACTGATATCAGTGATCTAGTATCTAGCTTATTTTTTAGAGATTCAATAAGGTTATACAGGGCAATTCAATTTCGACCCCCACCATGGGATCTCCTAAACTATAGGAGATTCGTCGAAGCTTAAATTGGGGCAAAATTGCGTATTCTGGTGCTCAACAAAATACTGTTTTGAAACTTGGAAAATTCCGAGTATTTCCGGAAATATCGGGAAAAAACTGAAAATGGGAATTTTCGTTTTTATTTCTATAGTTATTTGACAACATAACTCAAAACCAAAGGTACATTTTCATTGATACTTTTTTTTAGCTACACGTTTTCATATTTATATTTACTATCCAACGTTTTGTCTTCTGGCATTCATCATCAAATTTTTTTCTGTTATGGGTGCCATATTGTTTTTTTATACAGAAAAATAGTGATTCTCATTCTGAGTTCATTGATGTATAATTTGTTATGAATTGCACTTCTGAAACCACAGATATTAACAAAACAACTTCATCTGAGATGGTCATGACTCCATCCAAAAAGTTTGCACAAATACTTCAGTCGAAATGTCCTCATTCTCAACTGAAGAAATACGAGATATGTTGAAACTTTATTATAAATTTGATAGGAATAGTACGAAAACAGCACAAATTTATTTTGAATTATATCCGGAAAGACAACAGCCGGATAGAACATTATTCGGAATTTTGGACAAACACTTGGCTGAGTACGGTGCGTTTAAAAAACCAAGATTGAAATATGGAAGCAGAATGGAACAAAATATTAGACGTAACTTATTAGCCGAGGTTAAATAATTGTTCATTCCATATTCGAAGAAGTATAATTATTTTTGGTACCTTTTTAGATAAATGCAGATCCTTCCAAATCAACTCATCAAGTCTCGGCAGAAATGGATGTGCCACAGACGAGCGTTTGGAGGAAATTCAGAAAAAGTGGTTTGAAATGTTATAAGATACATATTTCACAAAAAGTACATCCAGGTGATCTGAGATGATGAAATTCTGTAGCTGGCTCTCGAATAGGGTAGACCCTACAAACTTCTTGAAAAACATTATTTGGACCGATGAAAGTACTTTTTCGAACTGTGGTGTTTTTAATAGAAATAATGAACACATTTGAAGTGAAAATAATCCACGACACTTCAGAAAAGTCAGACCACAAGTTCGGTTTCGTTTGAATGTTTGGGCTGGAATTCATGACGACCGAATACTTGGACCTCATTTCTTCTCTAATATTTTGAACGGGGAAACCTATCTTCGGTTCTTAAGAAATGAATTCGAAGAATATATGGATACGTTTCCCCTTGTTAATTGTAACAGCTGCTGGTTTCAGCACAACGGGGCTCCTCCACACAATGAAAGAGTAGTTTGCGAATATTTGCACAAACGATTTCCTAATAGGTGGTTAAGAAATTCTGGACCAGTGAGGTGGCCGGCAAGGTCACCTGACCTTACAGTTTTGGATACTTTCTTGTGGGGCACTTTGAAGAACAGAATCCATGGAGAGCAATAATATGACACAGTAGATGAACTTAGAGACAATATCATCACGCAATTCAGGTCTATCAGAAGAAAGGATATTGTTAGGGCTGTTCTTAATTTGAGACGACGAGCTCGGTTATGTATTTAAGAGAAAGGCCATCATTTCGAACACTTGTTGTAATACTTTCTGTGCATTTTTTTACAAGCTCATGATTTCATTCTTGTTTTTTGAAACGCACCGTACTCAGCCAAGTGTTTGCCCAAAATTCCGAGTTATGTTCTATCCGGCTGTTGTCTTTCCGGATTTAATTCAAAATAAATTTGTGTTGTTTTCGTACTAGGTATTCCTATCAAATTTATAATAAAGTTTCAACAAATCACGTTTCTCTTCATTTGAGAATGATGACATTTCGACTGAAGTATTTGTGCAAACTTATGATGTTTAATGAGTTCTGACAACTAGTGTTTATTAAACAAAAAATTTTCGATGGAGTCATGACCATTTCAGATGAAGTTGTTTTTTTTAAATATCTGTGGTTTCAGAAGTTCAAATCATTACAAATTATACATCAATGAAATCAGAATGAGAATCACTATTTTTCTGTATAAAAAACAGTATGGCGCTCATAACAGAAAAAAAAGTTGATGATGAATGCTAGAAGACGAAACGTCGGATAGTAAATCTGAACATGAAAACGTGTAGCTGAAAAAAAGTATAAATGAAAATGTACTTTTGGTTTTGAGCTATGTTGTCAAATAACGATAGAAAAAAATAAAAACGAAAATTCCGATTTTCAGTTTTTCCCGATATTTCCGAAAATACTCAGAATTTTCCATTTTCAAAACAGTATTTTGTTAAGCACCAGAATACACAACTTTGCCCCAATTCAAGCTTCGACGTATCTCCTGTAGTTTAGGAGATCCCAATGGTGGGGGTCGAATTTGAATTGCCCTGTATAATTGTTTTAAATTCTCAGCTGTGAACTCTATATGTTCTCGCCATGTAAAATTAGTGCTTATAGGATTCGTTTCAGAAAATTAAGTAGAAATCATGTAAGCTTTGAGATGAATTTGTAGATTCCATACATACTGTTCTAGTTCACAATAAGCCTGTTCCTGTAACATATCAGTCATTAAAATGATTCAGTACTGAATTACTAAGGTTATTCATTTCTTCTGTAGTTTCTCTTGATAAGATGATGGAAATGTTATATGCGTAAAGTCATGTTGTTAGGAAGATCATTCGCATATAGTAGAAATATCAGTGGCCTGAGAACACAGCCTTGTGGTGTCCCAGTTGTACCTGGAAATTTAGCCAACACTTAATCAATCTGTGTCACCTGGAAATATCTATTTGCCAAGAAAGATACTATGAGCTAATTGATGTTTCATCGAATACACGTGTTGAATAGTCTTTCTGATACGAATTCGAAATTCAAGGTGTTAAAAGCTCTACTTCAATCGAAAAAAAATCCAATAACAATATTTCTTCCATCCATTAAATCATGAACTTGTAAACATGTTCTGTTACACATCCAGGAAGTGGCTAAAGCCACTGTTGCTTGACCGGACTGTGCTGTATCGACTCATTCGCTATAGTTGTTTTCTCGTGGATAATACCGCGAGTTCTCGCAATACTATCGATAGTAATTCTGTCAGAAATCAACGAGATCACATTGCTTGGTAACACCACGAGTCCTTCAGGAAGAGTTGTGCTACCTCAAAGCAATTTGATCAAGTTTTTGATTTCTGATAGAATTATCGATAGTATTGTGAGCACGAGTAGTATTTATTGAGATAATTTCACGAACCAACAAAGTTAAAAATGTTCCATTGTCGTGAATTCTTCAACGGTTATAGATAATGCCTGATAGACATTCATATTAGTAGCAAGATGATATTTAGTTCTCCGTTGTTGTTTGGATACGTGGTTGCCATGACAAAGTGGTATTACCGGCTCGAAAGCAAGGGAGTGCGTATTATCGAGGTATACGTCTCTTATTGGTCCTAATATTGCAGGAAAAGAGGGTTTCATGTGGCGAGTGAAATTACCAGTAGTAATATCCCAACAAAATGCTGAATTTTCAAAAAATTCTTTCATCTTGCAGTCACGAAGACTGTGTTGCTTAGAAACACCACGAGAGCTTGCTCGAGTGGTGTTTTGAAGAGAAACAGTTTGAGCGACTGGTAAGGTGAAAGTATTTTGAAAATTTTGCATTTAGAAGGGATATTCGATCAGACAATTTCACGAATAAAATAAATTATTAAGGACTAAATGCGTTTTGCAGGAACGGTTCATCATGTGTCATCAGTCAGTTGTGAAACTATGGAAACTATGGAAACGTATAAATGAGGAAAAAGGGAAACACCGATTTGAAAATACCACGGGATGGAGACAGTGTTTTCGAAAAGTCCTTTTTTCATTGGTTTGAATTCAAAAAATGATGGCAATTGGTTGGTTTAATATATAATATGAGGGAAATTGTCGATACAATATAACGACTGGACATGGAATGAATTATCTTCATTGAGAAATAATGTAACAAAATAATAATAGATGTAGATATTTCTGAAAGACTAGCTGAAAATAGATTTTACTGCTTATATATATATATGTTATGTCCATTCTAGAATATGGGTGTGTAGCCTGGTATCCACGATATGATTGTTATGTCAAATGGATAGAAAGACTGGCAGAAAAATGTTTGAGAAGTTGTGCTTGGTAAATTGCATTGTTTTAGACGATGTAGTAACTTGATTACTTATATTTCGGACGTCCATCATCTAAATGGTTGAAAGATTTCTATCTCTTTCAAATTTTTCACATCGTTTCAATTGCTTGAATCCGCAATCGTCTTCTGGTGAATAATTATTATTATTCACCAGAAGACGATTGCGGATTCAAGCAATTGAAACGTTGTTCGTCTTCTGGTGAATAATTATTATTATTCACCAGAAGACGATTGCGGATTCAAGCAATTGAAACGTTGTGAAAAATTTTAAAGAGATAGAAATCTTTCAACCATTAAGATGATGGACGTCCGAAATATAAGTAATCAAAATTGCATTGAGTTACAAAAAAATATGAATACGATGAAATAGAAAAAAAATCTGAATATTCGGTCACTCTCTCGCAGATTTGTCAGTGATATATTTGTGCAAAAAACAAGCCTACAAATGCTTGGTAGTGTTTTATTGAAAACTCCTGTTCATATGTCTTGGGGACATTAATATAAATATGGTGGCAGTACACAATTCTTCATTAAAATTAATTCTGTGCTCAAATTGTTGAGTTACCCACCCGTACTACACTAACAACAGCAACTCTCAGCGATTTGACAAGTAATAAAGAGGATGTGAAAAGTATTATATTTGAACCAGTAGATGAAATGTCCGATCACGATCTCATTTATGCCGAATTGGCTGTTGTCACAGAAACAAAGTATTAAATTAACAAAACTATTAGGGACTTCAGATAGTTCACTGTAGACAGGTTTTACTCAGATCTTGAGAATGCACCTGTTCATCTGATATACATTGTGTCCCACTTACCATGCTCACCAAAGGTATCTTTTTAATGGTAAGAGATACGAGGTCGATTAAATGACACCAAATGTGGAGTTTATCAAGGCCAACTAAAATGTGAAAAAATATTTTGATAAAATCTATTCGTTTTTGTTTTATACGCAAATAACAAATTTTGATCATTTTCATTTCTCTTGCAAGTCAATTTTGACCCACTTCTGGCAGTCCTAATAACTTGAAATTAAGCAGATGTTCATAATGCCGGTTACAATGCAATATGATATTTTTATTGAAATAAAAAATAAAAAATGGCGGCTCCTCCAATATGGCGGACGAGATTTGTGATTATGGTCCGATTCCATTCAAAATTGGTATGTGGGGGTTTTTGAGGTCAGAGATCATGATTTTTTGTTAAAATTTATAAATTCAAGATGGCGACTTCAAAATAGTTCTTGTTTTTGTATAAATGACGATAACTCCGTTGTTATTTGCAAAAAACTATTACTGTGACATATCATCTGTAAGAGAAATAAAAGTTATTCATAACTAAGTTATAGTGAGCTATGACCTACATTCGAAAAATGAAAGTTGGTACTGATATCACAAATTTTAGCATAGTTGCATGGAATATTTTCATAAATAAAGAAGTTACGGAGGAGACACGAAAATGATTAAAATCTGTTTTTTGCGTATAAAACAAAAACGAATAGATTTTTATCTAATTATTTTTTCACATTATAGTTGGCCTTGATAAACTCCACATTTGGTGTCATTTAACCGACCTTGTATCTCTCACCATTAAAAAGATACCCATGGTGAGCATGGTAAGTGGGACACACTGTATAACTTACCTGACACTAATTATAAATTTCTACTATTCAATGATCTAATTAAGACAACCTCTAATGACCATGCACCATTCAGAACTGTCCGAATAACAAAAACCTATTCTCCGTGGATCACAGATAATATCCGTTTGTAAATCAAATTACGCGATAAGGCATGAAGCAGATGGACAAAATCGAAAAGTATTGCCCATTATGAATACTATAAAGCGGTCAGGAATTATTCTACACTAGCTTGTAAAAATGAGAAAAAAGCATATTTTCAACATACTCTGCGTATGAACGGAACCAGCAAAGTATGAAGGGAAATAGGTTACTTAGGTTTTAGCAAAAAAAAGTTAATAGAAATTTCAGATGAACTAAAGAACGTAGATGAGCTCAATAACTACTACATGAAAGCCATTCCAAACGTAAATACTGATCCCGATATTATTACCTTTTATACAAATAACAAAAAATTGGATAATTATGAGATGTCGTTTAAAAAAATCAACGAAACAGATATACAAAAAATAATCAATGATATAAAAACAAATGCGCAGGGCTCTGACGGTATAAATATCAAATTATTGATTATGTGTTGCCCTTTCATCATACCATACATTACACATATAGTGAATCTCTGTCTACTGAAAAATTAATTTCCCAGCTGCTGGAAAGGGGCTCTAGTCATACCAATTCCTAAAAAAATAACCCTGAAACTTTCAACGATCTGCGTCCTATTAGTATTCTCCCTACAGTCTCAAAAATATTAGAAAAATGCATTTATATTCAACTCTTCACGCATGTATCAGAAAACGAACTCCTGCCGGAAACCCAATCTGGTTTTTGGCCTATCCACAGTTGTGAAACGACCATTTAAACAACACTGATGATATTTTCAGGGAAATGGATAACAAGAGGGCTACAGCTCTTGTATTGCTAGACTTTTCAAAAGCCTTCGATACCATTGATCATGATGTTTTGTGTGCTATTTTGGAGTGCATAGGTTTGTCGAATGATGCTGTACAGCATTTCAGGAGTTACCTGGATAACAGAATACAGAGAATAAAAATTGGTGAAACGGTATCTGATCCTATGAAAATTTCAAGGGGAGTTCCACAGGGCTCTAACTTAGGACCACTTTTATTCATTTTATATACTGCAACTTTCAAGAATGAAGTATCCCATTCTAAGGTAAATTTTTAGGCTGATGATACAGTTACACATTTCTTTCCATCCCTCCGAAATGAACACGGCAATTCAATCGCTCAATGATGACATATCATCAATTATTTAAAACCTCTGAACAACACTCACTTTTCATGAATGCCAGTAAAACTTCCGTCTTAGTTTTTAATACCAGTTGAATATACAAAAAATGTATGTCTAATTATGGATTCAAATTGAAAATTCAACAGACATGTTAACAAATGCATCGGCATTGCGGATATGAATATGAAAATATTATACGCAAATAGACAATATCTAAATAAGAAAGTGAAAACTATTTTATGCGACTCTCTAGTCCTATCTAGATTTAATTTTGGTAGTGCAATTTATGGTCTATGCATTGACTCAGAAGATAAAAGGAGAATACAAGCAGTACAAAATAACTGCCTTCGCTTGATTCACGGTATAAGAAGTAGAAGGAGTATTTCCCACAAATTGCGGGACACTGGCTGGTTGAATATGTCAAAACGGCAATTATTACATACCGCGTGACTCTATCGCGGGATTGTTGTTGAGAAATTTCCACGATATCTATATAAAAAAATATCCCATCGGTCAGATGTACATACTCAATATTCGGTATAGAGGAAGACTCACACCACCTGCTCACCGAACTGAACAGTTCAAACGGTCCTTCTCATATTAGATAACGCGAGTTTATAACTCAATCACAGAGGAGCTGAAGTCTATGTCTGCTGTGCAATTTGAAAAATCTTTGAGGAAACAATATTTGGAACTATGATTAATGAGCAGCAATATACTTTCCTTTGCAAAAACCTATGGATATGACAATTATTCACTATTAGTTATTATTAACCAACTATTAGTTTTCATTATCGGTTCTTTATGTTCATTACCTAACAGAAATGAGAATAATAATGTTAAACTATTTCTATAATCAGTTATTTATAATTATTACTATTGAGCATAATTATATAATTATTTCTTTGTTTCTTAGCGCTAAAGATGAAAAACAGAGGTTGTGTTGCAAGACAGAACCAACTGATCTTCGGCTTTTTTCCTCATATTATGTACTTGGAAAAACTATTATTATTATAAAACTCATACTCCGGAAAAATTTGCGATTTGATTTCAGTCAACCAATTACGTTTATCAGTTTCTTCTTAACAGAAACAATGTTTGAAAAGTTTTCACAGTCCGTTGACTAATTCTGCTTGAGTATGAAAAATATAAGGGAACTTCAATATATGTTGATGTTCCATGTTTACTTTTATTGTAGATACGTGCATCTTTCAGGTCATTCTCAAGTACTGGGCGTATATTTATCAATTCTTGTAAATAGTGTATTGGGTCAGTCCCAGTTATGAATGAATGTATTTAATTAGTTTTTAACAACTGATGTCTTCAATACTGAAGATGAGTTCAACCGAAGAAGAACCTACTCACCGGTATGGAGGCTTTTTCCTCGGAGGCGGCCTCCCCATTGGGTGGCACATGTCCGGCTTTCGTTACAAGCCCCGCTGGCACACGCACTGTGAGGCAGTCTGAAACCTCCCACTCGCACGTGGTCGTTTACAACAACAACACTCTGTAGTACATCACCATTCCACAAAGTCAACACTCTCAAGCACGACAGCACGCGATGTTACGTCCGCGACGCATAGTCTCGACGTTTCGGATGTTCTCTCGCGATCACCCTCAGGTGCGACGCGACACGTGTCGACGGAAGGGAAAGTTCGGGGCGCTCAATTTTTTGTGTGCGATTGTGTGTATGTGCGAAGCTCGCGTGTTGTTTTGTCGAGGAGTTGGGCACCAGACGCCGGGAAAGATTGTGCGGCACTAACGCGCGACGCTGCTATCGAACGACGCCGGCGTCACGGCGCAAGTCGTCGCGCCGTCGCTGCACGGCCTACTACCTGCTGCTTGTCGCGTCGTTTGCGCCGCACTTGAAATCTTGCATGCTAATAAATTATTACGATTTTTGCTGTTTTATCATATATTATCGACTGAGTCGGAGTCGGTATACGCGCGTGGTGAGTTTTTTGCACCGCGGAAGGATCTGGAGCGAGAAATGGGGTGAACTGGGTCATGAATATGTGAAATCTAACGTCACCTGGTTTTGGTGGAGTGATCTGAAATTGAGACGTTTCGTTTTTACTGAATTCGGGGCTTCTTGATTAAACTCAGGAAAATTAAATTTGTACTGTACAACTCTTCACGAAATACTCTTGGTGTAAGTCAGGATTCACAAGTGGGGGTTGACGGGATTTTCTGTAAAGAATTTTGAGGGAGGTACATAATTCGTTGGTACCATGCCAAAACCACGAATGTGCAATTTGTCATTAATTGAATTAATTGAATGAGAAGAATATTCGTGATTCTTTCTTTGAAAACCTTGGTAGGTTTTCACATTCGTGAATTTCCTCTCGTTCACAGTATACAACGTTATAGCACATTCGTGAGTTTGGCATTGAAAATTCTGTAAAAAATTAGTATTTTCACATATTGAAATCAAAACCCTGACATTTGCACATTCGCGGTTTTGGCGTGGGACCTTAGATTAAAGAAACAGGAGATAGAATCAAATTAGCGTGCGTGAAGCCTGCCAAATATTCAAGTTATTTAGGAAGAATGGCAGTTATTTCACAAAGTTGTATGGAATATGAGTTTATATCACCACCTTTACCAAAAACTTCTTCTGACCAAATTCAAATTGAACACCTGAAAAATGGCTCCGGGTGAGTTTTGACAAAAATATTTTTTTGTGAAGGTCTCACTCTAGTGCGATTGGCAAAGTACGGATTTTCAACATATTGTAAAAAATTATGTAAATCTGAATCTTCTAGTAGGTAAGTGGGAAATGGAAAATGAAGTAAATAAATTAGTAAATAAATAAATAAATAAGTTTGTATATATTCTGACCTTTCCTTATTTACAACTGTTAGATCTGTTTATTAATTCACTTAGATTATTTAATATAAAATTATTCAGAAAAATCGCGTATCTCAATGTTCCTCAAGAGATTTAAATAAATTAGGACTCAGTAACATATTCAATACTTTTCTAAGAAGAAATTATTTTCAATAAAGTCATTCTGCAAATCTTTTTCTGCAGTCGTGAATATGATATTCATATCTTCTGAGGGATATACAACAATATGAGGCACATTTATCTTTTTGGTTGGTGAACGACAACAAAAAGTCTGCTCTATCTCCTATGAGACCTCCAATACAGTCTCCACAATTCAAAATTTTTGTAAGTTTATGGAAAATATATTCAGACATATACCGGGTGTCCGCAGGAGATTGCTCGCCCATATTCGTTTTTTGTTTTTGAAGATAATGGAATGAAATTTGGATGATCTACGTAATACATAAAACTGCAGTTCATGCAACTTCCGGTTTCACCAGAAGTAACTAAACTTTCGATTATTGAGTGAAATACTGAGTATATTTACACCTCTTTTGTCTCCACATGTCATTCTGAATACAACCATGTATCATTTGTCACTTTTGAATGTAAAATTTTGTTCAAAATGAGTAAAGTTGTATTATTATCAAAATTTTAAGACTGAAATTAATGATTTCAAGCATTGTTTGAAAAAATTGCAAAGGACATAAACGAACAGAAAAAAGCGCAATGTTACATAAGCCCACAAGAAATATCCACACGTGGAAAATTGTACACATGGATTAAATCGCACAAGGCAAAAACCTCTCATGTATGAATGCGCACATAGAAAAAAACTCAAACTCATATTATAAATTTATTTTTAGCGAAAACCAAATTTCCAAAGAATAAAGAGGAAAGAACTGTAACTATTAAACAGAAATATAGATTAGATATTGTTCTTCAATAAAATAACTTGTCCTCTGTTTCATAATACTTTTCTACTGAATTGGGTACAATCGCGTAAAATTTTCTATATTGTCTCTCATGGAATCAACATCGAGACGAGACGAGACGAGACGTTAAATCCATAAGAGGGCGCCTCGGTTGAGCATGTGCCGATGGAGGTGTCAACAATAAAGGAAAAGACGCACTTTCAACTTGCAAGCTAGGTCAGTTTGCTCAGGTTAGGTTTGTGTTTCAATTGCGAGCGAAAAACTAATTCACGCATTTTCAACTCACAAACTATATTAGTTTGCTCAGGTTAGGTTTCCATCGGCATATGCGCAATCGAGGACTTCAGGGCTTTAACGTCTTGTTATGAAGAGTTACTGGACTATTAGTGTTTTTATATTTCCTAAACTATAACTGACTCAATTTGTCACTGCCACTTAGATATTTTTCCGTATCGACAATATCATTATATACATAGAAACTGTTTGAATTTGAAAATAAAACTTTACAAATCAATTTGCAAAAACTTTAGGTAAAAAATTACATTTCAAAGAAAATAACCAAGTAATCCTTTGGTTATAAACATGGTCCTTTAGAGCAGGATTGCAGCAAGAGTGTAACTTCGTCGATACGAGACTTTTTCTGCAAATCAGTTCTGGAAGCAGTTCCAATCGTCTTCTCAGTCTGAAACAAGTAAATACGTGGGTGAGTCCTCTCCAATTCCTTTCCAACTTCCAATTCCTTCATATCTACCACTGCCAATAGTCGTTTCTCGGTACACGTGTAATTTTCCTCCAAAAATGAGTGACGAAAAACAACTCATTCGCAAACGTGCTTCGTTGAAATCTCGTTTAACAGTTTTTTCGAACTATTTACTCGATGAGTTTGAAATTAAATTAACCACTCCTAGTCCCAAGTTAGAGGAAACACAGTTCTTAGATCTCCAATGTCGAATGAGTAGGTTGGAATCATTAATAAATGAATTTGATGAAACGCAAGGTCAAATTGAACAAATAACAGAAAATATTGACGATCAATTTCTGGAAAGAGAACAATTTGAAAAAATATATTTCTCAAAAATGGCTTTAGCTCAAAAAATCTTAAGAGATCATACTGATATTCAATTTAATTCTCCAACCAATAGTATCCATCCGAATGATGTTGAAAATAAAACTTCTCTTTCAGTGGTTGATAAACAAAACATGAATAGCATACAGGGTGTTCGATTACCGCTGATAGATCTTCCAAAGTTTGGTGGAAAATACGATATGTGGTTAGAATTCCGTGATACTTTCGATTCACTGATCCATTCAAATGATACCTTGTCGCCTATTCAGAAATTCCATTAATTACGTGCATCTTTAACAGATAGTGCTGCACAAGTTATAAAATCGTTAGAATTTTCTACATCTAATTATGCAGTGGCATGGTCCATTCTTTGTGACAGATACAATAATGCACGGCTGCTCATAAATCAACATGTTCGAGAATTGTTCAATATGGAAGCTATTCCAAAAAAGTCTGCAACCAATATTTGTTTACTCATAGACAATTTATCAAAACATTTACGATCCCTTGAACAATTGAAACAATCTGTTGATCAATGCGATACACTCATCATATACCTAGTGAGTCAAAAACTCGATGCATTCACATAACGTCAGTGGGATGAACATAAATTTGATTATGAAATACTAACTTTATAAATATTTAAATCATTATTAAAAGCTAGAGCCGATTTACTTGAAACTATTAACGCAGATAGACATCAAGGTAGTGAATTTAGGCGAGATAGTAATAGTGGTAAAATGAAATTAGGTGTTTCAAAAAATTTGCCGGCAAGTAGCAAAGTTTGCTCCTATTGCAAAATGAATCACTTTATTTATAATTGTGACGAATTTAAGAAACTTCCTGTACATGAAAAAATTTAATTTTCAAAAAAGGCACATCTGTGCTTGAACTGTCTCAAACCTGGACATCAGAATAGGTTATGTCGATTGAGTGGTTGTTCAAGATGTCGTTATAAGCACAATACTTTACTTCGTATTGATCAAAGCAAAACTGAATCCCAAGGGGCAGCGAGAAGCCAAGTTGAACAAAATAGTGAAAATGCTACAAATGTCAATCCAAGCATAAATTTGTCTTCTAGGTCTAATCAACATGTTTTGCTGTCAACTGCCTATATTAAAATCTTTGACAATAAAAATATTTCTCATATAGTCAGATCACTTTTAGACAGTGGAAGCCAGTGTAGTTTTATATCAACTGATGTATGTAGGAAATTTGAGTTGCCAACTGAAAAGATTGATTTCTCGGTTTCCGGTTTAAATCAATCTATTTCAAAAATAAATGAAAGTTGTCTTGTACAGATTGCTTCTCTTCACAATGAATTTAAATGTGAATTACAGTGTCTAGTTTTGTCTGATATTACCGGTTCTGTTCCAAATATCAGACTCAATATTTCACATCTGGATTTACCCAGAAACGTAAAGTTGGCTGATCCAAGTTTTTATAGCCCAGGAAAAGTTGATATTTTGATGGGCGCTGATTTATTTTGGACACTCTTATGAGTCGGTCAATACAACTTAGGTACGGGTAAACCCATATTACAAAAAACAAAATTTGGTTGTGTTATTTCCGGTCCAATTTCTACATATCATAACAAAGTGCCTATTTGTCACATTTCTACAACTTCCGATATCTAGGAACAACTTTCTAAATTTTGGGAATTAGAGAAATGTTCTGATACCAAGCGTTCCCTATCTTCTGAAGAACGTTATTGCGAAAAACATTTTATGGAAAATTCCTATCGATTATCTGATGGGAGATTTCAAGTGTCGATTCCATTCAAGGAAAACTTGAGTGAATTAGGCGTTTCTTATGATATGGCTTTGAAAGGATTTTTATCTTTGGAGAAAAAACTTCAAAGAAACACTTCATTTAGAGACAAATAAATTCGTTATATGTCAGATTATGAGACTATGGGATATGTCAAAAGTCAAAGACCTCGATCAAAACGAGGATTCTTATTTCATACCGCATCACGGTGTTGTACCTGACAATAGTCTAACAACAAAATTACGTGTTGTTTTTGATGCTTCTGCGCCAACAACAACTGGACTGTCACTAAATAATGTGCAAATGATAGGTGCAACGATACAAGATGATCTTATTTCCATCATCATACGTTTTCGAAAACATAATTTTGTTTTGACAGCTGACGTTGAAAAAATATACTTGCAGGTGAGTATTGAACGGAGTCAAAGGCGTTATCAAAGAATTTTCTGGAGATCAGATCCATCTGAACCTATTATAAATATCTATAATTTGAATACTGTGACATTTGGAATGGCATCTTCTCCATTTCTAGCTATTCGAAGTGTCCACCAAATAGCAATTGATTATGAGAAACAGGAACCAATTATTTCAAGAATTATAAAAAGCGTTTTTTATGTAGATGATTTGTTGACTGGAGCGAGTACATTAAAAGAAGCTGTATATATTTGTGATAAATTATCAGCCATTCTCGATAGTGCTTGTTTTTCACTTCGCAAGTGGTATTCTAATGACAAAGGAATCATCGAACATTTGAAAACAGAATACCCAAAATCTGATACAATTCATATTGGACCCACCGAGTGTGCAAAAACTCTTGGTTTGATATGGTCTTGTTAGTCTGATGACTTGAAGTATGATATAAGTTCAGAATATGAGCATAAACGAATTAACAAGTGAGTCATCCTCTCAGGTATTGGACAAATATTTGATCCTCTTGGTTTATTGTACATTTATTGTGAAAATGTTATTGCAAAGAATATGGCTCCAAAAACTTGCATGGGATGAATCTCTTCCAGCAGACATTCACTCCAGTTGGTTGAAATTCAGAAATGAACTTCATTTACTAAATCGATTGTCAATTCCAAAACAGGTCTTGTGCCATGATGCTGTGAATTTAGAATTACATTCATTTTCGGATGCATGCCAATTTGCTTTCGGTGGTTGTGTCTATATAAAATCTACAAACGCAAAAGGCGAAAGTTTTGTATATCTAGTATGCGTTGAAAGTAAAGCTGCACCGTTGAAGACGATAACCATTCCACGACTGGAATTATGTGGAGCATTACTTTCATCTAGATTGGCAAAAAAGGTTATCAGCTCTATAGAACTAAAATTTGATCGTTGTGTATTTTGGTCAGATTCTACAATAGTATTAGGATGGGTTAAAACTGCCCCTAATCTTTTGAAGAATTTTGTGGGCAACCGTGTATCGGAAATACAAGAAATAACCGGGTTATATGAATGGAAACATGTGCCAACTAGCAGTAACCCTGCTGATTCATTATCAAGAGGTGTGTACCCATCCCAACTGGAAGAATTGAACTTGTGGTGGCATGGACCTTTCTGGTTATCAGAGAAAGACTCATGCTGGCCGGCATTCTTATGTAAAGTTGAACAATTACCAGAAATGCGCGATATTGAAACTATTTCATTATCTGTGGCACATGTCAAACTTTCATTTTCATTTAAGAATTTTTCAAGTTTGATCAGATTAAAAAGAGTAGTTGCTCAAATTTTCAAATTTTCATTTAATTTCAAGAAGCCCATATCTGAAAGGAAAATTTCTCTGTCATCATATGACATAGAAAATGCTTTCTATCGATTACTCAAAATATCTCAAAATTAATCTTTCACACACGAAATATTAATTTTACTTAACAAAAAAGAACTGAATTCAAAGAGTAGCATACGTAATTTGAACCCATTTATCGATGAAAATGGGCTAATGCGCGTTGGTGGTCGATTAGGAAATTTGGATTATGATCACGAAAAGAAACATCCTATAATACTTTCTTCTTCGCACCATCTAACCAAATTGATATTTTCTTCCGAACATCTTCGATTGTTGCACGCTGGTCCACAGTTATTGCTATCCCCAATTCAAGAATTATTTTGGCCAATTCGCGGTCGTAATTTAGCCAAGCAAACTGTGCGTGTTTGCGTACTGTGTTTTCGAAGAAATCCCAAACCAATAAATCTCCGAATGGGAAATTCACCTGCTTAACGTTTCCAAACAGGTTCAGTTTTTCAAACCAATGGTGTGGACTATGCAGGTCCATATCTAATCAAAAACAAAAAGGGGCGACGAGGCAATGTTGGATTTCTTTATTTATCTGTTTCTCTACCAAAGCAATCCATTTAGAATTAGTTTCGGAACTAACCACAGAGTCATTCATGCAGGCTTTGCGAAGATTTGTATCACGCCGTGATAAACCATCCACACATTTTTCTGATAATGGTACGAACTTCGTGGGTGCTCGTTCAAAACTAAATGATTTAGGAAATATCATTTTAGAAAATAAAAACGAAATATCCGAATCGGTAGCAAATGAATCCATACAATGGAACTTTATTCCACCAAGTGCTCCTTATTTTGGAGGACTGTGGGAAGCAGGGGTAAAATCTATCAAATATCATTTGACGAGGGTAATGGGACAAGCTCATCTCACTTTTGAGGATTTTTATAGGTTACTGACACAGGTGGAGGCAGTGGTGAATTCCCGTCCTCTTTTCGTTTTATCATCTGAACCCAATGTTCACTTCCACTCACCCCTGCCCACTTCCTAATTGGAAAACCATTGACTTCTGTTCCTGAGCATGACTTCCAAAATATTCCCGATAATCGATTATCCCGATTCGAGAGAATTCAAAAACTGAAGCAGCATTTTTGGGAAAGATGGAATAAAGAATATATTACCCAGTTACAAGAAAGACCTAAATGGAAAACGAGCAGTGATCAGCTGAATAAGGATCAAATCGTGATCATCACAGAAGACAACTTACCAGCACTGCAATGGCGATTAGGTCGCATAGTTGAATTGCATCTTGGAGAAGATGGAGTTAGCAGAGTTGCCACCATTATTACGAAAGCAGGGACAGTTCGACGAGCATTTAGCAAAATATGTCCACTCCCCGTTCCTCCTAGAGAAACTTCCGTCACTCCTAGAGAAACTTCTATTCCTCCTAGAGAAACTTCCGTTCCTCCTAGAGAAACTTCTGTGCTTGACAAAGAAGAAGTTTATTTGTGTTGAAGTTGAAGCCTTCAAAATGGGGGCTTATGTTATGAAGAGTTACTGGACTATCAGTGTTTTTAGATTTCCTAAACTATAAATGATTCAATTTGTCACTGTCACTTAGATATTTTTTCCGTAGAACAATCGACAATATACATAGAAACTGTTTGAATTTGAAAATAAAATTTCACAAAGCAATTTGCAAGACTTTAGATAAAAAATTACATTTCAAAGAAAATAACCAAGTAATCCTTTGGTTATAAACACGTCTCGTCTGCATTTGCCCTATTATTCACCTAATTTTATCAACAGTAAAAACACAAGAGCTTTTTTTCATCGGATAAATTTATTTTTGTAACGAAATAATTTTGCCAATCAGTAATTTTACGAGAAAAACTGACATGACAAAATCGCGAGACCGAAGGTCGAGCGATTTTGTCAAATGTCAGTTTTTCGAGCAAAATTACTAATGGAAAAATTTTGAGTAAAAAAGAAATTTATCCTTAAAAGAAAAGCTCGACTGTTTTTTGGCAAGATAAATTAACGAACGAATATAAATTGTCTCCATATTGACGCTTTAGTATTTTTTGTAGATTGCGGGATTGCTTTTTCCATATTTTTTGTTATTTGTTGAGACGAAACTTCCCCAAAACGACTCATGTTGTAATGTTTCAGTATCAACTATCAACAATACTTAAATAACTGACAGGGCAGACATTAAAGAGACATAAGCATACTAGATGTAGACGCTAAAGAGGAAAAGGCGTTTTTATCGGTGATAAAAAACGATGCACCTTCTTTATCGCTGTCAAAATGACAATACAGTCATCTTTAAATGACACATTTTATACAGGAGTTAATTTATTATCAGGAAAAGCGCACATCATTGTGTTTTTTTCTATGTGAGCATTTCTACATGAGAAGTTTTTGCTTTGTGCGATTTAATCCATGTGTGCAATTTTCCACGAGAATACATTTCTTGTGGGCTTATTTAACATTGCGCTTTTTTCTGTAAGTTTATTTCGTTTGCGTTTTTTTCAATTGCGCTTTTTTCCTAGATTCGTGTTGTGTAGACCTACCTGTGGACACCAGGTACTGCGCATAAGAGAAAGGTGTGAAAATATGGCCGAAGTGTGTTTCCTAACTGTAGAAAGTGATTAGTTAGGTCATTTTAAGGAGAAAAGTCCCAATGAACATATGTCAGGAAATTCTTCGTTTCTGAGATACAGGGCATTGTAATAAAAAAAAACGGTATAATTATAAAATATCATGAATATCCTAGAACCGATTTGGTTGAAATCCGGTACATTTATTTGAACGAATAAGGTGCTCCTTTAGCCCGAACTAGATTGGAATTATTATAGCCAGTGGTGTCTCAGTGTGAACCGCAGCCAATAATAAAGAAAAAATAAGTACGCCTCCGCCTTTTTACCATAGAATTTCAGTTCTTTAGATTATGCAACATAAAATACAACTAATTGGTATGGTATACTTTCTTCATATCTAGCTTCGTTTTCTGGACGAAGACAAAATAAAAATATCAACAATCGCGATATTACTGTGAATAAACAAAAAGTCTAACTTCTGATAAAATTCACCACCGCATTTGTCATTGTTTGTCTGAAACAATCAAAAAGTCCTTGAGTAGTCCTTATTACATTGCAATTGGTGATTATACGATTCCTCAAGTACAGGAGTCTTATAAACAAGAGCCTGCAGAAGACCAAATAAATATAAATCTAGAGGATTCATATCAGGACTGCGAGCTGGCCAATGTTGAGGTCCTGCACGTCCAATCCAGCGATTAGGGTAGCTGATGTCGAGATGCTGACGAGCAAGAACACTAAAATGAGCTGGAGCCCCGTCGTGCATAAACCGCGCATGTTGCCTCTTACAAGTATGAGTACTAATTCTAACAAAATGGGTAAATGATCTCGCAGAAAGTCCGTGTAGGATTCACTTGTTAATCTTTCTGTTGTAAAAATGGGCCAATTAGGTAGTCACCAATAATTCCTACCCATATTTTCAGCGAAAATTGATGATGAAAATGATTTTCTCTAATAGCGTGGGGATTTTCGTCGTCCCAAAAATGGTTATTGGGAAAAAAATTATTATTGTGTGCCACCATACGAATCAACCACCTTCAAAACATTAATCTTGGATGAAAATCCCGAAGCAGTAGAGCACTGTGTGTGATATGGGTATAGGAGGTTTCTTTCTAAAACGGTTTTTGGGCTGACTCCAACTGCAGTGCAATTTTCCTCGTACTATTTGAAAAACCTTCTTTCATCGCCTCAAGTATAGCTCCTTCTAGTTCACGCGTTGTTACCGTTTTGGTATGAAACCATCTTTTTTATTGAAACTCCTAGTTCCACATAATCTTGCATGAAGCGTTCTGAATGCTTTAGCACAAGGAATCACTCTGTTAGGATATCTATCCTGGTAAATTCTCCGTGCTTCTTCAGAATTCCTATTTGTTAATCCATAAATCAGGTGCATATCAGCCATTCCAGTGTTAGTAAAATTATTCATGAGAGAATCGCTGCTAATTGACAACTCTGAATCTTACTGCTATCACAATAATGCTATCATAAAGAACTGAAGCGTAGAGCTTAATCGTAGAACTGAAATGTAGGACTGGAGCATAAAACAAACGATAGATGTCTAATGATGTCTAAACTATGTTTTGCTAACTCTCAAAGTAGCCTAATGAGAAAGCTACCTTACTTGCCTTTAATGGTCATTATTCATTATCGTAAGCAGGTACGGCAATCATGGATTAGGCTTATAAATTATTACGGATGGTGAACTAATAACAATCAATAATCCAGAAGAAATATGAACTTTTTCAATTTGAAATGAAATATGTGTAGGAAAAACCCTATCAATGTCAGCTAGTCCCCAAGGTGTCCATTATATGTAATAGAGTGGCTTTAATTTTTTCCCGAAAACGAAGCTGGTTATGAAGAAAATGCACGATACCGAAAAGTTGTATTTTCAGTTGCTCAGTCTAAAAAATTGCAAATCTATGGAAAAAAATTCGGTGTCGTACTTTTTTTCACAACATTATTGGCTGTAGTGCCCACTGAGATGCCAGTGGCTCTAATAATTCCAATCTAGTCAGGGCTAAATGAGCGCCTTATTAGTTCAAATAGATGTACCAAATTTCTACCAAATCGATTCTAGGATATTCACGATATTTTATAAGTACCGTTTTGTTTTAAATTTCAACGGTCTATTTTCAGCGATCTTTCTCTTATACGCAGTACCTGGTATCCCCAGGTAGGTCTACCCAACACATGTATACCTGCTCATCTATCTAGTAGATACTATCACAAAAAATTCCACAGTGCATCAAACACTTCATGAAACGTGCGTCACTAGCTCTTGGACTAACATACTGCAAGGAATCACGGTTAATTTTCGTTTTATATAATAAAGATGTTTCATAATACGTATCTAGGACTTCATATTTATTGGAAACTTTCACGGAAATTCTCAAGAGTATGCCTTTTTTCCTAATTGATAGAGTAATTAAAAAAAATCATGTAAATTTTTACGCAAGCCCTTTTTTCTCCATGATTTGTTTTGGAAAATTTCATCAATTTATTTCTTTAGTATCTGTCATGAGGAAGTACAGATCAATCGATTATGTTGTTACCTAATTTTGTTGTTTTTTTCGTTAACCAGCTGTCATCCTCTTATGAACGGCAGCCCTTAAAAGTCGAAACTTGTGCGAGCCAAGGATTAGCGAGGTCTTACCTTTTTACGTGCGATTCCTAGCACTTTCTCGGGCTATCAGAAAAAATTCTGCAGTCGCTGTGGTTTGAACCATCGCCGACTCTGCTGGCATCCAAAGTGATTAAACCATGTCGCTTTAACCACTCGGCTACCTGGCTACCTGGCACCTTATTAAAAATTAAAGAGTTTATTCAAGCGAAACAAATCTGCAAGGAAAGTCATAGAGGTTATACCTACCATGGGTAAAGGTAAGCTTATCGGGCTCATTCTCGAATCAAAAAGAAAAGTGTTGTTTTATCTCCTTTATATATACGAGTTTAATTAACCCACCCCCATTAGTTGTGCAAGTATAAGACAACCTAAAACCCCTGCTACCTCTTTCTCGGATTTTTTCAGGTGCGGGGTAGCAGAAGCTATCATTTCAACATTTGTAGTAAAATATTCACTTGTTGTAACATTTACAGTGTGGAAATATAGTACATATCACGAGAAATTCTCTGACATACAAAGGAATGGTCAAGAAGAACATTTTGACGTTCACATCTGGTGTGTTTGTGAGTCTTTCGTGATTCTACAAATGATGAAGTCAGCACTTGTATTTTTAAGAAGTGTGGAAAACTTCGTCAGATTCCAATGCAATATATGCACGAATAAATGTTGTTATATTTGAAATATATTTCAAAGGGGTAATTATTGTTTGTATTGGAGTACAACAAATTTGGAAACTAAAAAAAAAACAGAAAAAGAAACCGGAAAAAAACAAAAAAAAAACGGACAGAAAACCTTTCGAATAATGTTTAAGTATTATATTACATATCACCTATTATACAGACATAAATCTCTTTGCTGATCATTAAATTGTTGACATAACAGTTTCAATCTATCCTGTAGTATCTGGTAGGTGGCCCGTTTTTTCTTCACTTCGGGCGGTAATTCTGCAACTTCGCTGAATCAACGGCCAGTTCCATCCCCATCTTCTTTATCAACGCAACAAGGCTGGAAAATTTGTTGTTCCACCCCTCTGTTTGGTTGTTGGTTCTGTCTTCACACGGTGGAACTATGAGCATTCCACAGTTTCAAGGCGTAAAAAGGATCAACTTTTCTGATCGTCATATCTGGAATATTTCCTATTTTTCTGGATGATCCCGAAACTTAAATAGAATCAAAATGATTCAGTGGAGCAGAAAATTGGTGTGCCTCCGGAGTCGTCTTCAGTTATGTCATCTCTTTGTCTACGGCATCCACTGGTAGAAAAGCCAGCACATCCAATTTTCCGCAGAAACTGTTCAATTTTGGATTTTCCACATGTGTTTTTTGGTGGCCCAATTCTTGAGCTTTTCTGAAAGTGCTCTGGCAAAGGAGGTAAAAGCAGCTTCTAATAGACACATGGTCTCCCAGTATTCTAGTTGCTGCCTACATAGCTGCCTTCTCAAAGTCCATGTAAAGAACCGCTGGATCGGGAAATAACTCACAGTGGGCACATTCGTCGAGCAAACTTTGCAGCATATTCTCATAAGTTTGCTGGGTAAGCAGCAAGCAGCCGTAACAATAGAGCCTGAAGGTGCTAAGGGAACTTTTATTATATAGACCTGTTCTAAACGTCCTCTTCAAGCTATTCTCCTCCATCATTCGGCCACTAACATCTCTTGGTAGTGCTGATACACTCTCTGCAAAAATTTGGGAAGGTTTGGATAGTTTATCTTTGCACTGTTCCTTCATATGGAACACTGCCTTTACAACTTCAACAGTTTTTAGATCAGCCGGATGGTTATGTTCAGCTCTTTTTTCTACCAAAGCGTAGCTCAAATCTGTCGCCATCAAAGCTCTGCACCGAATAAAAAAAATAATATTAGAATCTAGTGAACCAATAATTTTTTTAATAAATAAATATCGGTACATATCAAAACCATATCAATAACTACAAAAGGCAAGCCTTTATTTACATCCTTTCCACATTTTAAAATTTTGAAAATAACTCACCTTAAATGAGTTGTATTTGCTGCACCTCCATCGCACACTGATGGTAGCAAAAGTTTTATGAATGGTGTAAATGTAACCATCCACACAAAGTTTAGGTTTACCGCTAGAAGTTTTTAAAACTTCCATATATTTCTTATTCAATGTATACTATATGAATCGTACACAACCTTACTTTGCGACCATATTTATATGTACAGATCGGGTAACCCAAAATTAACGTATATTAATGACCAAAGCCCTAATTAAATGTTTATACGTGGTATAAATCAGGTAGGGAATTCAATATTACTGGGTACAGATAAACAGGACAAGTTAAAACATCCCCGTAGGGAATAATGGCTTCATATTGTATCAGTTACCCAACAATAGCCAACACTAAAATTCACCATAAACAGTATATACGTTTCACAAAATTGTAAATAAGTACATAGATCTCCATCCGTCACATGTAAAATCAATGTATTCCTTCCAAATTACAAAAAGCACAAATACAGCAGATACTATTGCTAAACTCAGAACAGATAAATAGTAATGAAGCATCTTCTTCAGTTATAGCAACCAAGATTCCAAATATTCGCATTGAAAATACTTCTAAAGTTAATGATTATTCACGACCAATTATTGATTCTTGGTATAATCTAATATTATGTCAACAAATTGCTGCCATATTGCATAACATAAAGTGAATTCTTAATATATCACATATCGAATAACATGACGTTTAAATCTGTTGTATGTAATATATGTAATTGCTAAAGATTATTCGAATGGGTATTTTTCCGTTTTTTTTTCCGGTGAGTTTTTTCATGTTTTTATCTAGGGGAATTTTTTCCAGTTTTTTTTCGGTTTTTTTACCTAGCATTTTTTTCGGTTTATTTTTTCGTTTTTTATTCGTTTACCACATATTTGTCCCTGTATTGCATGTGGTGATATTTTGAAATCCTATACTTGGCACAGGTACAGGTTTTTCAATTTTGTCCAGCAAATAAAACAATACGTTCTGTAATTTTGCCCCGTTAATCATTTATATTTCCTTCTTCGCATTTATGATGGTTTAAAAGAACCAAATATTAAAACAATATGCACACTTTCTGTTTTATGTATAATAACAATACTGTTTCGTTTAAAATTTTGAGAGCTTCCGTTATCTTAGAAACCAAAACTTGTAAATGAAACATTTGACGAATGATACACACAAGAGGAAGGTTGCTGTTTCAATGAGACGGGCCTGATAGAGAAACTCGAAATTACATGAAGGTTCCAATAATGAAGGAAAAGTAAATATGACGATGAAAGAAGTGAACTGTGTACTGAAGTTCAGCAAATATTGGTATGGAAGGAATTGTCGGCGTTCTCAAAAAAATAAGTACTCCCAAATACAAAAATTCCTATTTCTCTTTGCAATCGATTTCAATTTGAGAAAATTATGACTGATTTGGATTAGTGGGGGAATTGGTATGAAGACGGTGTATGAGGTGTTCTGAATTTATGTTATGTTTATGTCCATTACTATTTAGAAGTATTTCCTACTTTCCATACACAATGTAAGTTTTCTTGAATAATACCACTTTGATAGAATATACTGTTACGGGTTAAAAGTTACCCCCATGCGGATATATTTATTCTTATTAAAGTTTCTTCACTTCTCACTTGTTGCTCTACAAAATTATTCTACGAAACTGGCCAGTAGTTCCAATATATCTTTATTTAGTATCGGTTATTCTATAACCCCTCAAATTCTGTCCTAACGACCTTTGAGAAGTTCTATTGCTGAAAATACAGGTTTAGTAAACCTGCCAATCATGATAATACCCAAAATATTACCTTGGTCTTGTTGTGGGCATCGGTTTACGCTAGACTCCAGATAACTCCCATCATTAATTCCATATAGACCATTCAAAGGACTTCGTCCTTTAAACTACCTGAGTTTGTCTAATCATTTTCATGAGATTTTACTGAAAATAAGCAATCCGGTATACATGAAACAAAATATAAACAAATAGTCCTAACCTCAAGTTTCAAATCAGACTTTCCTATGTCTATCTCATTTTTGAGGATACAACCTCTCAATCATTCCATATTTCACCTTTGACATTATCTATCAGTGGAATCGGCAAGCCTGGGTGAAAAAAAGGGTTTTTTTGCCTTAAAGATTCTGATTAGAAGCACGTGAAAAGATACGTAATTTTTGCGGATTTTGAAATAAATTTGTGAGTACCAAACTTGTTAAACGTAACTGTGTTTGGAGGAAAATCAGTTTCATATCAGCTCAATAGTTGGATTTTGAATTTGGTCTCAATGAATTTATTATATTGATCTCAGACTTGTCGAAAAACTACTTCAAGTCCAACCACGATCAAAGGTAGGTTTGATGTTTCCATCCGCTAATATTCCTAGTTTCCACTTACTTTTAGCGGTTTTGTGCTTTTCTGAAAGATATATTCTTTCAGGCCTTTCTGTGCTTCGCTTTGAAGTCACCGAGGAAAGTATTAGAGTAATTGCATGTTTCTCGCTTACCAGTAGACTTGCTTGCATACTTCCTGCTTATCACTGGATGCTTGAGTAGATCATAGCTGACAATTTGGAAAGAAATAACCCAACCTAGGTGCCAGACTAGCCAGGTTAAGGAAGCTCAGATTGGTAATACTCCAAAAACCAGGTAACATTTGTGCACTACTTATGACGGCCGGATTATTCAGCACTCCTAAACAAAGAGTCGTTCACCGACATCACGATATAGGCCCTAAGGCCCCAAAAAAACGATTAGATTCTCGTATTTGTAATCATAAGTGAAATAGTTCTCATCCATAAAACGCACCTGAGTCAACTTCGGGTGAAATGTAAACCGGTGGTATGCATACTAAAGGTAACCTACGCTTGATAACGGTGATTAATTTGCGATATATAGTCCATTTCTACAACTAAGAAAATTTTGTGAAGTGAACAAATATATTCCATTGTTTACGTTTTTTTCATCTGTCAAATCACAGTAATTTTCTCGAACGACCCAGCCCATAACCCTACTTATATCTCTCCACTGTCATATCACGAATCTCCAGTAATTCTTCTTCTCAAAGGTTGTGACCGGTGAAGTTTCATGATCAAATATTGTATCGATTTCTGAAAAACTGTTTCATACATCTAGAAGCATCACTCATCAGTAATCTTCAGCAGCAAAGATATTCGAATTGGTCCCAATTCGTAGACAGGGCACTCAAAAATCCAAGATGAGGTAGTGATTTTTCCGAAATAAAAAAAAAATGCTCATTATCTCGAAAACGGTGAGATTTTTACTGAGGTGAAATTCTGATATTCCGAATAGTCATGACCTGGTATATCACCAAATTGAGTTTCGATAATAATTTCATCTAGAAGATTGTTACTGTATAATTCATTATTTTAGCGCTCAAATGATTTTATGACTCAAAGTGACTTCTAAACTCCATATAATCATTGGTATCAGATATAGTTCAACATATCTAATTCTCAACATTATTTTTATCAGATGAATCTCATATGAAGACGTTTCAATCGTTCACCGACAGTTAATCCTCAAAAATGTATTGTGTTCGTTTCAACCGATTAAAGAACTGGTTCAACAAATGATTTATTGACCAGTAGACTTTTTGAGCAACACTCATGAGTGTTAAAAGTTCGCCTGGTTTTGGATAATTTGATTCTTTATTTCGTATTCAAAACTTGCCTGACAAAACTTGAACAGAGAAGAAGAACTTTTTATTACTTAGTGAATTAAATGCAATATATATAGGATTACTCTCAAATCAGGACCATCATTTTCCAGTTATAATTCTAATAACTCACCTAATCGATATGGGGTAGTGGTTCTTTGGTTGATGATAGCGACCCTTCCAAATTTATCGGAGAAAGGTACCTGAGAAAGAAAAAAGATGAATAGTTTCAGTATACTGGCTGGCCCAGGACCTATTAGCACTTCTATACATATTGGACGATTCATCAAATATTTTCATATTTGTGATAGGTACGCATATCAATACTGGATGAAGTTTTAAACTGGGTGATATGAAATTTCACATTGACCGAAATCCGGTATGAATATTTTGAACAAGTCAGTAAAAAAACTTAATGAGACAACAAATCGATTTTCTTATTTTTGAATTCAACAGGTCAAAATTAATCTGATTCAGTGTTCGAATTCAATGTGGAATGTAATGAGTTTTATAAAACAACGTTTCATTTATAAACTAGTGAACTAAAACGTAAAAAATATTGTGTATCGTATGGAAAACAATAGTATATTGTGTATCTAGTAGTAAAAGCAATATTTTCCCGGACGACAATGTAAATTGTTGGCCGAGGCGAAGCCAAGGCCAACAAGCATTGAAGTCTGGGAATGTGCTTTTACTACGAGGAACACATACTATTTTTTCTGAAATAGCAATCAGCATTATCAAAAACTAAGGAATTCTACATATTGTTTGCGTGAATTCAATAACTGTCTGAAATGTAAACAAGCCGGCAAAAATATTCCCGTATGGGAAAGTACCTTCCCGTACCGTTTAGGTCCGAAAACGGTCCGGGAAAGTTCGTTGCTTTGCAACGGACTAAAATACTAGATTAGCGTATTTTGAGGACTGAAGTTGCTCCGAGAAAGTGGGCATTCTTGAACGATTTCAGAAAAGAAAATTTGTAAACTCAAATATTCTCTTAGAAGCTTCGGACGTGAAACGTCATTACACTTAACATGAAGCCACAATCAAGTATTCAAGTGATGATTTAAGTTCTTTGTTTTTTACACATAACATACTATTTTATAAGCTTTATTTCTCTATCTTATAAACGAATTCTTTTTCCAGAAATGTCCGTACTTCAATTATCTGTCTCAATGGTGCGCCAGGTGCTCAGAGGTTGGTACATTAGTGGCATGCGTATATTTTGTTGCCATCCAGTTTCTCAACTCGTACCTCAACTTAATGGATACAAACATAATACACAGTTCAAACTACGAAAATAACTCCATTGCTCGATGCTCCTCGCAATTTTTTTAAAAAATTTGATTTTCTTTTCGTGGGTTTTTACAACTTTTATCGAGACTGAGGTTGATCCGAGCTCCCAAACTGACATTTTTCTGCAGTTAAGTATTCTCCACTTCAAAAAGACATACATTTTTCAAGATCAAGACGCGTTCTTTATCTAGCCTTCAGAACGTGGTCAGGGGGTGAAACTACTTTACATTAAATAATGGGGCGCGGTCCAATGTTATTCGTAATTTTTACGGGATTTTTAGATATAATTATATTTTATATTATTCGCAAGAATTAGTTAAAAAAATTTAACGAAACAATAAAAAAAAAATTAGTGGACTTTGACTACTATTTTCATTTTGACGTTTGGGTTTGTTTGAAGCATTTGACATTTATTTGAAAGTTAGTTTATGTATCATCGTGTATTTGTTTATATTTCCTTCATACTCGATTGACATTAAAATGGAAAATGGAAAATGAACATTTTCATTTGAACATCTGGCTGACATTAATTTCGTTTATGGTCTGGCTAATGATAACAGACTTGAAGCTCAGAGGTTGTACGCGCCAAGATTTCCCAATCACTAACTTCCCAACATTAAAACTTTTATAATTTCCCATCAGCACCTTCGGTAAATATGGCAGAGTTCAGACTTCAAAGCACGCTGCTGGCACTACAACCATGCGACCCGGAAATAGATCAAGAGATTTCAAACGTTGTCGATAAAAATCCGGGTATGAGTACTCGACAAATAGGACAGGATTTCGATGTTTTCTATTCAATTGTCTGAAGGGTTTTACAAGAAAGTGTGCCAAATCCATATCATATTCAGCTCGGCCAAGGTTTGAAGCTTTGCTTCCTCGAGATATTCCACGGCGCAATGTACTCGAACACGTAATTTCACTGATTATCATAACGTCCCCCTCAACTACGGTAGTCTTGTATATCAAACTCTGGATATATTTCAGGAGCGCTACGATGAACTGGGACTGAAGAAGCAATAAATGAAAAGTAAGACCAATCTTTGTACTTACTTCATGTTTGAGGCAAGCATTAATTTTATTTCAGTATCTGGTCAAAATCTGTTTCCACACACGCATAAGCTTTGCAGGAGACATAGGTTATATTAGACATCTATTATTAGTCTCGGTAGATACACAGAGTTGTCCGTTAACATCGAGGGAGGTCGTTTGCAGGTGTATCTCTCAGGGACCAAGGGGACCAGGGATTGGTGACCCAGGATAAGACATGCTGTCCTGACCCATTCCCAAAATAGCTAGAGAAGCGTAAAGAAATGAAAATAGTTTGGTATTTTCTAAATATTTAATTGCAATGTAGAATAGTTGAAAACAATAATTTGATTCGAATAAATCCTTATTTATTTTGAATTATTGAATGAAGAAAATCACAGCTTTAGTTTCACCGATTTTTATTTACGCCCTATCGGGCACACTTTACTGCCCGGTTTTACAGGCGTAAAGGACACACGGGCCTATTATAGCCTACGGGCCGTGAAGTTGGTAGTGTTTTCAAATTGCCAATATTTACACAACATTTCATGCAAAAACATACCGAATTCAGTTCATTAAAGGAATACTCATTGGACAAAGTTTATTCATAAGCTACATTTTTTAGGCTTTTAATAATTAATAATAATAATGATTAACGACTTTATTACTCACAAACTAAATATACATTTCTGTAATAGAAGAAGAGTAAAAGAAAATCAAGTTTGGAGTAAAAGGCGAAGTTCAATTTACGAGGTGATAGAACAAATCACCAGTAAATTGTTCTTCCACTTAACCTTGTACGTCTCTTTGCCTTGATGTAGTAGTTTTTCTTCTGAATAAGCCTATTACATTTAGAAAATTCATAAACATATGCCTGATACGACTTATACCTAGCGAATCAATAGATCACTTGGAGTTGAGAAAATAAGAGATTGAGAGGGAATACGTGAATGAGTTTTATCTATTCTATATGGAAAATAATTTTATTTAATTTGTTTTTGAAATTCCACAAAGTTCCTGCTTTCATCACTTGAGGGATGGAGTTATACACTTTACAGATCTGATAGGAGAATGACTGTTTAAAAAATTCTAATTTGAAAGAGGGCGTTGTTAAAGTACCTTTATATCTAATATTCAAATTGTGGATATCTGAGCAAAACCTTATTTTCCTATGGAGATATGAGGGAGTTTTGCTTAAAATAAGTTGGTGGTAGAAGCAAGCACTGTGCATCGTTCGTCTATTTTCCATTTTCAACCAACCAGCTACTCTTAATTTATATGTGATTCTTTGGCGTCTACGTATCCCATATATCAATCTCAAAAAAGAGTTTTGAACTTTCTGTATTTTATTCTTATAATTATTAGTTAAATTTGAACCATATAGAGTATCAGCATGATTGAAGGTTGATAACACCAGCGTATCACATAAGTTAGATTTGACGTTCACAGGTAGAAGGTGCCTCCTGCAATATATCAATTTCAATTTAGAATATGCTTTTTGAAGCAACTTGTTTACATGCTTTTCAAACCTCAAGTCAGTGTCAATTAAAACACCTAGGTTTTTTGCTTAATCAACTTTTTCAAGTGGCAATTGGTTTATTGAAATATTAATATCTGGTGTGTTATTTTTAAATACATTTCGGCCAAAAATCATCGGAT
The DNA here is from genome assembly GCA_944452925.2 of Chrysolina oricalcia. Classification (NCBI taxonomy): domain Eukaryota; kingdom Metazoa; phylum Arthropoda; class Insecta; order Coleoptera; family Chrysomelidae; genus Chrysolina; species Chrysolina oricalcia. Next base: position 20,983,459 of record OX101818.2, read on the forward strand.
TAGATTTTGAGGCATTGATTAATAAACAATGGTCAGATACGAGTTTAACAAAAGCATTGAGTTCTACGTTAATTAATGCACTAGCATTTTCAATTTTATCCACAGGAAATGTGTAATAGATTTGGGTGTCGTCGGCATAGAGATGAACAGAACAATTTTTAAGAGATTGCAACAGACCAGAAGTATATATTGTGAATAGCAAAGGTCCCTAAATGGAGCCCTGAGGCACACCTGAAATGAGATCAAGATATTGAGACGCGTTATTTTCAATATGAACTTTTTGCTGTCTGTTTTTCAATTACGCACCCATTAAAGCAACAGCGGAATCAGAAAGGCGAATATAGTGTAACATCGCTAGAAGCAAATCAAAGTTAATGGTATCAAAAGCACGGCTAAATTCCAAAAGAATCAAAATTGTACAGAGACCTTGATCTTTAGCTTTAAAAGTATCATCCGCAATGTGTAAAAGAGCAGTTATTTTAATCTCAATATTGAAATTTTATACTAACAATGCAGTTCGTACAGTTACTAATTATGAGCATAGGATATTCTGTTTTTTCATGAATATAATTATTCCTTATTGACAGCTGTTTTCAGCATAGTCACCGTTATGAGAATAAGTATTCATTTTAGAAGTGGATGAACCCTCACCGGCGTTTTTTAGCGATTTTCAATTCATTAGAAATATCTTCAATATACATAAATCACACATTCCTCATTACTCTTGATTATTGAAGTTATAGATGATGCATCAAACATGTAGCTCATTGAAATTCAAGTTGGTATTTGTGATTCGAGCTCAACAACTTGTGCATAAGATATTTTTTCATTGGCGCCCTACTTTACCTATTTCAAACACTACTCAGCGTGTTCAAATAAAACTTCCAAGAAACGCGCGTTTTTTAAAGCTACCATGTCAACATCAACAACTCGAGAAACGTGAAGACGTTAAAATGACAATTTTTTGATTACTGATCTGATAGGAGTACCTTGTAACGTCAAAAATAATACTAACAAATGCAAGACATCACAACTCGTTCATTAATATCTGGTTACCTTTTCCATCCATTTAATAATAATAATAATAAATCGTCTTTATTCAAATAGAATGGGCGGAGTGTCAGCAATATGCTGTTTTACAACTCAACCCTTGTAACATTCTTTTTTATACGAATCATTGCGAGTATTTATGATTTCAAAGTGTACCAATGAAAAAAAATCACCTAAAGTATTCGTGGATTAAGGCCTCTTTTATGCACGCGGTTTTTGTCGCTTGTCGCGGGGCGACAGAAAACGCGGCGTTTTCTAAAGGTACGTCCTTAAATGTGCGTATTTATGCATCGGCGTCAATCTGCCGCTAGCCGCCTGTGTCACGGCGTTTCCAAATCCTGTTGCGTGAAATTACAAAACGCGTAGCAACAAGTTCAAAATACATTGATTTCAATTGGTGCTTTTATGCAGCGCGTTTTATTAACGTTATTGCCAACATTTCTCCTGGTTCAAACGCAAATCGCCGGAACAACTCAACATCTGTAATAAAAAGTTTTTAGCTTTTCACTAGCTCATCAACTGAGACTGTCTACATCCGGTAATAATAAAAGAATTTCTCCGTGTCGAGTCTTAGTTCTTCATGAAATGTATAACTCTGAGTAGTCTTACTATCAATTGGATGCACATCCCAACGTCTCCGGCGTCTCTTTTCATTAATATGATTGTATATAAAATACATAACACACGGATTCATTTTAACACTGCCGCTTTGGTGTGATATCCACTAATGATCAAATTAGAAAGCGGCACGCGACAAGAAACGCTTGACCTTTGTTCCATTTTTGTTTCAAACAAAATCGTCGCGTTTTCTGTCACCCTGCGGCAAGCGACAAAAAACGCGTGCATAAAAGAGGCTTAACTGGTCTTCCAAACACTTGCTCTCTCGCGTGTTTGAAAGACTTTTTTATCCACTTATACCTCAATATACTATAGTATATGTCACGTGCGTCAAATGCATTTAAAGCCTTCAGCGTGTAATAGCCCTCGGCTGACGCAATCGGGCCGTTATTCAAGCCGCAGGCCATAAACGCCTACTTTACGCCCTTGATACATAAATAGCTATTATAGGGAAAATATTTCACAAAATACCGATTCGTCTTCAGCACTCCACTTTGAGCTGAAATGGACTTCTACCAGAGATTATTAACTTTTTTGTTTCAATCGGATTCGGCTTCAATAGCATTATCAAGTAATTGATTTCAAGATTAACTGTACTTTATGACCTTTTTTGCTCGATCGATTGAAAGAATGGTAGGTTGTGTTCACAAATCTCCAAAATTTCAGAAAAATAAAGTGAGAATTCTGCTTTGATGTCAAAGTAGCAATTCTGCTTTCCGGTTGGTAAGAACTGTCATATACCGACTAAGGGCTGTTAGTAATTTTTCGATCGGAAAGCAGAATTATACCTTTGACATTAAACCAATATAATCACCATTTATTTATTTTGTTTTTAATTTCAGCCTCTGTCCTCTGAAGGCGTAAAAAGTATATTAGTAACTTCACCTCGAAAAAATTTGCGAAAACTGGCGAAAATAATACAGGAAAAATCCTTGAAAATAGCGAAAAATATGGGACTGTAGTTAATTTGCGAATGATTGTTACCCCCTACCTCCATGAATGCTAGATGGAGGAAGCGTATTAATTTGGAAGAACTACCGACGCCGACGTTTTGAAAAAAGTTTAGAAAACTCGCCATGATTGAATCGAAATCAACCGAAAAACGTTTGACCCTCGTTTAATTTAATTTCGAATAATTTTACTCCCCTATCCTCCTGAATACAGAAAGCGTAGGAATTCGGAAAATTTTCCAACGGTTTCGGAAATGGAAAACTATTACTTAAAAAAATGTCATTTGAGTGGCTCGTAATCCTTCCTTCTCGACAAAAGTTGCGGAAGGTCGCAGAAATAAAATGGGAAGATTCCTAAAAAAAAGTGAAAAATATCAGACCGTCAAATAATTCATTTTCGAATAAGGTTTTCACCTGAGCCTTCTGAAAGCTTTTTAGAAAACGAGTAATAATTCGGAAAAATTTCAGATTATTTCGGACGTAAATAATCAAGACGAAAAAGAAATGTCAGTTGTGGGACACGAACACTCGAAATAAATTGCAAAAACTCGTGGAAATCAAATCGGATTTTTTTTTATAAATAGTGACAAAACATCTAATTGTTGAAAGATTTTTCCCCTTGTCAATCTGAATGCCAAATGAGGAATTAGAGGTATTCAGAAAAATTACTGACTGTTACAGACGAAGACAATTATGACGTAAAAAAAATGTTAGATGGTTGGCTCGGACTGTTCTCGTTTTCAAGAAAAATTGCGAGTACTTACGATAAGAAAATTGCAAAAATCCATCACGATAGCAAAAAATATCGTACTGTCAAATAATTTTCGTAGCAATGAAATAAACTATTCTGAAAAAAAATAGTTATTTATAAATAGTGAACTTAAACGTACCAAATGATATACAAGGTGTTTTCTAAGTACGTGTAGAAAATTCAGGAGTGTTGCTAACATCAAAATAAGAACAACAGTTCCTATAAACATATGTCCACAAGTTATTCGTTTCTGAGATACAGAGTGTCAAAGTTGAATTCTTATTTTAATTTTTTGTGAATGATTTCAGAATAATGTTGATATTTGGGTAAAGTTTGGTATCTGGGAAAATTTATTATTTAGTTTGTGTAAAAGATATATTCTTGGTAGTGGTCAGTGCGAGCAACTGTTTTCGAGTTATTGAGATTTGAAATAATCGATGCAAGTGATTTTGAATGACAAGATTTTTAAATATAAAATAAATTCAATTAGAAATTAGTTTTTTCACAATTACCATAAAATTTGATTTTGTCATCGGAAAATCATCCCAGCTACCAAACTTTACTCAAAAATCACAAATATTTTGGAATTTATTCACAAAAAACAAATATAAAAGTTAAACTTTGACACTTTGTATCTTAGAAACGAATAACTTGCATACATGTGTTTATGAAAACTTTTTTCTTATTTCAACGTCAGCAACATGCCCCTAAAGTTTCTACACGTACCTAAGAAACTCCCTGTATATTGTGTAAAAAACAAAGAACTTACATAAATTCAAATTCTTGAATTCTTGATTGAGGCTTTATTTCAGAGTGTAATGACATTGCACGCTTCAAGGCTTTGAGAGAAGATTTGAAGTTTCAGAAGTTCTTTGTTATTCATATAATACATATACCGGGTGGGGCACCGAAAACGAAACAGATCGAATATCTTCAAATCGCATGAGTTCTGGAAAAAATGCAAAGACACGTCGATTTTTAATCCAAGGGGGACATCTTCCTATCATAACCGCAACAGTCATACCACTCCCCCCACCCCTTGGTCACTATCACCCAAACAATTTGAATAGGGAAAGTAGTAAGTATGACACATCATTAAAAATATAATTTCATAAGGAACTTAGCATTGTCAATTTTCGCTACCTAACTTTCCATTTTGGCGCCCTCTTGCAGGAAACACAACTGTTCCGTATTCCAAATTATGATACTTGATTTGCAAGCTAATTTGACATAAATTTGGTAACAATGCATTATGGAATTTTTCTAAAGGAAGAAACAAAATGGCCGCTCCATAATGACGGACAAGTTTTGCTATTATGGTCCGATTCGATTCAAAATTGATATGTAGTTGTTTTCAGGGTAAGAAATTATGATTTATCAGTCAATGCAAAAAAACAAGCTGGTGGCTCCAAGATGACGTACGAAATCTGTAATTATGGTCCGATTCGACTCAAAATTATTAGGTGGGGATTTTCAGGGTACGAAATTATGATTTTTTCACCAATGTAAAAACCAAGATGGCGGACGAAATTCATAATTGTGGTTCGATTCGATTCAAAATTGGCATATAGGGGTTTTACAAGTTTCCAGTATGAGTAAAATGAAAGAAATAAATTGATACAAAAAGTTTTTGATTTTTTTTAGATGTGTAGAAGTAGGCTATTCTTTGCGAAACCAAATCAAAATTCTACCGCGCAAGAACATCTATTTTATACTAGCGGCAAGCTTTTGAATCTGTTACCTACGCTTAGAATAACCTACGTCACAGATCTGAAAAATTACTTTTTTATTTTCATCGCATTTGTATAAAATATTTTTTATCATTTTTATTCAATTGTTTTTAGTCATGCTGAAAATCTGTACCTAAAACGAATTGGACCACAATTACAAATCTCATCCGCCATCCTAGAGCTGCAATTTTGTTGTTTTATTTGTCAACAAATATTCTATAATGCAATGTCATCGCAATTATGAACACCTACCAAAGTTCAAGTTGAACGAACAACTAGAAGTGGCCCAAAAGTCAGCTGCAAGATTTGTCCCACACATACATACATACTGACAGAGTAAGAAGAATAAAAGCTGATAAATTGTGAAAGGCTTTCGCGGCCATCGTCACTTACATGATGGTTCTTCGGGTTGTAAGGCCGACGTATGTTCTGAGAAGATCTCGACGTTTCGCCAACACGAGTGGTTAGCATTTTCGAGAGTTATTTTGCAAATTTCTGCTTTCTTAAGATGCTGTCAAATGTTTGACATTTGTTATACGTTGTCTCAATAAATACCTGTGATTTGACGTTCTTACATCTGATTGGTCCATAGCGTTAGCAGACATCATAGAATCGTTCGTACCGTTATTTTGTGGGTAGGGAGCTAATTGAGAATTTTTGAGAACTGGAAGCCAAACCTTGTTCAATTGTAGTCCTTCTTCGGTTCTGTTGAAGTTGCTGTGGTGTTTCTGGATTTCAATTATTCCCGGAAGAGTCTTGGGTAATAGGCAGATGTTGAAGAGATGACTTGGGTTAATTCAAATTTCACTCTATGGTTATCGTTGTTGAGAGTATGTTCTGCGACAGCGGATTTCTGTGTGTGCCCTAACCGACAGCAAGCCTTGTGCTCTTTGATTTTTGTTTTAACGGAGCGTTTCGTGCTTTTGAAGAATAAAAAAATTGGACATTGAATAAACTTAAGAATTGAGAAACATTCCATAAATTCAAATCAAATCATTTCAAACTGCATTAGTTCACGTGAATTGTTGACATTAGCTTTATAATTGAATGTCATAAGTTGGAAAACAAACCGGTTGTTTTTCCCGCAAGAGGGTGCAAAAATGAAAAGTAAACACTCACGTGTCTCATTTCCTTATGGAATTACTTTTTCAATGCTGTGTCACGCTTAGTACTTTTCCTATTCAAATTGTATGAGTGACCAAGGATTTCCCCCTTGGATTCAAATAGACGTATTTTTGCATTTTTTTCCGAAACACATGTGTTTTTAAGTATTAGTTTTCGGTGCCGAATCGACCCATAATTACAAATTTCACTTGCCATCTTGTTTCTTGCATCGACAAAAAAATCATAATTTTCGACCCAGAAAACCACCACGTATCAATTTTGAATCGAATCGGACCATAATTGCAAATCTTATCTGCCATTTTGAAGCCGCCATTTTGTTTTCTCCCGTAGAAAAATTCCATATCACATTGTCACCGAATTTATGTCAAGTTCGCTTCCAAATGAATTATCATAATTTGGAATACGGAACTGATTTTTCCTGCAACAAGGCGCCAAAATGAAAAGTTAGTTAGGAAAAATTGACATGGCTGAATTCCTTATGAAATCACCTTTTTAATGATGTGTCACACTTACTACCTTCCCTATTCAAATTATTTGGGTCATAGTGACCAAGGGGGGGGGGAGAGGTATGACAGTTGACGTTATGATAAGAAGATGTCTTCCCTGGATTAAAAATCGACGTGTTTTTGCATTTTCTTCACAACACACGCCTTTTGAAGATATTCGATCTGTTTCGTTTTCGCAGAGTCGGACTGGGATCCACGTGGCAGGGACCTATTTGGCCCAACACTTCCCCATTGAAGAAATCTTATACTTATATAAAAAGTTTTGGCCGACCACTTCCCTATTGAAAAAATTATTTATAATGAGTTTGGACCTCCATCATTTGCCAACTTATATAGTAAATTACAAAAATAAATTTTTAAATTGAAAAGTAAAATAACAAACAAAATATAAAATAGTTAATTAAATCAAAACGAAAGTAAAACCTTTTAGGATTCCAAAAATATGTAAATATTCGTAATATATAAAAATAAAAGCGATAAGTAGGAACAGAAACTAAAAGTTTGCTTCTAGAAGTTTTGTTGTGGTACTCAAAAAGTACAGGAACATCAATCTTTCTTCCTATGGTAAAACCTAGCAAGTTTCAGGAGTCGCTAGAAAATTTAAAAATTATAAAACTGAGAGTAGAAGTTGAATAAAAAAAATCGTGGCATGCGGCTTTGACATCATGGAATGGGTCAAAATTCAAAATATTCTGTGAAAGCTTCATGAACATTTCACATATTAAATACAATTCAGAACCTAATAACTATACATTTATTAATTTTCACCAAGGGACGGCAGAAATATGTCATATGTCTACACTTAAAAGTTTACTTAATTGAAAACAGGAATTGAGAGATACTACACTAAATAAGTGTTAGGGTAGTGGCACCAGTTAATGAACATTTAAGGAACTGTGTAAAACTATATTTCTTCTACGAATCAGATTTTTCATATATGTCAATTCTGTTCATTTTGAGTGATACTAAATAGTTTATATTTCCGAAAAATCATGAAAAAAAACATAAATTTATTCAAAATAATTTTTTATTCAATACATAAATCAAAATTTTTGAAAATACCAGTGAATGAACAAATATTTCCACTGATTAAACACACATGAACCAGTGAATGAACCTTCCTTTTTAAAATTTATAAGTAATTATTTATTGATTTTATTGCAAAGAAACCTCTTTCATTGATTTTTTGTGGTGGCGGAATTTTTTCCAGGACATCTTCATTTTTATACCATATTCTATCTGCAGGGGTAGGTCATTTCCATAATTTTCCGCAGCTGGACTGAGTCATGGTGCTTACTTCAAATTCCTCATTTTCGCGATTTTCTATTCTACCAGGGAAATATTCATCATCATATCGAACTACCACAAAATCCCCAATGTCGCATTTTTCCCGTTCTGTATCTCTATCCTCAGATTTTTCCTGGAGTTCACTTTCATCGTTTTTTCCATTTTCATTATTTTCATCATTTTTTCCTCTTCTCTTCTTACTTCTATCCTCATTTTCCATGTCAGGTTTTTCCTGAAGCTCACTTTCATCATTATTTTCATTTTCATTATTTTCATCTTTTTTTTCCTTCCCTTCTTACTTCCATCCTCATTTTTCATGTCAGATTTTTCCTGGGGTTCACTTTTATCGTTATTTCCATTTTTATTATTTTCATCATTTTTTTTTCTTCTCTTGTTACTTTGTGATACTTTTTGAGATTTCTTTTCTTCTGCCTTTTTTTTCTGTTTTCTTTATTTTGCTTAGCTATCGTAAGTTTCATATCTTTCTCTTTCTCTTTTTTATCATAATATTCTTTCCATTCTTTGGAAACAAGAGCAAAGGGCATTGCATTTTTTACTTTTTTGTTGTTTTTGCTGTCGGCAATTTTGGGCCAGCGCAAATACGACTGCCAGGCATCTTCTACTGCAGATGCTTCCTTCTTTTTACCATCAATTTTTGAGAGTTTGGGAGAGTCTATGAACGATTCAGTTGTCGTAGGTGTACTGGCATCAGGTGAAAGCCTTTTGTTTTCTAGTTCGTTAATGCTGTCATTATTTGTTGAATTGAAATTCTGCATAGGATCATACGTGTTTTCTCTGGAGCCTTCTTGCAACGTAATATCAGACAATTGTAGAATTAATTTCAGTTGAATCATCGGATATGCCATCACTTTGTGCACTGGATAATATTCTTGACTGGTTATTTTCCAACTTGTTATGTTTATTAGCAAAGGGATTATTTTCTTCGTTGAATGAATCACAGAAAATTACCAATTCGTCACTCACAGAATCCCTTTGGGAGTGTGTATTTTCATCCTGCTGGTTTATCTCCTTATCCATGCAGTCGTTCGGTAAATCCATGAGGACATCTTCATTCAAAAGTGGTTTTATTTCATCTTTTTGGTCGTCCATTAAATAAGTTATGTCGTCAAATTGAATAGGCATCGCATCTATCATAGAGTCTGTCAGAACATCACTTTCGTGATCAGCAATTTTCATTTTCTCCTTGCATAGCTGGTAGATACTGAAAATTTCACTATTTTCATCTTTGTATTGGTCCTTGAAGAAATATTATAAGACTCTTTGCGTCGCTTGGAAATCATCCATTGTCGGTTCAGAATCACCACTTTGTTCATCTTCAAAAATTTCTTTTCTTCTAGCAGATATGGTTTTTCCGTAATTGATGGCATTGGGATCAAAAGGGTACAATCCGCAGCAACGGAATCCGTTTTGGATAATGAACTTGTTCACAGAATTTTCAAATGCTTTTTTAAATAGTGGGGCAAAAGTCGATTTGGTAATATATTTGTTAGTCGATTGTTTGTGGTCTTGAATAACTTTTTTCCACGATGTTTTCAGTGGTTTGAAGATAGATACGTCGCAGGGTTGAATTATGTGTGTTGCGTTCGGGGGTAAGCAGTACAGGAGAATAGATTTCTCAGTACAGAATTCAAAGAGCTCAACATTTATATGTGATTTGTGGCCGTCGAGAAATAGGATAACTGGTAGTTTGATTTCATTTTGTAGTAACCACGGGTGAAAACAACTAGTTATATATTCATAAAATGTTTCTGAGACCATCCAACCTTTCTCAGATCTACCCAAAAAGTATGTGTCTGGTACAGAGAATGCACTATCTCGTGGTACTCTCTTATATGGAACTACCAGCATTGGAGGAACTATTACACCGGCGGCTGAAAAGTTGCATAGAACCGTCATGCTTTCTTTTTCAGGGCCGCTGCTAATTACATAAAAGTCTTTATAATTTTTAAGCCCCAAAAGTTTTCCAGTTTTAGGGCAGAACTGCATGCCCGTCTCATCAGCGTTGAATATTCTGGTTGGATCATTAACGATATCTTCAAACCCCCCATTCTGAAGATACTGCTTCAGATCACTGAACCAAGATCTGATCGACTCTTCGGTAACAGCTGCTCGAGCTTTCGAAATTATTTCTGTATTACGCTTAGTTATAGTAGATCTTCTATTAAGGAACAATTTCAACCACTTCTTTCCTGGTTTGTCATCGGTGAAGGGATTATCCCGTTTGGTTGCTTTGAGGATTGACTGAACGGCTTCTTGTACCTTTGTACCTCGTTGTGGTGCATAGGGAATCCAAGTTTTGCTTTCGCAAGAATCCAATGTTCCAGTTTATTCTCTTCATCTTCAGACAATATTGTTTTGGGACCCATTTTTCGTATCAAAGGAGTTATACCCCTGATTTTATTATCGAGAGTTGCTTTAGGAATGCCATATTTAATGGAAGCAGAGTTTTGGCTTATTTTGCCATCTCTAATTTCACTGAGAGCCAGTTCTAACTGATCCTCTGTATAACGGAACCGGGTGTATTTTTTCCTATCCATCTCTGTGAAAAAGAGAAAAACTCTTTAGTTCATTCACTGGATTATTGTTTGCTGTAGCAGAACCAGTGAATGAACACATATTTATGGTACTGTTCATTTACTGGATCCCTAGGTTATATGCACTAGATGCGTTCACCCAACCGTTCAACGTAAAATATACTTCATTTTGGTGTACATTTGAGTATATTCAATAAAAAATGTATAAACCCCAGTGAATGAACAAAACGTTCATTAACTGGTGTTTTGTCATTTTTGTGATCCAGTGAATAGACACCTCCGAAATTGGAACCAATAAATTACTTTCAAGCTTTTTCTCAATTCAGAGACAAAATTTGACCTGTCTACTCACTAGTAACACCAATAATAATATGCTTTCGATAGATAAAAGAAAGAATAAACGATTGTAAACCTAGACGGATACTACAACATACCTTATTAGCGGAACCGGCAGACAACTATCATCACAACACCTGCTATTTTGAGGCCATATTGTTATTCAACATCACGTGGTAGCTGTCAACCAATGAATGCATAATAACGAAAATAACCTCTAAATACGGTTTGCCTGGTGCTTATTATCGTATAGCAAACGAATTTCTTAATTATATGGGAAACCATGAAGATTGTTCATTCACTGGGGTCTGTCCATTCACTGGTGCCACTACCCTATATGGCTTCAAGAGATTTCAGAAGATTTTGCTACTTGTAGCAAGTTCAGTTATTTCTGTGTTATTTTTCATCAATATTTCAAACCAAATCTCTTCCTATGTTTATTACTAGCAATGATTTCAATAGATCATCACCTAACGTCGATTTTATTCGGGTTTAAATTAATTTTAATTTTGAAAATACCCTCTCAAAGTTTAGCAGCGGCGACGGCGCGGGGAGTGAGTGGCTGAGCTGAGCAGAGCCAGGCCGGCGATAAATAATATTTTCATTTTTATTTCGAATTAAGGTTCATATAAACCCATGAAAAAATTAACGGCAAAAAATTCGAGTTATTTTGTCATTCAAATTGAATAATGAGAGAGGAAAATCTGATGAATAGTTTTCGAGGAAAAAATAAAAACATAATTTTTAGAGGTTTTTTAAGTTTTCTCAAAAACCATTCATCAGATTCCATTTCAAATATCATGACATATCAATGTCAAAGTAAAAGATTATCACGATTTTTTTCAGAATTTTCTACTTCAACGCTCCCCCAGAATTGAAAAAAAAATCGGAAAATCTTGTTATAAAATCAAAGACAGTTGAAAAGAATCGCTTTTGCAAGTAATATTTATATGAAATTCAAAAGACTGAATTACTCATACTATTTTTCAAAAATAAAATCAAACGATTTATATTTTCAATAATGATGAAGTATGTAAGTAATAAGTTTCGTGTTTTGCGATTTAAAATATCAGTTTTGGAAATAAAACAGGACGCAAAACAGAATTGAAAAATAATACCAATAACCATTATAGCGTATTTATTGTCCATTACAGTTGTTTTTAAATAACATTTTATTATATACATAAAAAATAACGGCATAATAGGCAGAGTTCAGCTTACAAAGTTGAAAAATATTCATAAAAATGATTTATAGTGAGTTGTTCATATTAGCTGCTCTTTTTGAATTTTACCAACAATATTGTTGTTTATGCTAAAAGCAAATCTAATCCTAGCAAGATCAACCCCGAATATCAGAAAAACGAACGAAATGAGTACAATAAATAATATACAGGTGAACCGGAAAAAAAGAGCAATACCAAAGATTTCCAAGATCGACTTCCACAGGAAAACCGACGGCACAGACATCATCAATAAACCAAAATCTTAAAAAAAGAATAAACCAGCTTTAGAGGAAATGGTCCACACCTTTCAATGAGCCCGCGAAGTCTACATTCACGAAAAAACCCGGAGATACTGCAAAACTGAAATATTTCGTAGACCACTGAACAATAAGCCTATACGAAGAGCTGGAGAAAAGAAGAAAAGAAAAGAAAGAAAGAACCTTGAAAACGTAGCTCAAAAACAACGATAAACTTATAATTTCGAAAAACAATTAAATAAACCACCAAATTACAAACGGTAGAAAAGGTATGGATACAATCGTTACTAGTCCACTTCAAAATGGAAAGAATAATAGAAGAGAGAAGATGGCGTCTCACCTTTCCTCTCACAACCCCCTTGACAATATAGCTACATAATGTATTGAACCACATTACCACAATTAATACCTGATAATGATTAATAATCTTGTTAGCTATTTCGCAGTACTCCGAATAATGTTGAGATTTGGCACCAATGCATTTGCAGTAGGGTTGACCGTTGAATATTCGGTAGATATTCCAGCAGTAAACTGTAATTAATTTGAAAATGTTATGAAAGATCGCTGTCACTATGATAAGAAAAATATATCAGTGCCATCTTACAGTTCAGATCCGCGAAATATTTGACTTTATATGAACCTTAACGATTACTATCAACTTGGAAAAGGGATATGGGTCAATGATCAGTGGAAGTGTATACCATTTAGTTGTGTTTAGGTCATTTTGTATTTGGCCCAACATTTTGCTTTTGGCCCCCCACATTTTCTAAGGTTGGCCCAGGCGGCAACTGCCGCCCTGCCGCCCTGACCAGTCCGACCCTGGTTTTCGGTGCCCCACTCTGTATAATTATTTATATCTCAGTTCACTAGTTTATGAATGAAAGCTTGTACATCTACCAACAAGAAAATCTAGGAGTAAAACTGTATGTATCTGAGTTACCTGAAATTAGGATTCTGTACAAAGTCCACCCTGTCGATGATATAGTAGCATATTTTCATTCAGCTAGCGTTCATAACGTGAAGTGAAAAGAACCACTCACGTGGACTCTAATTAATTACTTTTTTGTTCAAAATGGAAGTTTTCTACATTTCCTGCTGTACTGCTGCATTGAAAGAGGACATTCCTTTGAAGTTGTCTGACTAATTGCAAAACTTTGAGACAAAATTCCATTACGTCTAATAATTTTTAAATTTCACAAGCGCGAGTAACGAAGGATTTTTCAGACTATTCAATGTTTTCTTTTATTGTTCAGATAGATTCAGCGTAAGCCTCTCTAATTGGGTCTTTTGTTTTTCTCTTCCAGGGCATCCTGAAAGAAAGGACTTCTTAATACTGCTGGACGGTTGTAAGACGAAATTTTGTTGTGTCGATGGTTCTTTTTGTTCGGGCATTACAGAAAGCATTACAAGCTCCTTTTTGTTTTGCCGAGTTTTTTGTTTCCAGTCAATCCACTTATTGGAAAGAATCTTCGAAGTGTATGGATGAGACGAGATGTTGAGTGAATCGAAGGAAAATTGAGAGAGGTCCAAATTGCAGGTCCATCTGGCTCGGAATGAAATGACGGCAATGGGCAAAGCAGTATTACCTTTGTTCCTAAATAAATCAGCAAGAAGCTTATTTGTCTTGAATGACTCCTCGAGTAAGTCGGTATGTGTTGCAACGTTTCTATTTTCCTTAGGAAGAACTTGGAAAATGAAAAGTTACTATCCCATTAGCGATGTAGTCTAGAGAGCATGGGCGTCGGTCTTATCTATTGTTTAATGAATTGTGCATTTGTATACACATTTGTGATAAGCTTCACGAAGTAACGAAAGTCGAAACTCACTCAGTTGCCAGTTGATTCGAATAAATGAATATGGAAAAAATATACTACTATTCAAGTCAAGAAAACGAGATAATATAAAAAAGTTACTAAAAATTAATTCATACATAGGCCGTGGTGGCTGGTAGAGCATTCGCCTTTCAAGCGTAGGGTCGAGGGTTCAAATCCTCTCATAATCATCGGTTTCGTGCATGGCATCACACGTTTAAAGGTAAGGGCTGCGTCTTTCCTAGCTAACACAGTACGTCTCTAGAAGACTTCTGAGGGTTGCGCGTTGGGGTGCAATCGGTTGAAGGGAATAACAATTTTAACAACAATAACTAAATAATGTTTTCATATTGTCAATCCACAACATTCACCTGTATGAGATGGGAAAAGTTGAGAAATTGTACAATTAGTTTCCCAGATATTTATTTACAGAGTGGGGCACCGAAAACGAAACAGATCGAATATCTTCAAAACACATGTGTTGTGAAAAAAATGTAAAAAACAGTCAATTTTTAATCCAAGGGGAAAAACTCCCTATCATAACCTCAACTGTTATTCCTCTTTCCCCACCCCTTGGTCACTATTACCCAAACAATTCAAATAGGGAAAGTAGTAAGTGTGACACATCAACAAAAAGGTAATGAGGTAATTAGGTAATAAGGTAATAAGGTAATAAGGTAATAAGGTAATAAGGTAATAAGGTAATAAGGTAATAAGGTATTAAGGTAATAAGGTAATAAGGTAGTAAGGTAATAAGGTAATAAGGTAATAATGTAATAAGGTAATAAGGTAATACGGTAATAAGGTGATAAGGTAATAAGGTAATAAGGTAATAAGGTAATAAGGTTATAAGGAAATCAGCAAAGTCAACTTCCGCTACCTATCATTTTATTTTGGCGCCCTCTCGCGGAAAAAACAACTGTTACGTATTCCAAATTATGATACTAATTTCCCATAAATTCGGTGACAATGTTATAGAACTTTTCTAAGAGAAAAAACTAAATGGCTGCACTTAAATGGCGAACAAGATTTGCAGTTATGGTCCGATTCGATTCAAAATTGGAATGTGGTGGTTTTCAGGGTCGGAAATTATGATTCATCTGTCTGTGTAAAAAAAACAAGATGGCGGACGAAATTTGTTATTATGGTCTGATTCAAATTGAAATTAGTATGTGGGGATTTTCAGGGTCATAAATTATGGTTTTTTATTCAATGCAAATAAACAAGATGGCGGGCGAAATTTGTAATTATGGTTTGATTCGACCTGGCACCGACAAGGAATTCTTCAAAACACATGTGTTGTGGAAAAAATGCAAAGACATGATTTTTAATCAAAGAGGGACATTTTTCCATCATTACCTCAACTGCCATACCTCTCTCCCCACCCCTTGGTTACTCATACAATGTGAACAGGGAAAGTACTAAGTGTGACACTGCTTTGAATAGGTAATTTCATATGGAATTCAGACATGTGAGTGTTCGCTACCTAACTTTCCATTTTGGCGCCCTCTTGATATTTGATTTGAAAGCTAATGTGAACAATTCACAAAAAAATAACAAAATTGAAAAAATTACCATTGTATGAACCTAAAAATTAGAAAGTTTTGCATAAAGTCAACTAAAATCATTCCAAACTATAATAATTCACAGTAGATTCTCGGAGTGTTTTTCATTCACTCTCATACATGAGTATAAGCTAGTATCGAAACGTTATTTGAAGTTTTGAAGCATGTCTGGGGTTATTTGACGAAATTTGGTAATAATACGTTGACATATCTTTTCTAAAGAACCTGGCTGATAATTTCTAACCCTGAAAATCCCCACATACTAATTTTGATTCAAATCTCACCATACTTACAAATTTCGTTCGCCATATTGGAGCTACCATCTTTCTTTGCAAAGACAACCAAATCATGATTTCCGCCCCTGAAAACCACCACATATCAATTTTGAATCGACTCGGACCATAATTGCAACACTTGTGTGCCATTTTGGAGCCACATTTTTATTTTTTCCCTTAGAAAAATTCCATAATGCATTGTCTTCGAATTTATGTCAAATTAGCTTGCAAATAAAGTATCATAATTTGGAATATGGAACAGTTGTTTTTCCCGCAAGAGGGCGCCAAAATAAAAAGTTAAGTAGCCAAAATTTACATTGCTGAAATCCTTATGCAATTACCTTGACAAATTTGAATTTGACAAAGACGAGAATCGAACGTTGGAAGATTTTGAACAATCCAATGCAAGAATGAATCAATCTCCATAGATAACCAACCCCAAAATAATCAATGGTGAGGAAACAGAAGACAAATGTGCAAAGAAAAACAACACAGACTAATCAAAATCCAGCACCGAATAAGAAAATAATTTTCTGAACTATAGGATAAGCTTACTGAACAAGTCCATAGACATTAAAGAAGACGTCGGAAAGAAGGGAAACCAAATTAATAAAGGCATCAAATACATAGAAGCTGGGACAATAATCCAGAGAATGATGGAAATTGTCGTGATATTGACAAGAGAAAATACAGAAAATCTTCTAGAGAAATACAAAAAGGAGGAAAGCAACCCTTCAGCCCACACCTTGCCCAAGGCAAACCCGGAAGACCTCTTCAAATTTTTCGAATTATGCGCTGAGATCAAGGAGCAACAACTACTTGGCAAAAAGCGCAGAATTGAATTAGCTGAAAAGAGGCGACTGATGAAAGGAGCCTTGAACAGGAAATCAACAGAAAAAGACCACCGAAGGAGAGTCTACTAACTGGGAGTAAATCCATATCTACTCCAATATCACATCAATTACCTTCGAACCTGGATTGTTGTTGTTGTAGCAGGATGCAACAAGGGACAGAAAGGAAATGAAATAGAAGAAGACTTACACAAACAAATAACAGAGCAAATTCAACAGCTAGATAGGAAAATCACCAAAAAAGTAAAGAAGAAAGTTACCCTATTCTATCGAGCAGCTATCCAAATCCCGCATAAGCTCACGGAATACTACGGGCAACAACTCGGGATAGGGAAATCAGAGAGATTGCTGACTAGTACCCAGAGGAATACGAAGAGGTAAAAAAAGAGAGGAAAGGGGGGCTCATTGCCTTGCAAACGTTCATATTGTCCCCTGGAAAGAATACGATGAATCAAGAACAACAAGAGATAATCCCAGAAGAAGAGAGGATGAACAATCACAAGAGTCCATCACGAAAGAACAAAACAAGAAGACTGACCCTTCATCCCTCGCAAGGAAGAAAGATGAACTATCACACACGGCAGTGGTGGAGAAACGCCGAAGAAATCAACCCATCATAGTGAAGGGCACGATAAAGCTTGACGCCGACCTCAAAATGATAAACTAAGAGAAATAACGTACAAGTTCACGAACAGCTCCTTCCTAAATAGCTGAAAATCACAGTAGCATGAACACAACGCTAAAGGAGGCCAACGTCGAGGTCCATATAATATATAAACTGTCGGGATGAAAACAGTATGCTTCACCCTTGGAAGGGTTGTATCACTCACCGGTAGTAGAGGAATTCGAAGAAGACCTGAAGTTGTAAGGCCTAGGAACTTTTGGCACCCAAGAAATCAATAGCACTATGCGAAAGATTTTTATGGTTAACAACCAGAAGAATATCACAGATATTCCAACAGCAATATTCAAGAAGGTAACGATGTAATGGTAGGATGGGCAATAAAACGAAACAATCGGACCATCTTACGGTGCTTTAAATGTCAGACTTGGAGACATGTCCAGTCCAGCTGTAACAGTCAAATTAGGAGCATTAAATGTTTTGGGGACCACTGGCAAAAGGCTTGACCTAATCCTGGGACGACCCCAGCAATCCTCATGAATTGCGGAGGCAACACAGGTCTCGTAAACACCACGGACCTTCTACAAGCCATGGACGCCATCATCGAGAGTTTGATGGAAGTGCGGGACGACCAAGAGAAATTCATGGCCTCCCGGAAGGTCGTAGGCAATATCCAAAGCTACGGCTTATAAAGTTGTGCAAGCTCAATGTGCATAGAATCAGAAGCAGGATTCCGATACCATTCATAGTCATAACATTGATATTATGCTCGAGACAAAGCTCCATTAGGATCAAGAGCTGAAGAACAAGGAATTCACCACCGTCAGGGCAGACAGACCTAACGCCGTGAGAGGAGGTGGGGTTGCAATCCTTGAGACGACCAGTATTAGACCGTTGTCACAAAGGCAGAGCTCAATAGATCACGCCGGTATACAACTGGAAAGTGACACGGATAATAGTTTCACATTACATTCACATATCGATGATCTGTGCAGCAAATGGCGAAAATTCATATTCGATTATTCATCTGAACGGGAGAGTGATAATGAATGAACACACAGCACCCTCCTTATACAGTATAGCGAGGAGGACTCAAAGGCTGATCAAGAATAAACCAGAAGCTAGAGATATCACCACCAGAAATAGAAGATACTGTTCTTGACGGAGAACAAAATAGTGGTGAATCCTGATACAGAGCTCATGTATTTTCCAATGAAGAAATAGCTCTCTTCCGCTATTTGGATTGACACTACAGACACTACAGTGTATAGCGCAAGTCGTAAAAAAAGTATGAGAAATGAAAAGATCACGAAAAAAGTAGGTACCTAATGTACAAGGATAAAATATGTCTCACGTGAGTTGAACTTTTTTTACAGAAATGCAACACAGAATGAAATATAATATGAATACTAGGTTAGTTTAATATAATAGAAACAGGAAAATGCGGTAAATGCTGAATCATTTCCAGCTAGGATATTATCAACTGCTTTGATTTTTTCTTTAAATATAAGTATAAAATGTTTAATAAGGACATTTTTTGATTTCATCAGGCAGTCTGTACTATAACATTATGCAATTGTAGTGTGGACTTTTCCTAAACTTTGCTGTACTTCTTATCTGTATTTTAACTATGGAAGTCACGTCTTGTAAACAAAAAATTTTTTGAGTCGAAAAAGTTCCCAACTGCTCCACTTCATCAGTAAAATTGAGTGACTGGCCGAAGCTTATATAGTTCTGAGGATTCTTTTAATAATAATAATAATAACAATTTCTGTTTTACTTTTTTTCAAGCACAATCTGTTTTGGCTACACCAGTCTTCAACTACATGATGAAATATTAAGTTTTCAGTATATTCTGTTACCTGATAATATATAATTTTCCTGAGTTTCTTTGAGATAATGATGTACATGAAGAGGGGGATAATGATAAAGGAATTGGGGTGAGGGAAGTGAGAAAAACAAACAAAAAGCCAAGTGCGAGGAACCGGAAAAATTTTGGGTAGGGAGGAAAATGGAAGGTACATAATAAAAAACCCGGGTTTTCGTAATTTTTCTACCATAAATTGATGATTCCATCAGGTTTAGCGACTATTTTTCCACTTGTTTATGGAGTAAGTGGCCAATCATTTTAGCATTCAATAACAAAAATGGGGAAAAAATATCAAATCAATGCAAACATTCACCAGAATTTTATTTTAGTGCGCAATGAAACTGAAAATTTCCCTCCTCGTACAAGGTTGGCAACATTGATAAAAATGTGAATTATAAACAAATCTGGTTATTTTGTAGAGAAAAATTGCAAAAGTGTCGCAAAATGACAAAAGCGAAGAAGATATCATTCTTCAACGTTCCCCAACTTTGCGACCATTTCCAAGTTTTCAAAAATTTAAAAATTGTATCACCTAATGGGACAATTTACAGTGAAAGAATTTGTACAGGCAAATATTTTTTTTTGCCATGAGTTAAATTAAAATTCGAATCTTTGACAATAATATAACTGTTTTTCTTAAACATCATATTGATTCTAATTACAACTAATCTTTGGAAAGAAAAATTATTGGCGTATTTGTGTCAAAATTATATAACTGACCATGCTACTCGTATTCATCAATCTCATAATCTCCATAATTTTTATGAATAATTTGTGTTGTCTGACCATAACCTGAAAAAATATTTTCACCTCGTCTCTTCAATTGTAAATATTCCTCCTATAGTTTTTAGGACGATTAGCACCGTTTTCAGAGGTCATAAAGAAGGAATTACTTGAATTATGATGAAGCTTTAACCCAACCTCGTCTAGCCTTCCCAACTATTCTGTAAAGATTTTGTTTACGATTATTTATTATTTATGACTGCTGACCATTATTCGTTTCAATTATTTCAAATATTTTTTGGGTTTAACCCCAGGTATTTTGATTAAAAAAAATTTCTAACCCCACATGGTGTCAAGAAGTGAGGTGCAGAGTTCCACACTGCTACAATTATTCATCCTTCACTTTTTGGCTCAAATTTGTCTGTGGTTATACCGAACTAGTTATGATCAAGAAGGATTCCATAAATCAATCTGTTTGTATTTGTTTCTTTAAGTTTTATCAACGGTTACCTTCTTCTAACAAAAGCGTAAACCACAAAGACTACCGTTTCATTCAAAGCGTGTCAAAGAATTACTGCATAATTTGAGGGCGACTTTACTCGTACCCTACGCTTTTGTTTGCAGTATGTAAGGGCTAAATAATTGAAGTGGCATGAAGGAGAAATCTACCGAAGCGACGTCAAAGTGAAAATCGAGAATCGTTATCTCTGGCTGTATTGGCTTCGTTCCAAAGACAACACAAACGCATGCGGTTTCAACTATTTTTCATCTGTGCTGTGTGACCGCGATGCATTGTCAGATAAACTCGTACGGCGGGTGAACAGGAAACAGGAAAATGATTTTATTAGGTACGGCTTTTCATAACTCTGTGGATGTTTTGTAGTGCTTTCTATTCTTTGGCTTTCGTCTATGACAATAGATACGAACAAAGGTCCATATTTTCTTTGTAAACATTCTACTAAATTAATTTAATGTCACTGGTCATTATTTATTTTCTACCCACTGCAAATATAGTAGAAGTTACACTTTTCGTGATATATCTGGATATGAAATCAGATGTGTCAGTTTCAATAACAGTTTGGAGTTCATCAATATATTAAAAGATTTGAGGAAGACTATCAATTGTGGAAAATGAGTTCTAAAGCCAAATGCAATCGGCTAGTCTATAGGTTGATGACGAAAGACAAAAATGGTGAAATTGGCAGTAAAGCGATCGACGATATTTCAAAATGACCGTGAATACATAGAAAAAAATTTAATATCGAATTGAAAAAAACGTACCTATATCAAATAAACGAAGGATGATATGCTGTTGATAGAGAAGTTTGGGCGGTTCTTGAAAAAAATTATGTTTTTTCAAATGACTAATGTAGTATAGTACATTTAATTTTTTTTATTTCCAATTGTCAAAAAATGCAAAGTGGCAACATTTCTTCTTAATTATTTTACTGAATAATTGTATTTCATCGATTCATCAATATGTACCTATTTACTACTTCGGAACCCAAAATAAGCTGTTGCCAAAATGTCTATTTTATTATTTCTTGACTCCTTGAGAGAACTTATTTCAAGATGTTTCGGAATGGTTTGAAATTTGGGAAAATGTGTAATTTTTGTAGATTTATGAGTGTGCAAAACCTCATGATCGGGAGCATATGGCCCAGAAAAGCATACTGTCCTTTGTCTGTAGCTGAGAGGTTGAATTTTAGGACACATGTTTTTGGAAAATAAAGTCTCATTTCGACCACAGGAATACGCTCTTGAAATATTTACCATACTCTTGGAAAATTTCATGGATTTTCAGAATGTTCAGAGAAAGAGAAATAATGAAGGAAAATACTCACAGCCGTATGCATAGTCAATCACCAGCGACTCGCCAGAGTTTCGCCGTTCGCTACACAAGGCTTATAATGCACAGTCGAGCTCCAAAGAAGTGACAACTACGCGATAAGTTAAACTTTAGCGAAACTCTAGCGATGTACCACTTTTTTGGAGCTCGACTGTGCATTATAGTTCTTGTGTAGCAAGCGGCGAAACTCTGGCGAGTCGTTGGAATTGACTATGCATACGGCTGTTATTCTTCAAAACATTTACACAGATTCATCATCATTCATAAAGTCAAAACGTAATAGTACCTACAAGAGCCGGAGAGAGCTCGGCATTCACCCATCTAATAACTGGATGAAACAAATTTTCTATGCAGCTCCATAAATAGATGATTGTTACTTAAATGGATTGCCTACCAATATGTGGTCATGGCTATGCCTAATTAAAATGATAATAATGATAAATGGAAGTTTATCGGACTTTTTCTCGAAACAAGAAGAAAAGTGGTGTGAAATATGAGTTGATGAGGGCCTAAAAATTTTTCAACAATGAGAAAGATTAAATTTCTAGGCTTAAACTTTGACTCCAAACTCACACGGGGTCCGCACCTGAGCGATCTCAGGGTAATATGCCAAAAATCACTGAATGTCATGAAAACATTAGCTAGGATAAGATGGGGCGCAGATCAGGAGGTACTGCTGAATATGTATCAAAGTCTGACCCTCTCTAGGATAGATTACGGAAGTACAGTCTACTCGTCTGCCAGGAAAAGCCGTCTAAAAGCTTCAGATAGGATTCAGAACACCACCCTACGACTGGCAACTGGAGCATTCAGAACAAGCCCGACATTATCACTAAACTGTATATCAGCCTTCCCTCTACTTGAATTCAGAAGAACCGGACTCCTGTCTAACTATGCAATAAAAATATATGCCCAACCACACCACCCACATTTTGATATATTGTACGGTTATGATGATATTCACAATAAGTTTTTTGCAAAGCCAACTATCACGAGACCGATGGGATCACGCATCAGAGAAAAAAAACCTGATCTGTAATCAAAACATGTTCAGCATACAGTTTCCAGAACTTCCTCCATGGACTCTCTCGGACATAAAATGTTACGCAACAGAGGGAGAACCAAAAAAAACGGAGTTGAATACCCAACAATTGATATTGGAATATTACGGGAATATTGATAAACTTCCAAATTTCACAAAAATTTATACAGACGGATCGAAAATGAAAAATGGGGTTGGTTGTGCATTTGTTGTACAAAAACACAAATACTCATGGACACAACACCCAGCAGCAAGTATTTTTATTGCAGAACTCTACGCTATCATACAAGCTATCTTCTACTGTGAATTCGCTAATGATAGCAAACACTTTCAGATATGCTCTGACTCTCTGAGCTCTTTGAAAGCCCTGCAAAATAAATTTATTTTCGATCCTCTAGTCGCTAATATCATCACTTGACTTCACCTTGCCAAACAAGCAGGCAAAACCATAGCATTCCTCTGGATACGAAGCCACTGTGCAATAAGGGAAAATGAATCAGTCGACATGGCTGCTAGAAGAGCAGTCAACTCACAGTATCACGAAGACGTTCCTATTCACCCATACGACCAGATACCAGCCAACAAAGATACAGAAATGAAAAACATTCAAAATGTCTGGACTAATGATAACTCGAAGTTGAAAATAGTGAAACATCTATTCGATAAATGGACTAACCCTCTCAAGCTGGCCAGACGGGAACAAGTTGTTCTCAACCGTCTCCGAATCGGTCGTACGATGCTTACCCACGGATATTTATTATCTAGACAAGATAGGCCCACCTGCCAACATTGCTAAGTTCAATTGACAGTACAGCACATCCTAGAGGAATGTGATGCATACGATATACACAGAAGGCAGTCTAACTTGAAGGCATCAATTGTAGGTATTTTGGCTAATGATAAGGGAGCAATTAGAAGTCTGGTGAACTTCTTGAAAATCTCAGGCCTACTCAACGAATTTTAACTAGGCAGTCCAGGAAAACGGCTAATAACCTCAGAAGTTGATGCGTATAAATAAATAAAAAAAGGAGGTAATTTGTTAGATTTTTTACTGAAAAAATCGTATTTGAAAATGGTCGATACTTTTTTGTAATATCTAACAGAAAGCAACTACTTCCCCTGCTAAGTTCCAACTTTCAGTCGCAGATGATTCCACAACTGACTTTATGAACATCCTGTTCACATTTTCAATAAAATGAACATGCCATACCCATGACAGGTTTTATGTAAGAAAAATATTTTCAAAGTTTTACCGCACAAGAAATAGTCCAACAATTCCTCATAACAGTGTGAAATTGCTTCTGAAGAGTATGTTTTCCAATTCTTCCGACCTCCGTGATGATCTTAGAAGAGTGAAATAGATTTTTTTCGACCAAAATGTATTGGAGGCCTAGCGAAAGAGATGCAATTCACGCATCAATGAAATGAGCGTTTTTCTATTAGTGATACTTCTGAATAACATTCTCCCTTATCTCATTTATAGATAAGAATCTCCAATGAAAACTGGACATTTAATAAATAATCAACTATCTGAATAAAAATGCAAATTTTCTGTTTCAGACTTTTTCTCTCAAGTTATATACGGTCTTTCTCAATATCTATCGGATGTAGTTCAATATCCAGCGTGGCTTTAGCCGGGGTAGTAATTGTTTTCTGTTAGATATTACAAAAAAGAAACTTCAATTTTATCATAGGTTTTTTCCATTTTTAGAGGAGTCATGTATTGGTTCAATTTTCAATTGAGAATGTTTCTCTTATCAACATGAATCCCTTCCAAGAGAGGTTATCTTGTTACCATGGAAAATAGCGACTAAATTCCAACTTACAGTCACAGATGATTCCACAACTGACTTTATGGACATCCTGATAATATTTTCAATAAAATCAACGTCAGAGTTGAACAATCTAACACTAACAAGTAGGTTAGGTTAGGTTTGAACGTGAGTGGGCCCGTATCAGGCCCTCCACTGCGGCCAATGGCCTATTGTGGCTCACCCTATGGTTATATTCTTCCCAGTATATCCAATCTCTTGACGAAATTGAGGAATGCATTGGGAGAACAATTTACCAGGTTTTCTGGCCTTACTGTCGTATCGCCAAATAATGAGAATCTGGTTCTGGCCGCTGCAGGGCATGTACACAGAATGTGTTTAGCCGTTTCATCATCCTCCATGCAAAGCCGGCACTCTGCATCTTGTGCAAGTCCGATTTTATGCATGTGATGTTTGAGTTTGCAGTGGCCAGTAAGCAAACCTACTATCACTCTGAGATGCGCTCTGCTGAGTTCTAGCAGTTTGTCAGAGTCCTGTTTTTTCCTTCTACAAGCAATAAATGATTTGGAATGGGCAATGCCCGGTAGACTACGCCTGTACTCGAGTCTTTTATTGTCTGCCCAAGCTGTTATAACATTCTTGGCATTGCTATATGCTAAACTGATTACCGGTTCTGGTCCAGTGAACGTTGTTTCGGCCCCCCCCTTTTGCTAGGGCGTCCGCTATTTCGTTTCCTTCTAGGCCTGTGTGACCTGGTATCCAGACTAGGGGAACGTTGTTGCGTTGCGCCAGTCGGTTTAAGCTGTCTCTGCAGTTCCATACTGCCCTAGATTCAAAGCAGTTGGATTCAAGCGCTTTAAGTGCTGCTTGACTATCTGAAAATATTGTTATTGTTTTTCGTGTGTGGTGTCGATTTACCAGCTCCCTGGCACACATTTCAATAGCATATACCTCTGCCTGAAATATCGTAGCTAGTTTACCCATACTAAACGAGCATTTCACTACTGGGTTCATCCCATATGTTCCGGCTCCGACGCCTTCCTGAGTTTTGGAACCATCGGTGAACCAGCGTTCATTTGCCCTACAAAGGTTGGTTTCATTCCGGACCCAGTCTTCTCTTTCGGGAAAGACCACAGTGTAGGACGTGTGAAGGTTGATAGTTTCAGGCATGATGTCTGAGGGCATTCCTAGAATGTTGTGAGCTACTATGCCCTCCAGCATGCCACTGCCTCTCATGACACATGCCTGCGGTAGACTAATGGCCGCTTGATAGAGTCTGTATGTTGCCCATCTTGCCACTCTCTCCAGAACTATGTGGAGAGGAACTAATCCAAGGAGGACTTCCATTGCTGCCGTTGGCGTGGAGCGACTAACAAGTAACAATTGTGTTCTAGGAAAAATATAGCTATTCAAAAATGAAAATCCAGTTTTTTAAATTCACGGTGTTCAATAAAATGAAAGAGGCTGTTTATTTTGTTGCTATTGATATAAACGATAAGATGTTCCAATTTTAAGAATGGAAGTAAATGGAGATTAATCGTGAAACCTATAAATATGCGAAACAAAAGAAGAGGTATTTGGGATTTTTATAAAATCAATGGTTATCAAATTAAAAAAAGTTAAAAATTTTTTTCGTATACCCAAAACTTTTTGAAATTTTTTTGTCAAAAGTGAGTCGACGAATTTGGAAAAATTCTTTGAAAGAACTCTTGGCACCAGTATAGATTACTGAAGTAACTATCCTATACTATACTACTATACAAAAATAAAATAAAGATTTTTTTTTTGGATTTTGTTAATATTTTTTTGCTAGATGCACTCGGAATATCAAGTATAATTGCAGATCTGATGGTACCCTTAATCCGATCAATTCGAACGGTTAGATATTAATCAATGGGACAGAATAGTTATTTACGTAACAAGTCCGGAAAATACTGTTTTTTCGGACGAGTAGACCAAATTCTACGAGTCTGCGAGTCTAAAAAAACCGTTTTCGGACGTGTTGCGTACACTATTTTTTCGGCAACCATGTAGAATAACAAATCAACGAGACTCACTTAGTCTAAGAGACGAAGAGAGGTCGACCTTCACCCATCTGTTAACCAGATGAAACATACTTTTTATGAAGTTACATAAATAGACAAATACGCCTAAAATGGGTTGCCTATCAGTGGTCATGACTACTTATATGCAGTGAGTTTCAAAAATTTGCACCATTAGGAAACGGAATACTTGCATTCGAGTTATCAAATTTCTAAATTTCCAAACGGTGTACAGGGAGGAATAAAAAATAGAATTTTGATCAAGAGTATAAACTACTATGGCTGTGATTCCAAATTTGAATATTTTGAACATTTCAGTTCTTCTGTATTTTATATCGAAATTCGAACAGAATATAGGTTCCAAAAGAAACATTCTGATTCTTATTTATATTAATATTTATATTAAAATTCGAGCACTTCCCGGCATAATCCGGGAAGTACGTACTTCCCGGACTAGGCCGGGAACTACTTTCCCAAAGAAAAAGTGTCCAGGAAGTGAACACTTCCCAGATGATTGCCGAAAAAGTTTATTCATGTGAATATTATTCCAGCACATCCCAGATCCGTGCCATAATAATTTTAGTCAAATGGCAGAAAGTGGACTAGTTCTTTGCACCAAATGGAAAACCAAGTTTATGGAAGACATTTTTGGCAATATCACTCATGAGAGGCTAATACCGAGTATCGGACTTATTTGGATACTCCTGACATGATAGTATCAGAACTGAACAACATTAAAAAGAAAATCATTATTGCTGATAAATAAAAAATCATCGTATACACTGTTAAAAAGGATTTTTTGCATCAACGCATAATTGCGTTGATTCGAACAGATTGTATTCTTGAATAGGTCCAACCAAATATTAGTTTGATTTTTTGACGGAATCCTCTTGGCCACTTACAAGAAAAATATTTTGAAACAAGTGAACACTTGCTTCATAAGTTGGTTAAGGCAAGAATATTTTAGCTTCAATAATGGGCATTTTTTTTGGTTGAATCATGGGAGTAGGTTGAGACGAGAACATTGCAATTTTAATAATGAATACTATTTTTCTATCAACTTGGAGGTTGAGTTCAAATCTGCACTATGCACTTGGTTATAAAATATAGAATGGAAGCCATTTTCATTTTGGCAACATTGAATAGATTAAAGAAAGCATAGATTCACAACTACGAACAATTTAGGTATAAATGGATGATGTTATGCATCAATGGGTCAAGCCACAGTCAGTTACTTTCGTAAAAAAATATCAAAATAGTTTAGCAGATCATGGAATGATGGAACGTGGCTGGAGCGGATGGAGCCCCCTCATAATTTTGGGTTGAATCATATTTGCTTATTGTAGAAAAACAGTTTGGCGATTTTAATGACTGTGATAACGTAAATATTAAAAAATGTGGCTTGACTCATTGTTGCATAACACCATCCAAATAATGGTTTTATATAAGAATAACTTCAAGTTTAATAACTGTAATCTCAATAAAACCAGTTAGTAGTGACGCGTATTGCTGTTTGATCGAATACATAAACAATGACACTCGCTTTTAGACACAATGTAGAAGACCAAAATATATTTAACTCATTTTCACAACTGACCCGTATTGAGCATAATTCAATTTTCGATATTGCATTTTTATTGTATAGAAACAGTTTCCACTAGGCACAAAACTAACATTCATATCGGTACGCATATCCTCATAACCTCCAAGCCAAATGGTCAAACTGGATGAAATGGTCGAAATAGAAGTCGTATTCACTGATTTGATTGCTCATTGGTTGAATGTGTCACGTGGCACGGGTAGTGATATCTACCAAGGAATTAAATTCTTCCGTTAAGAGGATTATGTTTCACAATGAGCTGATGTGAATGTTTTTTAGGATGAAGAGTATAATGTTTTCACTGCAAGCAAATTCATTTCAAGAGAATTTATGTAAAGAAGCAAAATTCTCAATCAGCTTGAAATGGGAGTATATTCATTGATTAGAAATGATTATTCTTTTCAGAAGATTATTCTATTCAAGAGTATGTATATTCTTGATTGAAGAAATCTTTTTTATCTGTGTAATGAAGAGGAAACGAACGAAAAGGTGAGGCAGTGTTTCCTATTCGTTCCATTTGTACCAACAGATTAAAATTGAAAAGGAAGTGGAAAAGTTCATATTTTCCCAAATAACATGAAATTCTTTCTTTTTTGTAATTCTTTACCACCATATGAATGGCTCGTCTATTAAGCAACTTTTCATTATATGATTTATTACTGTTTCCGATATCTCTATTGCAAACATTCTCAACTTGGACTCACTATAGGACCAAAACAGAGCGAATTCGAACACTGAATAAATTTGGCGTCAGGCTCTCAGAGGCGTTGGGAAGTGAAAATCAACCAACGTTCACACTGCCACAACACATTACCCACCCCACACGAAATCGTCCAGTTCCACCACTGACCTACATATCGGCTTATTAAAACGCAATCCGTTGCTCGGAGAAAATCTGCATTAGTAATTGACGAAAATTGGCAGGCGGAACTTATGAAATCAGAAAGGAGGTCGTGCAAAACTGATGGCGAAGCAAAACATTCTCGCGCGAAAGTCTCGCATCTGCATAATGTCATCTCGGATGAATTAAAATGGTATTAATTTTACGCTGACGTCATTAGGAACTTTCTTAAGAGCTTTGGCCATTAGTGGAACAATTACAGCAATCTTCTTAGCCCGATTTATTTATGTGCCTGTTTCTATTATTAATGGTTCAAGGATGGTGATTATAGTTGAAATTCCGCGACTTTTGGGTGTTATTAGACGGCAGGTGATGAAGAGAGCTTCATTATTATACAGGGTGTCCGGTAAACCTTGTACAATATTGAAACTGGTGATAGACCAGGTCATGACTGTTCAGAATATCGGAATTTCACCTCAGTAAAATTCTCACCGTTTTCGAGATAATGAGCATTTTTTAAATTTCTGTAAGATCACAACCTCGCCTTGGATTTTTGGGTACCATGCCTAAAAATTGAGACCAATTCAGATATCTTTACTGCTGAAGATTACTGATGAGTGATGCTTTTAGACATACAAAACAGTTTTTCAGAAAACGATACAATTTTTCAAGAAATGAGGGTAAAATGCCAGATTTGAGATTCACCAATTTTTTTAAGAAAAGTTTGATATTATTGTTTGAAAAAAATATAACCAAGTGGAAGTGGATATTCATTACAAAAGAATGCCCATTTTGTCCAGACTCTACCATGGTATAAAACATACGATAATTATTTTTAGAGGGAGTAGAATTTTTATTATATTAGAGTGTGATGTTATTCTGAGCTAAAATCAACTCCATTAGACTTTGTCAGTAATGTCTTTTAATTTTATCCTATCAAGATGAAATGAATAAATAATTATGAGTAATAACGAATCAACTGCTTAAAAGCATTCAATGAGATGTAAAGAAGTAAATACTAATCCAACGTTTTTTTGAATCAACAAACCACAATAACGATTATATTCAACATCGCACTGAATAATATTACAAAATTGTTATTTTCTATCTACTCGTACGCAGAGACATCTTTTCAAGAAGAACCTTTTCAAATGCGTTATAGGTTATAGCCCACAAATCAGTGATTTTCTGAGCTGTATTGTGCAATCGGATATCGTCCTGCATAAAGCTGCAGCAGCAGTAGCAGTACCTCCACATTCACCATAACCCAGATAGCACAGGGCGTCCCCGGGATGTCCAATCGAAGTCCATTTCAGGTCTGAACGTCCGGGGCCTATTAAGGACGTTTTTAGGATGTACATTTTGGGACGTTCCCGAAACGTACATAAATGGACGTCCCCTGGACATCCAATCGAGGTCTATTTCAGGACTCATCGTTCGGGACCAATTGGGGAAGTTTTTAGAATATCCATTTTGGGACGTTCCCGAAACGTACATAAATGGACGTTCTCGGATTCTCATGTCAGATATAAGGGAGCTTCAAGCCGAGTATTGGCTGGGCACTCCATATCAAACGGTCAGATTTTATTCTGCTGATCGCCAGTCAACAGGATGAGGAACCGCTTTAACGAGCGGGAGTGGTGGATAGGGGGAGTGAGCTTTCGAGTACGTACGAGTGCTGGGGAGTTCATCCTTCCGGGCCTCAACCTTAGGGGGTGCATGGTGGTGGTGGACGTCCAATCGAAGTCCATTTCAGGTCTTAACGTCCGAGACGTATTGAGAACGTGTTGAGGATGTCCATTTTGGGACGTTCCAGAAACGTACGTAAATGGACATCCCCGGGACGTCCAATCGAAGTCCATTTCAGGTCTTAACATCCGGGACCTATGGAGGACGTTTTTAGGATGTCCATTTTGGGACGTTCCCGAAACGCACATGAATGGACGTCCCCAAGACGAACATTTCAGGTCTGAATAAAATATTCATAATTTTGGGAATTTACCCTTCTACGAATTGAGAGAAAATATCAATAATAATCAAAAACAAAAAGTCATTTAAATTTTCTTCATTATAATGATTCTTAGGTTAGGTACCTACGTAATCACGTTGAACTCATTGAAAAAAATAACGGATGCATTGTTCTTGGTAATACATATACCTATACCGACATCCGAAAATGGATCTTATTAGTCGAATTCGACAATAGTAGGTAAACGAATAAACGACACGTGTCATGTGTTGCTAATTAGTTGGTTGAAGTCCTGTCTTTATTTTATCTCAGGAAGTTTTGAAAATACAATTATTGTTCAAATTAGACACAAAAACCTATCGAGTTCTATTTGCAATTGACTGAATTTCTACGAATGCATAGAAATACTTTTACTGGAGAATTATAACGACTAGTTCGTTCAGTAGACAGAATTATTGTCTTTCTGACTTCCTTGCTGACAGAATTATTGTCTTTCTGACTTCCTTGCTCATATCTCATGGCCACATGCGTAAGCTGTCATGGCCACCACTAACCACAAGTTCAAGTACCTCACCCGCTACCACCCGTCGCCATCCAAAGAAGTAATTCAGTGTTGCCACTAGTAACAGAATTATCGGATTGTGACATAATTTTTCCTCAAATTCATGATCAACAATAACGTGAATCATAATCGAAAATTGTAACATATTTTCAAATCTCTCGACACGATTATGCGATTCTTAACTTCATGGGCTCACGGCCCTGATTATATACAACCCCAGTTTACTCCTAATAAACTTGGAACAGAATTTTTAACACAATTTTCAGGAAAAATCGATCATTCTGGCAACACTGTACTATAATTCCTTCATTGACAGGTGGAGTCGCTTCACTCGCTTCTGAAGCCATTAGCCGTTGGTTATTTGTTTTGGTGTTTACGTTTTGAATGTGAGTTTAGAAAACAAAACGCTGTGGAATAGTAGCAGTTCTGATCAAAGGTGAGTAGGATAGTTCTTTTGAAGTATTCGAATACTGTGAACCTATTTTTTTGTCAGCTAACATCGAGAAGGAGAAGAAAAACGCTAGTCATGCCTAACCTTCAAAAACATTATGTGCGTGCCAAAAGACGATGTTTATTTTTCTGTGTAATTGGAACAAACCAGTATATTTCGCGATATATCATTGTTTGGTTCAAACACTAAAATTCAGTGGGAAAATACAACCAATTTTCATGTGTTTTTTAAAGGTGCTGCGCAAAAATCTGGCGTTCAAAGGATCACAAATCCACCGAAGCCTCCATACAGAGCTGGTTGAAGAGATCTTCTGAGAAGATGAGTGCTACATCGAAAAAAAATTGCAGTTTGAAAAATTGATGTCAAATTCTATTAATATATAAATATAACCTCTTACTCTAGAAATGTTTATTTTGACTACTTCCTAGGTTCAGACTTGAGATTGACTTGAATCTCATGTCCTAGAGACGTCCTAATGACGTTCGTCGTACTTAAAGCGAACGTACGATGTACGTCCCTCGAAAGTCCCCAAATGGTCCTAAACAGACCCGAAACGGACCTAAATCGTATGTACCAGGGACCTCCGATTTTGTATAATCGTACGTCCCCCAAACGTCCCAAAGACGTTTGCCGTACATAAAACGATCGTACTATGTACGTCCTCAAAACGTCCCCAAATGGTCCAGAACAGACCTGAAAAGGACCCAAATCGTATGTCCTAAGGACCTCAGATTTTGTAACATCGTACGTCCCCAAATTGTACTAGAGAGGTCCGCCGTACTTGAAATGGACGTCTTCTGGACGTTCGAAATGTCTGACGCGAATGGCTTCAGGACATCCTTGGGACGTATTTGTGCTGTCTGGGACATGTAGTGCATATGCGCATATTCTCGGAGAGAATAACGTGTGTACGGCATGACAAAGAAATAAAAACCACTGAATCTGTTCATGCACAATGCGGTATTTTATTTTGTCATTAGGAAACTATCGCTTCTGCGGACACAACACAGGAGGAGGAGGAAAAGTTTTTAATTTTCGAGGATTCACCTCCTACAAAATTTTGCACTTATTTGGTCACACCCTGTATATCTGTCGGTCTCTGAAACTTCGTTAAATAATTGCGGAATTTATTACAAGAATTCGTAATAATCGGTGCCATGTCGGATAATCGACATTTCATTTCGATAATTTTATAAGGCTCAATTACTTGGAAAGGTAATTTTATTGACTACTATTTAATGCTACCAAGCAGTCTATTCTTCATTATTAATAATCATTTCCACATTTTATCTTGATAAAATCGAAATAAAATTATTTATAAAGTATAAAAGTTGATGGAAACCTAGAATAAAACCACGCCTAATTCAATGGAAATCATTTCCTCCAAAAATAATTACTTATAGTTTGTTTAATACCATGGTAGAGTCTGAACAAAATGAGCATTATTTTGAAATGAATGTCCACTTTCAATTGGTTATGTTTCTTCCAGACAATAATGTAAAACTTAAAAAAAAAATTGATGAAACTCAAATCTGTCATTTTACCCTCATTTCTTGAAATTTTTTCTAACTTTCTGAAAAACTGTTCTGTACTTCTGAAAGCATCACTCATCATTAATCTTCAGCTGCAAAGGTATTTGAATTCGTCTCAATTTGTATACATGGTACTTGAAAATCTTAGGTTAGGTAGCGATTTTCGAGAAATTCCTAAAATGCCCATTATCTCAAAAACGGTGATATTTTTACTGAGGTGAAATTCCGATATTCTGAACAGTCATGACCTTTTCTATCACCAGTTTCAATATTGTACAAGGTTTACCGGACACCCTGTATAAATTTCGGTTGAATGTATTTCAGAAAAATGTAAGTATCAAAATATACAAAGCGGAAATACTACTTCCTACAAATAACAATCCATGACCAAATATAATAAACACTAGAACGTCAAACACGCTATCCGAAATTCAGTTAATTGGCCCCTCATAGGGTGTGATCACCAACCTTGCTTGCGCATTAATGCTTTTTCTGGACTCGTTGATGCCAAGTTTTTTCTTTGTATGTTCCAAATGGAGCTCGAAATATCATCTTTGGTTAGGGCAGGTAATTTTGGGTAATCCAGTAAACTTGGCAACTCCGCCCCAAAAGCCAATCGTGACGTATCAAGAGAAGAAAGAGAACAGTGTCGGCTTTTGGGCTTTGGCATTGTTAGGTTTTAGCAGTTGTTGATACCTAGTTTGTTTTCGTGTTTTGTAATTATTGCTCTGCTTGCCATTTGTGCTGTTTTCTGTGTTTTCCCTAGTTGTTTCTGCCATCCCTCTTTGAGTACTCTGAATCTGAATCTATAAAAAAATTCATCAAGTGTAGAGTATGTTTGTCCACATTCGAAGATATTACATAATCTTCTGCAGATGCAGGAAACTTCATATTATTGAATAGAAAAGATAGAGGTGGTTTCATAAGGCCATCACAAACTGTTATAAAGATATTTATATTTTCCTTGAGAGGAGAATCCGGCAAGTTCTTGCAATTACCAATAATTTTATGCCGAATGAAACAAGTTTTTCGGAAACTTTCATACACCAACAAACTACAGCAACATTTTTCTAGGATGAAAAATAATTCGGCTCTATGAAAAAAACATATTTCTGATATATCTCCCTATGAAGTGGACCAGAAAATGAAAATGATAAAAGCAATAACAAGAAATTATACTCGAATAAGATTTTTTGATATTGATAAATGTCTCAAACTGGGAAAATTATGGATGAACTGAAAATTAATTCTATTTTCCCAACAGATTTTGAAAGAAAATTCCACAATTTTTGCTGGATAGAAATATGTATGTAACATAACAAAATAAGATGTGTTAAGAATTATTATATTCTGTCCTCATCGAATCCTATACCATTTCTCCATATTTAAAATGAAGTGAAACAAATATTCTGTAACATTTGACAATTTGAATTTTTGATCATTTCTCTCAACATTCGATATTCTACTTCTTATTACAAAAAATTCCAATTTGAATTCAATTGCAATAATTTCTCCCTACATGGTCATAAGAAAGCACAAAATAGACATAGACTCAATATTTCCATTTTCAAGAAGTAAATCATTGTCTTTCAGTATATACAGTGTGACCCACTTAAGACCGGAGCACCCTTACAAAATCAACATTCAACCGATTCGAATGATTTTTTTTCATTAGGTAGACATTCTAAAGGTGTACTAGGAGACCAAATTTCATGAATAAATCTCCATTTCCAGGACCAACTAATCTGATTTTTCAAGGTCAAAAATCTAAAAAAATTACTAGCGATTTTTTTAGAAAAATTCTAACTACACCACTGGATTTGCGACATTTCCAAATGGTTCACGTGTAAATAACGTTGAAATGCATCGATCAATAAAAAAGTTATGAGGGAATTAATTTTGAAAAATATGCCGTTTAATCAACCCACCAATTCAATTTCAAAACTTTTATCAGAACTTTGACTACACCACTGGATTCAGGAAGTCTCGAAATATTACTGACTGTAATTTCATCGAAATCTGTTGACAAATAAAAAAAAAATTAGGAGATAAAATTGACATTTTCCTGAAATTCCATTAACATATTTTTACAATTTCCAACCGACTCAATTTTTTTAGCAGGAAGAGTAACAAAAAGTCTACGTTTGAACAAAACATTTGCAAAATATTCCAAATTTCAGGGTATACTACGATTTTTTTTATGTTCTAATTGCTAAATTTCATTAGCGAATTTTTTCGTGAAATTTCAACTCAGCCACTGGATTCAGCATTCTTCATTTAGGTGAATTCTAAAATTTAATTCGAAAATATCCATTGGCAGCAAAGCTATAGCATTATTAATTTTGATAACATGACATTATTTTTGAATATTTCAGACAAATTCTGAGAATCAGCAACACTGTCAACACAAACGTAGAAGATCGTTGAGATTACTGGTAGAAATTCAAATTCATAACACAAATTGTTCCCGAGTTATAACATCTAGGAACGAGGAACGAGTACACATTCGGAATAAAGTAATGAAGTCGAAAAGACTGCTTATCATAAAAATTTATTTAAAACAATTTTTGAAAGATACTGTCGAGTTTTTGGGATCTGGTATTATTTACTCATACAGGCTATCCGATTTCTTCCACAAAGTTATTTTGTTTCCCTGTTTGTTCGCTAGTGTCAAAATACAATTACTGAATTGAAAATTTTAAAATGTATCGAACTCGAGAAAGGTAGGCTGTGATGACGTTATTATTTTTGATAGCTATTTGAACAAAACAAAAGTAAGCCCTGACAATGACAGATTGAGTCTCAATTCGAATGTGAGAAAGGTAATGATCAATATTCAATTGCAATAGGACTAAATTTCGTTATGGCTTTACAATTGTCTTTGCCAGAAAAAATTGAAATTTGCGTCTTACTGGATACAATGATCAGTAATAGTTCAGTGCACAGAATAATAAAAGTTTCAATGAAACAGGCGTTGTATCGAAGAATATTTTGAGGAATAATGTGAGAAGAAGGATTGGACACGTACAGGTTGTATTAGATTACTTTAGGAATAATCCCAATGCCAGTTTGAGAGTGGCAAGCCTAGATTTAAATTTACCAAGGGAAAAGATACGGAGATGCCTACGAAAAAACCAAATGAAACCATTCAAACCCAAATTTTTGCATACCCTGGAAAATGGAGATCAAGAAAAACGACTTGAATTTTGTTTGTGGGCACAAGGAGAATACCTGAGTAACAGACGATTTTTAGAATGTATATTATTCAGCGATGAAGCCACTTTCACGACTAACGGTGTTGTTTCATCTCAAAACACAAGATTTTGGGCAACCGAAAACCCTAATTGGGTTATAAACTGCAAAAGTCAATATTCGGAAAAAGTTAATGTATGGTGCGAAATAATAAATGAACGAATTATTGGCCCATTTTTTTTCGAAGGAACTATAAATGCCATTAAATTACTGAAATTTCTCAGAACTGAACTATGTAATGCTATTCATGATCTTCCTATTGTTGAGCGAATAAACTTACATTTCCAATTAGACGGATGATTAAACAATGGCTGAATGAACAGTTTCCTCGTCACTGGATTGGTCGAGGAAGTGAATTGATTGGATGGCCACCAAGGTCCCCCGATTTGACCCCACTTGACTTCTTCTTGTTGGGTCTTCTTGTACAAAAAGTCTACAAATCCCGCCCAAAAACTAGACAGTTGTGTGAATGAATACGTCAAGCTTGTAGAGAAATAACACCAGAAGGACTCAAAAATACTGTAAAACATATTCGAAAGAGATACGAAAAATGTATTGAATTGAATGGTGGTTTGGTGGAAGCAATAAAAATTTGAAATTTATTGATTAGGACCAAAATTACTCAATGTTGTATTATCGATGTCATTTGTTAGCCATCGTAAAATTTGGAAATTAAATCAAAATAAAGTTTTCAGTTCATTCGAAAGTTCTTGGTTGATTGTACAATAATCGATTTCTCGAGGAGCCGGTTTCTCGACGTTATGGATTTTAAATTTTTTCCAAAAATACCATTCTAGATGTTATAACTCGAGAACAATTTGTGTTATGGAAGCGAATTTCTATCAGAAACCTCAATGATTTTCTACGTTTGTGTTAACAGTATTGCCGATTCTCAGAATTTGTCTGAAATATTCAAAAATAATGGCATGTTATCAAAATTGATAATGTTATAGCTTTGTTGCCAATGAATATTTTCAAATAAAATTTCAGAATTCACCTAAATAAAGAATGCTGAATCCAGTGGCTGAGTCGAAATTTCACGAAAAAATTCGCTAATGAAATTTAGCAATTAGAACATTAAAAAAAATCGTAGTATACCCTGAAATTTGGAATATTTTGCAAATGTTTTGTTCAAACGTAGACTTTTTGTTATTCTTCCTGCTAAAAAAAAAATTGAGTCGGTTGGAAATTGTAAAAATATGTTAATGGAATTTCAGGAAAATGTCAATTTTATCTCCTAATTTTTTTTTTATTTGTCAAACAGATTTCGATGAAATTACAGTCAGTGATATTTCGAGACTTCATGAATCCAGAGGTGTAGTCAAAGTTCTGATAAAAGTTTTGAAATTGAATTGGTGGGTTGATTAAACGGAATATTTTTCAAAATTAATTCCCTCATAATTTTTTTATTGATTGACGCATTCCAACGTTATTCACATAAGAACCATTTGAAAATGTCGCGAATCGAGTGGTGTGGTTAGAATTTTTCTAAAAAAATCGCTAGTAATTTTATTAGATTTTTGACCTTGAAAAATCAGTTTAGTTGGCCCTGGAAATTGAGATTTATTCATGAAATTTGGTGTCCTAGAGGACTTTTAGAATGTCTACCTAATGAAAAAAAAAATCATTCGAATCGGTTCAAAAATGTTGATTTTATAGGGGTGCTCCGGTCTTAAGTGGGTCACACTGTATCATTGAAGGGAAACTCTATTATATTGCAAATGCTATTACCGACAACTACATATACCACATTCAGGAACAGGAATACAAAAATCCGTCCCCGACATATCTCGCTCAATAACACGATCTATTGTGCAAACTCATAGGTTGATCAATCTGCCTTACGAAGAACCACATTATTCTGAACTAATTGGCGTTCCAGTGTTCATTATATTTTTATGAATGAAACACACAAAAAAAGTTTTCAACATTTTTATCCTGAGAATATTATTCTGTCATATTATATAATCTTTAAAATGTTTCTTGATTGAAAGAAATGTATTTTCCAGTGCGATTTACTTTTAAATCAAATTGCAATTGTGCCAAAACTATAATGATCCGACAGCACCTGTTTTGTGCACACATGAAGTACACATTACTTAATACTGTTAGAAAATGTATATGAACTATCGACCTGTACATGATTATTATATTGTGACGTTTGTCAATTTTGAAACATAATTTTGTAAAAGTTGAGTCATATTAAAACTTTCGAATTTTGTCTTTATTATCACCGAATTGGCGCAATTTCATTGAATAGTTGTCTTCATTGGCCTTCTTTTTTGGAAAAGCAGTCTTTCATCATACATTTCAAAGCATGCTGTAATAGAGATGGGTTACGAAACAGTAGGTTCCATGCACTTTTTGGAGGTTCATTTTCTGACACTGTAGATCATAATAGTTACAGAGTGACACTGAAATATTTGAATAAAAAGTACATTTGTAATTTCAATGCTCTGGATCAGGCGGTAATATGTGATCAAATTATTTCTCTTCAGAAAGGTCCTTGGAAAGCGGAATTGTCAGAAATTGGAGTTGCAGTCACAGATACACAGGATGGCTCAATAGATATTCTGTTAGGTGCTGATGTCGCAGGCAAACTTTTTACAGGCAATAGGCATGTTCTGCGATGTGGCTTGGTGGCTCTTGAAACTTCATTGGGGTGGACTTTGATGGGGAGAGTTTCTAACAAAGAGCAAACAATTGATAGATCATCCTCTATGATAGTTACTTCAATGTTTAGCACTTATGAAATATCACATCTGTGAGATTTAGACATTTTGGGAATATCTGAACCCAAAGAGAAAAAATCCAACAAAGAAAACCAAGCTGAAATCATGAGAAAGTTTTTAGAGTCTGTCACTGTGTATAGTGAGGGCAGATATGAGGTGGGTTTGACTTGGGTAGACGATCATCCTCCA
This sequence comes from Chrysolina oricalcia, assembly GCA_944452925.2. NCBI lineage: Eukaryota > Metazoa > Arthropoda > Insecta > Coleoptera > Chrysomelidae > Chrysolina > Chrysolina oricalcia. The sequence continues at coordinate 21,023,397 of OX101818.2, forward strand.
TTAGCTAATAACTTTGTCTCAGCTAGTAAACGTTTGGACAATTTAGTAATAAAGCTTGAAACAGATTGATATTACGATGCTTATGATCAAGTTTTTCATGATTGGTTAGGCGAAGGAATCATGGAGGAAGTAATAGAACAAGAAATCGATACAGGTGGTTACTATTTACCTCATCGTCATGTTGTTAAACTATCTAGCGAAACCACAGAATTACGGCCCGTTTTTGACGCTTCAGTGAAGGAAAGAGATCAGCCATCGTTGAACCAATGCATAGTTTTAGATTTTCTAGAATAGGAGTTGTTTCTTATATCAAGAAAGCATTTCTTCAAATCAGTTTGAAGAACGAGGATAGAAACTCCTTGAGATTTTTATGGTTTGACGAACATCATAGCTTGAAGTAAACGGGTAGTTTTTGGAGTAAAGTCCATTTTTATTGGCTGCTGTTATTAACCATCATTTAGAAGTAACTTCCTGGAATCACGAACAAAAATTCAGTCAATCCATCATTTCAAAACTTAAGAACAGTTTTTATGTGGATAACTGTGTCACGAGTGTGAATAATTAAGAAGAACTGAATCATTCATTACTGAGTCCACTGAAGTAATGAAAATGGGAAAATTCGAACTTCGTGGGTGGGAGCATTCTGCTATCGGAAATGATCTGGTAGATGTGAGTTTATCTCCAGTTCCAGGTTTGATTTGGAATCAAAAATCTGATACTCTTGAGATAAATTTTGATTGGTTGAAGAATATCGATGTTAGAAAAGTCACTAAAAGGCCAATTTTCGACCCTATTGGATTCTCTTGTCCCGTCCAAATTTGTCCAAAAATTCTCCTACAGAAAATATGGTTCCTAAAATTGAAATGGGATGTCCAAGTTCCTGCTGAAATAGAAAATGAGTTTTTGATTTGGTTGAAAGATTTGTATTTTCTTTTCCAATTACGCATTCCAAGATGGCTGATGAAAATCCAAACTGATAAGTTGAGCTTGCATGTTTTGTGACTCTAGTAAAGATGCGTATGCAGCTGTGATTTTTCTTCGTGCTCAGTCGAATGATGGTATCCATGTTCAATTGACACAAGCATTGTTTATATAGAAGATAGTTAGTCAACCTTATGGGATTATAGTTGGATCAAAATGGATGCGACATGTAGATGGCGATAGTGAGCTCGCATCCAAGTCATGTCGTAACTTCAGTGATCTGGCCCCCAAGTTATGTCGTAACTTGATTGAAACAATGGGACAGCATTAAAATAAGGGTTTTTTGAAGGAACCTGCATTAAAATGGCGTCAAATATTCATGTTTGTAACTAATCACGCTAGATGACACTCGCGTTTGCGTCCAACACCAATTACACAGGCATTGACTAACTATCTTACTTCTATATAAACAATGATACAAGCAAAAAATCGCATTTCACCAACAAAAAAGACCACTATTCCGAGACTGGAACTGTTAGCTGCCGATATTGGTGCTAGACTCTTGAGTTCTGTCATCGAGTATATGGGAATATTAAACATGGACATTTTTTGTTGGAGCGATTTCACAACAGTTCTATCATGGATTCGGCAGGAGGACTACTGGAAACCATTCGTCTGGAACCGCATTCAGACAATTCGTTCGCTCACTCGATTTGCTTCCAGAGGCTGTTCTCCCAAACAGTTACTATCTTCAAAATGGTGGAAGGGGGCCCGCTTGGTTGATTAATGAATGTGATTGGCCACAACAAAATTTCGATGTAAATGAAGACGAGATTGTAGAAGAGAGGAGAAGAGTAGTAACATTTCTCGATGTCAGACATGATTTCTCTATGTTTTATCATTACTTTTCGAAGTACCAGAAAATTTTAAATCTGATGGGATGGATCAGAAGATTAATCTTCAATTGCACTCATCCTAAGGAGAACAGAAGAGGGCTATTATCAGTAGAAGAAATAGCTGAATCCGAAATCCTCTTAATAAAAATGGTTCAGAAGGAATCAGTCAATTCACTTGATGACAAAAGTTTATCATCCCCCTATCCTTTCAGAGACAATGAAGGAGTGAAATGAATAAAAAGTAAGATATCGGAACGTGATGACACCCAGGATTTTCTTTACCCAATGCGTTTACCATCTAAACAACCAGTAACCAAAAAAATTGTTCTTCACTATCATTTAGAAGCCTTTCACCTGGGAATCCAAGGATTGTTATGCCGATTACGAGAGACATTTTGGATCATCAGCAAGAAAAACTATCAGACCCATAATTTCTAAATGTTTGATATGTCAGAGATTCAATTCCAAGAAATCAGATTCAAGTCCTATAGCATTACCTGGCGACAGAGTGAGAGATGACACAGTTTTCGAAGTTGTCGGTATAGATTTGGCTGGACCACTCTTTCTACGAACTAAGATAAAGGTTTGGATCTGCATATTCACGTGTGCTGTGTATCGAGCAGTGCACCTGGAAATTGTTTGCTCCATGTCCACAGATTCGTACTTGTTAACACTTCGACGATTCATTGCAAGGAGAGGTCGACCTTCAGTGACCTTCAGATAACGGTGGAAATTTTGTAGGAACCGAAAATTGTTTGAAACTTATCGATTGGAAAAGAATTGAAGAGGAGAGTTTTGTCCAAAGAATCCAGTGTTCAGTTCAATCCTCCTACGGCACCTTGGTGCGGAGGTTGGTGGGAACGACTCATACGGATTCGCAAACAACTATTGCGAAAACAATTAGGTTGAGCTTGTTTATCGTACGAAGAACTAAATTCTATAATTTGCGAGTGTGAAGTGATAATGAATTCACGGCCACTGACATATCTAACTGAAAATACAGAAGATTTGATACCACTTACCCCGAACATTTTTTACAAGAAGTGAAAGAAATAGGGACCACAGATTTGGACGAAATAGACGCTGGATCCATGAACAGACATTTGAGATATATTCACAGGATACGACAGAGTTTGAGAACACGATTTCGGAAAGAATACCTTGCTGGACTGATGTTACCCGGTATAAAACACAAATTCAAGGAATTCAAAGTTGGAGACGTCGTTATGATCGAAAACGAGAATTTTAAAAGACTCAATCGGCCTTTAGGTGTTATCGAAGAGGTTTTTCCTTGAAAGGATGGGAAAGTTCGTTTGGTGCGTTTACGGACATCAACCGGAAAACTGATGAGACCAATTCAGCGACTATATACAATGGAACTGGAACTAGAACCACACAGTTCAGAAATGAGAACAGAAATCATATCGGCGGAGAGGAAACTGAATCAGAGAGAGACTTCTGAGCCTATTACTATCGAAGAAACCGAAATTTGCAGAGATTTGCCTGAGCCTTCAGATAGAGGAGAAAATTGTACTACCACCAGATCTGGAAGAAGAATCAAAGCTACAAGTAGGCTCACTTATCAACATTTAGACGATGTTGTGTCAGTTAGGAACGTGACTCAAGGTGGGAGTGTGTTAGAAAATGTATATGAACTATCGTCCTGTACATGATTATTGTATTGTGACATTTGTCAATTTTGAAACATAATTTTGTGAAAGTTGAGTAATAATGAAACTTTCGAATTTTGTCTTTATTATCACCGAATTAGCGCAATTTCATTGAATAGTTGTCTTCATTGGCCTGCTTTTTTGGAAAATCAGTCTTTCATCTGGTAGGTGCGATTTTATAAATACTTCCATGAGAAGGTCAAACCCTACTTCTTGAAAAATTACGGAGTCATGAATTTTAAAAAACTAGCAAAATTTTCCGGGTTTTCTCCGTTACTAATGATCTGGGTCGTGAAACGTCCCATTTTGTTCTCATTTCAATTCTTTACAATTTTTTTAATTGGAGCAACTAGATTGCTCTATTAGTTTTCATTTTATATGCAAAACAATTAAAGAAACAAATTATTTAACAAATTAATAAATGACAGTGCGAGTGGAAAACATAACAGAATAAATATAACTGCGGACTGACTCATTTGATGGCACAGTCGGTTTTCTAATAGTATATATTTTTGTTGCGATTCTGTTTGTTGCAATTTGATCGAGTTCGAAATTTTGGACAGAATTTTCTGTAGTATTGTGAGCAGGAGTTGTATTTACTGAGACAATTTCACGAACCAACGGACTCAAAAAAGGTCCATTGTCGTAAATTCGTCAATAGTTATTAGTTATGAATGATGTCTAATAAACATGGAGTTTGTCGAAGAGACATTTATTTCTCAATAGCAAGATGACATTACATTATTCTTCGTTGTTGTTTGGATACATGGTAGTTAATGACGACGTGTTCCTACCGGCAAGGAATGAACCTTGTACCACCGAGACATACCGTTTTTATTGATTCTCATATCGCAGTAGAAGAGAGCATATAGCAAGTAAAATTTTCTGAATTACTCTCAATACTATCGATAGAAATTCTGCCAGAAATCAAGTTTTTGTAAGTGGATTTTGTTTCATTTTGAAATTTATTTTTTATTCTACAGCGCTATAGATACCTACCTTCGAATCACTTATTTGAGTCCTGAAATTTTGAGAACAATACAACTTTACTGATTTTTCATCAAAATGCTACGGAAAATTTCATTTTCAAATATCCATCACCAATTTTCTTCAAATGTCAATATGGTGGCTCGTCGGAATAGAAAAAAATATCATTTAATCACGAAATATTTGATACTGCACATTATTAGTTTTCAAACAAACTTTCGTTGAAAGATTACATTACAAAATTCTCTAAATGAAGGATCTTATGATATTATATAAGATTTAAATGCATCGAACAACCTGTAACCAAAACAACTGATGAAACAAAATCAATAATCCAAAAACTGATATCTTCTTGCATAAATATTATCATTAACATGTTCTTTGAATAATAACACAATACGTATACCAACCTAATTTACTTCTGCAGAAGCTGATTAAAATACGAAATCGACCTTCTTAATGAATTTGTTTCTTAAGTTGAATTTGTCAGAAGGAAATCGATGCATTTAAATCTTATTTTCATACCGAAAGATGCATTATTTTATGATCGTAACGTAGTTTTTTGAGTTTTTTTAACGGAATTTTGTTTCAAACCTAGTATGCAGTATCAAATTAATCGTAATGAAATGGTCTTTTTTTCTAACCGGACGAGCCACTATGTTGACTTTAAAAAAAAAATCAGTAATTTTAATTTTGAAATTAAATTTTACATAGCAAGTACGTTTTGACAATCAACAATGAAGTTATATTTTTCAAAAAAATTTAGGGCTGTCATTAGTGATTTAAACTCTAGATTAAAAAATAAAATTAAAAGTTTGAAAAAAAATTGGTGAAACCGGAAGTTGCAAGAACCTGAGTTATTCGTCAAAAACGCAGATTAATGTGTTATGCAAATTCTCCAAATTTCATTCCATTATTTTCGAAAACAAAACATTTATCGTGGCGAGCCAAGTTTCGCGGATATTCTGTTGTTGTTTGGATACGTGGTTGTCAATGACGAGGTGATCTTACCGGCTTGAAAAGAAGGAACCTTTTACTACCAAGACACACCGTTCTCATTAGTACTTATATCTCTATGGAAGAGAGTTTCATATAGCTAGTGAAATTATCGGATATACAGTGTGGTCTACTAGGTGTGCAACAAATGGGAAACTTGTTTATTATCGATTTCTCAGAAAATTTTATTCTTGACAATAGTTGGCGCATGTTCCAAAACTATACCAAGTGTACCTGAAATTGCTTTATGACAAACACCATACAGGGTAGGCCAAAAAATATAAAGTTCATTCAAGAGTAAAGTACCCTTATTTCAAAAAATATAGAAATATGTTGAACAAAAAAGTTGCTTAGAATTAAAAGATATGTTCAGATACAGAGTCATGGTCTGCTTTTCGAATTTTTGTTTTCGTTTGGAAAATATTGAATTACCCCCGTATGATACATATTTTTACTATTTTGATTTAATATGTATGTGAAGGAGCCACAATCAAATCAGTTTGGAGAATTTTTTATCAAATTAAAGTGTATTGGTAAAATTTACTTGGATTTGTATTTTTTTAGGTGACCGTCAACTTCATGTTTGTTGCAACGATATTTTACAGAACATTCAACATTCAACATTCATTTTCGAGCATTCGTTGATTGAGTCAAAATGTATCCTAAAATTGAAAAAACCCATCGGAAATGCACAATATAGATCGAACTATACCATTTTCAGATGAAACAACATCTAGTTTCCGTTACGCGATGTAGAACAGAATTTTAATCATTTTTGGTATCGTGCGAGTGAGTTTTTCATTTAACAATGGCCGGCCATAAATCATACAATGAACAATAAAAAGTCTACTATCCAGGCCAAATTGGCGATACGTTAAATGATGCGAAATGCCGAATGCATGTGAAGCAGATCATGAAATATAGTGGGTCATGAATAGCCGAAAAGTCAATTCGATGTGTACCCATAATTAAACAACTTCAGGCGTGCCCTAGCATTGTGATCAATGGATTTCGCTGTAGAATCGTTCAGCAAGGAAAACGATGGGTCAGAATTGCGTGGTCCAGGAAATATTACCTGAACATAAAATAGTGTAAGAAGTGTTGAGACCCAGTGAAAAGCTAGAAAGGACATAATTAGTAATTAATTGAATTGAAAGAATTTTTCAATATACCACTTTCTCAAAATTGATCTGATGATAGCGGAGGTGTTCTTGAGACGCTCACAACGAGAATAAACAAGGTATTTGATTTCGTTTCGAATTCGGATCTCAAGACAGCGGCTTATCAGTAGGTATGGACCTTGGTGTTAACAAGAACACAAGACTATTCAAAATATCAAAACGATTATGAAAATATCTAAGAACAATATAAAAATGGTAATAACCTAAAAATCAATTTTGACAAATGTCACGTGACCACTAGTATTCGCGATCACCATTAGCACCAGGTGGCGCACCAAAACTCCTGGAAAACAAAGCAAACGTCATTTATCTATGAGTAAACAGTTGTTGACGTGAATTTTATCATTGAATTTCTACTTCTCACTTTCAACTTTCGAGTGCTTCTTTAATTAGAAATGCGTGTGGTGAAAATGTATTTGGCTGATATGTAAGTAATTAAGCGGAAAGAGTAGTAAAAGGGGAGGCAGTAATCATGTTTGATTTTGTGAGGAAGAGAATGTTGATGAGCAACGAGTTTTTGGACTAGTCTACCAAATTCATTTCGTTTCCTTGATGAACTAGTTTCTGGAATTTTTTAATGACCCCTTCTGATCAATCGTTCTAATATTTGGCCTCTTGCACCTAGAAGATAATTTGATTTACGCCAGGACCACCAGGACACCAGGACCAGATGACTCGATAGAGATAACAGAATGAACCATACAGTATCAGTAAGTCGAGCAAAGAGAGCGGAGCTCTTGAATATACGGAAAGTTTTACAGTTTATTATTTGTTACCAATGTACTATTGTAAATTATAACTAATGTAAAGATTGTTGTGTTAAACATAAACTAGTATTTTTTCCAATATTATTGTGGAGTAACACACCAATTACAAACAAAAACTCTCTAACTAGTTGTGAAATATTCCAAAATTAAGTAGGTATTCATGTATATTTACCAATTAGCTTCCCGATTTTCATTCTAATTTCCCATGATTTTGCTAATTTCTGGTTTCTGGGAAAAAAGTGCATAGACACATTTGCAGATGAAGAACTCTTGCGCTGCGGCACTGAACAAAATTTTTTTGACTAACCATTCATATCAAAGCTATGCTTTTTGCATTGAATCAGAAAAATCAAACCAAATATAGAACAACAAAGAAATAATCAACAATTTGTTAAAACTAGATCTTATGGCAGAATGTTTGTTTTTCCGGAGTTTTACGTACAAATTTCAAAATGTAGATGTCGCCCACTCCGTGGTGATCGCGAATGGCGACGAATTGGAAAAATACCATGAAGGGGCCAAAAGTGGGGAAAGATGGCAAGATGACGACAAAAGTGATTTGAAAGATTTGCTTGGACTATAATTTTATTCTCACAGAGTTTCAAGCAATAAATTTGAAATTGCAATTTTTTAAAAATAATTTCCGGTTCTTTTTACAAAAATCAAAGTTTTGTTTCCTGAATGGTTTGACTGTAGTGGAACATTTGTAGTTTGATGATAATGACAAAACTTTCTCATTTTCTCAACTCCAATTGGCGATAAATAGAAAAATATGGATTTTGCCAGAACCCTCGCAGTTACATTGGTTCGTATCTAACAGTCATATCAGAATTCCAAGATTATTGTGGTGATTTAGCAATCTTGAAACATTCTGGTTTCCTGATTGAAATCAAGTTTCAATGATAATCGTGGATGAATGAGCGTTTCACTTCGCACATAAACCAGAAAATAGTGAGTCAAATTGAAGAGGCTTAAAGTTAATGTGCAAAGTGAAACGCTCATGCGTTTTCACTTCGAAAAATATCGATTATAGTGCTCTAGTTGCTAGTTGAATACTACCATACATCAGTAGAACGAAAAAGCGTCATTGAGTTTCTTGAGGATCAAATCAACAAGAGGTCATCATGTAGACTACATAACATACAAGCATTCTTGAGATCGTTATGTTATATAGCATCTCGAAACAATTCAGTTGAGTTCAGAAACAAAGGACAGACTTATGAGATAAATTCAATGACGAGTGGAATTTTATTAGACTATTTCACGAAGCATTAAAAGTATGTATTATGAACATGAACAATCAATTCATCATAACTATAATCCATTATCTATAATCATAAAAAATGTATTATACCTATCAATAATTTATTATATAGTTACGATGCGACTCATTTTGACGTTTTCGCCTACAATTATGATCTGTCAAAATGTCAAACTTTGCTTTGTCATCTACGGTTACATTGTTGAAAACACCAATGCTGACAGACCAATCACAATTAATAATAATAATAATAATAAGACGTTTATTAATCCAAATTCACAAAAAAAACAAAACAAAAATTGAGAGACAGCTGGTGTTTTCGCGATAATACAAGTTGTCTATGATTTGTGATTGGTCAGATCACGTGAATATCTTAAGAAGAGTGGAATAGTCATTATCATACATGCCTATGTCTCTACCACCATAAAATTTGACTGTTGCAGTTGCAGTTGACAGATAGCATCAGTGAAATTGAGTTGAATAAGTATTTCCAACATTAAGAAAAATATCACCATCTTGACAGAAAAAACGATCACCGATAACATATTGTAAAATAATGAAGATTAAGTTCAAAATTTATAATTAATTTGAATGTGAAAAAGCATGGGTTGCTAGACATTCAATGTTTAAAGTTCAGTGGTATCTATTCTCTATGTATTTATACTAACGCTATTTTTATAAATAACTACCAATAGACTCGAACCATGATCATATAAATCGTGCGGTCTGCTATCTTGGTGACGCTATTTTGAATTTAAGAATTTTGAAGGATTCATGATCTCCGATCTCGAAAACACCCACTTACCAATTTTGAATAGAAAGTGACAATTGAAACAAAACTCTGCCATCGTCGAACCGCCATTTCGATTTCATTAATTTTAATAAAATATGTCGACCCCAAAAACCCCCACGTACCAATTTTGAATCGAATCGGACAAAACTTGTTCACAATATCGTAGCAGACGATTTTGTCTGCAAAACAATTGGGCTGGTTTGTTCAATCACCGGGGGCTTCACCAATTCATCAACATTCCTCTTGTGTCATAAGAATACAATGACGAAGTTGGTGGATTGGTAGGTGATTAAAATAACATGGCTTTGTATAATGCCTTGTCACCGGAATTATGATCACCTACCAAATTTCTAGTAAATCAGGATTGAAAATGGTGAAAATTACGTTGATACATTTTCTGTTACATTCATAGACAGTACAGGTCAAACTAATAAAAGCACGGTAAAAAAGATCTTTTGGCCACCGTGACAATCCTTTTTACCATAAATTACCTTGAATGTCGGAAATGTAACTATACGCAGTAGTCAAGCTTATGATAAGAAGAAAGTTTTCTGAAAATTTTATCCCATTCGAACAGATGAAATGGTGGATATTACCTATATTACAATTTTACGAAACCAGCAGAAGTTCAACAGGTCTCTCAAATTTCCTAATAGAACATATCCCTATGAGATATTATACAGGTTGTCCCACGAAGGACTCGAAAGTAGTGGAGAATTGTAATTTTGGGTTTCTGAATTAAAGCAATTGTAGCTTTTTTTGATATTTTGTTACCCAATGAGCTTTTGGTTTTCGGTCACATGACATCAGATTCAAAATTATGGATGGGACACCCTGTATATTTTGGCATATTTATGTTCCTCCCGATAGAAAAATTTCAACGAATCATCACACTTTGTGGTCTAAAACGATTAATTCAAGAAATACAGGTACTTCATTATCCTTTGTCCACGAGAGCATCTTCCACTGTGGGAGCACTCAGGGCTGTTCTGGATAGAGGTATTTATTTGGTCATCCAAGTTGTTAAACAAAATGTCAAGTTCTTGTTTTATTTCAGGTTTTATTAATAGGGGACTATAGTTCTTACACAAATACAGTGTTTCTTTCCTTTCTGGAGGAAGTTTCATGAACCTCCGGTGATGTATTGTATGGCATGCCTTCCTGGTGACAATCTTTCACCTACTATAGCCACTGAGTAGGGCATTCTCGTAGCGTAAACTGTCGAAGAAGCAACGTTGCAGCTAAGATCAACCTAGTTGTACCACCCTAGTTTCCTGTACTTCTAGCGGAGACTGTCAAAGGAGAAACATTGCAGCTAAGGTCAACCTAGTTGTACCACCCTAGTTGACCATGGATGGCCAAAAGGGTTCATGAGGGCCTACTTGCCTAGCTGCGGTTGCGGCCTTCCCAAAGAATTACTACTGACCTTACTTGGTACTCCAAGTACCAGATTTAGCTCTGAGTATCCTACCGTGTACTGATATCCTTTTTTATGGCATGCTCTTTGACCTAATGCTAATGTGTGAACGCTACAAGGTGAGGTGCACCATACTTTTGCGGATTCCTTTCTCCTACCCTACAGCGGTAGATATATTTTGTGTGTGATAGTGGATAAATTCAATATTTTTTCTATTTATTAGAATCTGTATAATCTCACCTCAGAGGTTAGTTAATGTTTGAAATATATTTGGTCATTGAACTGTACCTGTGGAACAGTTGTAAGGTCTCTCAATACATACGATTTAAATAATATTCAGGTACTTATTTAGCTAGTTAGTGTTGTGTGAGTACGTACTGACAGACATTTAACTACTAATATTTTACTTTTAATAATTACACTTCTTCAAATAGTAAGCTGCTTATCATTTATAGTGTGGTAACTTTACTTTTCAATACTGTTCATGTTTTGTGGAAATCAGAATAAATAATCTGTTGGGTGAGCTTGATCTCATATATCTGGCACCCGCATTCATACATCTCATCACAATTCATTTTGTTATGGACCAATCCCGTCGCCACTCGAGTTAGTCGCGAGCCACCCTATCACTCTGACAGCTTAGTTGCCATCATAATAAGCCTAAAGCTAATTAAAAGTCGCGGCAGGAGCCAGCCCAATATGGAGACAAATATGTAAATAGAAAAGGTTCACGTGCAACTCAACTTGTCGAAATCGCTATACCACCACATTCACCCAAAATATTTCCTTGCAAAGTTAGATAATAGATACGAATTAAAGCAAAACCTTCTGCCTGTACCTTTTACTTGAAAGTTAATGTTTCATTTTTATAAATATATCCTAGCTGTAGCAGAAATGACTCATATTTGTGAATATGTTACGTTGAATTTGAAGTGAAAATATAGCTGCAAAATACTGTGTAAGCAATTTTTCTGTTAAATCAAAAATACTTCCTAACGGAAGTAGACTCAACTTTTCAATTTTCTCGCAAGCCGCAAGAAACCTACATAGTTAGCTGTCTGCGCCAATGGATGGAGATGACAACAGGCACACGTTATATACGCTTTTATCTGGAAACATCGCTCGAACCGGTAATGGCCGGCATTGTGTAGACTAATTTATGGCTCAATATCGCGGCCGGAGTCCCGATCGAACGGTAACGTAATGTTGATAATCTGTAGTGAACCAGAACGGATCGTACCCCCTTCGTTGGCGAGGAAGGAGGACATTTTCCCCGAAATATATAATAAACGATCCTGATAGAATCGATTCCAAGAAGTGCGATGTGTAAAATCGCCAAACGCTGCCAAATTCACGTGACGGGATATTGGAAAATTCTTGGATGTACTGTAGGTTTGGTTGAAAGTGAACTCCCTGACAGCATGATGTATTCCTAGAATAATCCTCGGATATCCTAGAATTGATGTACATAATCTGAATCATCATTGAATAGTTCTGGAATATCCATATGTTCTGAACACATTCAAGGATTGTACCAAGTAGAATAATTTAGGAACATTCTTGAAAGAATAAAACAGGAAAATTTCTAATATTCTACTTTGATTATTCCTATTTATTGATAATTTATTGTATTGAAATAAAAATAGTCTTAAAGGTTTTGAAATAATTTATTTTACTCCTGAAATATTACTGTTAATGCATATTCACAAACAAAATAATTTATATCGCACTGCTAAGCAACTCTCCATCCTCAAAACCAGACTATCTGTGTTGGAACGTAACTGTATCAACCCTCCTCGGTTACGGCTCTCTATTCATTTCCATGTAGATTTCGCTCTCGAGATCGTTCGGGAGCTTCAATTTTCTAGATGGCTCTCGGTAGATGGAAGTGGTAATTTCATTGTTTACAAATAATTGCCGTTCAGATGTATTGAAGAAATGTGATATCATCAGGTCTGGCTTCAGCTCGTTACATTGAGGCTTCCTAAAGACAATTCGTCTCGAAATGTCATCCTTGCATCCTTGCATCCTTGCATCCTTGCATCTGCATCGTGAAGTTTGATGGAAGTTACACTTTACAGACTTGTTCGATCGGGGATCATGGTTACAATTCACCAAAATCTTGTTGCCGTTGGATATGAATATCGTCCCCAGCATACTTCTTATAACTCTCTAACTCTCTAACTCTAATCCAGCCCATCAATTCCATAGGACGATTGTGGGATTGCCAGATCCACAAGATTCTGGTCCAAAATCGCATTTCTCAGTTTGGCGAAACTTTTTCAGTCATCGTCATAGGACGTTTTTTTTATGAAATGCTCCTTGTTAGCCAGGTAGTAGATGTTATTCTGGCTCTTCTCCAACTGTAGCACGCCTCCAACTTCTGGATTCTGATCGCACAGTATTTGGAGTTGACCAAATTTCTTGAAGATCATCACACCTATATTCCCGGAAATTCGAAGATTCTCCGCCACACAGTTAGCTAGTGGATAATCAGTCAGCACCTTGAAGAGGTCTCGTGGCTCTTGTCGAGTTACCCCGTGTAGCACTTTCTGTCCATTTGAGTACAAGGATACGGACTTTTCAAAACTTTTCAAAGGTCATCTGATTCTCTTATGGTATGAGGGTGCGAATTCATTCGTGATTCCCATCTTACAGATCCAACCTATTGAAATAAATGACACATTGGGAAGGAATATTCGTTCGATAGAGGAGGTCATTTATCCTCTCGAAGATCTTGTACGGAAATTTCCATAAATTCCGCAACTTTAGTGACAAGCCACGGCGACGCTCCGTTTTGTACGAAGCTAAACTAGGTCACCAATTTGAAACCCTCCAGCATATCTACCTTGATATCATAGGTCTTTTTCATTCTACCACTGGAAGTCTGGATGTTCGAACGGACTCGTTCGTGGATGCTGAACGGTATGACGTCAGGAACAAATGGAGGTAATGATCCCAGTATCTTTGGTGGCCAGAGTCTTCCAGATGATCACCAATTTCCTCATTTCCTGAAGACATTGGTAATGATTCGGCATCATGAATCTTGTGCTCAAACATCATCATGCTTCCACTACTAGCACCTCCGTTCAAGCGAACCTTCATATAGTTCCAGCCTTCTCACGTACGCCCCCACTCCAGCAAACAGGACACAGATCATCTCACCATATTTTCCTTGAAGTACCAGCTATTTTCCGTTGACACGTAGGATGCCGTCTTTGAAAGGCAACTCGAACTCGCTGAAACTCATGTCCATTCCAATGATTGCATCGTCCTCATTGTCAGCTACTAAAACCAGTTCAACTGGTATCTTATTATATAAACAGTGTCTGGTTCCCCTGTTGCTGTACGTAGCTTTCAAGTTAACGGTTCAATTTATGCCGGTATTTTGGCTATCCTAGGCCAAGGAGGAATCGTCACTGTATCTAGCAGCATGGTGTGAGGCTCGTTGTTGACGAGTCCGTCTATGAATGAAAATTTATTTTATCGTTGAAGAATAGCGACATATGCGTTGGTAATCGGTGATTGCTGTATACATGCTGACAATTACTCCTGTTCATCAAACTTCGTCAGTCTCGATTTTTTGTGTGTTGAGCATTTGCCAAGCTCATTTTCCATTTTCCTATAATTCCGACAGCATTTCAATCTCTTCTCGGGCATCACTTTTCTTGTTGCAGATTCAATATCAGCAAGCTCCTGTGGATCTTCTTTAACCATTCGAAATTCACTCTGGTGTTTGTAGGACTGTTTCACGGCCTCAAATTCTTTCAGGATCCGAATATCAGGTTTTCTCGTCTCTCAATGATTGGAGTCCGCAGAGGCTACAAAACTGAATCTTCACATTGTACGATGTTGTATTTCACTCGAAAGGATTTCTATCACTATAACTGTTTCAATAAAGACAGAAAATTGAAGGAAAAGGAAAGAAGCTGTTCAGAAGTTATCGACTGAAAGTTGTAAACTGGAACATACATTCCACAGCACATCTGGTCGATATAGTGGTTTTTCACCGGGCGATGATAGAAATGATCTGTCACCTATGGTTATCGTTTTAGTTCTTCTTACGACAGAGATAGTATCTACCATGGGGCTTTTCTTAGTACGGCCCTATAAAGACCTTGCCTGAATCCGTGTGGTCTGAGCAGATAACGAACTATATTCTGACCTAGTTACAGTATAAATATATCATGCTAACTCAAAATGAAAATAATTCGTGATGAACCTATGTGAAATGGGTTTTTTAGAAAAAATCAAAACACCATTTATTACAAAACGATCGAAAGGAAACTTTTGAAGTATTTTACAATTACTCATTTTTAGTGCCATCACAGTTTTCAATATCGGAAGCATTTCTTTTGGAAATTAATTATGGAAAAAAATATCATGTGAACATCTGATATTAGACCAGTTTGCATTTTGTAATTCGACTCGATATTGTCACGTATAAAATTTCATCAAATATACAGTAACCGCCAAAAAATATGTACCACATGGGAAAGAAATTAATTGTTGAAGTGTTAGAAAAGCATTTCTGGGGAAAAGTTTGTGCATCTCCGCTAACCTCAAAATCGATTTTGACACATGTCAGGTCACCACTAGTAAGGAGGCAAATTGGAAAATATCATGAAAAGGCCATAAGTAAGGTAAGATGGCAAGATATAGAAAAAAGTAATTTGAAAAAACTGCTTGTAATTCAATTCTATACTCACGTACAGAGTTTGAAGTATTGAAAAACTTGGAATTGCATTTTTTTAAATATTTTCCGATCAAGTTTTCATCAGAATGGCTCAACTGTAGTGAAAAATTTGTACTTGGATGATAATGACAAAACTTTCTCATTTTCTACGCTCCAGATAGCACATAATTGAAAAATATGGTTTTTGCCAGAACCCTCGCTGTTACATTGGTTAGTATCTAACAGTTATATCAGAATTCCAATACTATCGTGGTGATATACCAATCTAGAAACATTTTGGTTCCCTGGTTATAATCAAGTTTCGATGATAATCGTACAAGAGCGTTTCACTTCGCACATAAACTTGAAAATAGTGCTTAAAGTTTATATGAGAAGTGAAACGCGCATGCAGCGTTATCATTAAAACTTGATAATAATCGGTAATATGTTTTCAGATTGCTATATCATCACAATAGTCTAGGAATATCGATATAACTGATAGATACGAACCAATGTAACAGCTGGCAGAAACCAATAATTCCAATTTAGTATTTAGTGTGGTGAGAAAATGAGACAGTTTTGTTGGTGAAGTTGGGTGAGTGGGAGCCCCATTTACAACTTTTGAATTTTAAAACTTAGATACCTGTTAGTAGTGGTAAGATATAAGTTTGCAAATTTTATGGTAAAGAGATCTGTTATGTATGATAAAAATGTAGTTAAATCAACAGTGATAGTCTTTCTGTAGATATCCTGGCATGTTTTTTTTTTATTTTCTGCTGTGGCCGACTTACCCAAAATTTTGGGGTAAGTAAGTCACACGTGCATATTTCAGGTAACATCAACATAGTGGCAAAGTACGTGTAACTGGGCCATAATTTGGTACTTGCTCTTTAATATGTTTTTTTCAGATTAGAGAAATGTTAAATGGTTTTTGAGATATAAGGAAATGTGGAAATATACACTATTACGTTTGCGAAACTATTTTATTAAGAAATACCTAAAGTACATTTTATGTACTTAAGGTTTACAAATGAACAAATTTATCAACAAAAAAAATTTATTTACAAAATAATGTCGAATTCTTGAATTCTTCAGCAAAAAAAATATATTCAACAAAAATAAGTAAGTACTATGCTACTTTCGAACTTTTTCATGCTTTGCTAAGTAAGTACTGTAGTACTTCAACACTTGAAACTAATGAGGCACAATTCTTTGGAATGTGTTCATTGCAGGAACTTTGAATACACCCCTTTTATTCAAGGCGGTAGGTGGTGGAATAACTTTCAAAATCTCTTTGAGCTGGTATTTTAGAATATCATTTCTTTTTGGCCATTTCCATCCTTCAAACTTTCCACTTTTCTCCATATGCTTAATAGTGACTTGATCTGTATCTTCAGGATCTATCTCAATTATCTAACCACGATAATACTGTGCATCGTAAGACACTATTACAAAGTCTTCTGGGAGTACTTCTATGGACGATTCTTCAATGTCTTCTACATCTGAGTCACTTTCTGCTTCCTGAATAGATATATCACTTTCGCTTTCCGATGATAGATAGCATTACAGTTTTCTTTTTCTTAGCGGCCTGTATTTTCTGTTGCATTTCTTCTTTTCTTTTTAATGCAGCAATTTTCTTATTTTCCTTGATTTCCAGTGCCTTTCTTCTCTCTTCCTCTTCTTCTTTTCGTTTCTTGAGATAATCTTTCGTCGTTATAATTTCAGAATTGGAGCAATTTCTTTTTCTTGATGTTGTTGGCTTAGGACATTGAGATGTTGCCCCTTTAATGAATGTCAGGAGAATTTGTTCAAATGAATTGGTTTCTGTTGCATCAGGGTTTCGTTGTAAGTTTTCATTTACATCAATTGAATTGAATTGTTCAAATTGTGGTCTTCTTTGGAATGAAGGTTGTCTTTGTCGGTATTATGGGTTGTCAGGTTCTCGCAAGATGTTTTCGCGTTTGGGTTTAAGTTTTCTTCATTCTCATTTTCAGTATCAGTCACATCTTCAATACTCTGATCGTGAGAGTCAACATTTGACTTGTTGAGTTGATTAGGATTTGGTGGATTTTCCATAACAGCATTCTGGTTATCGGTAGCTGTTAAATTTTTAGTATATTTATATTTTTGATATGCCTTCAAGTCGCTAGGCTTGAAAATTTCAGTATTGATAATATCCTTCAAAAGTGGGTAAATTCCTGTTGCCTTGAAACCATTTTTGATTACTTAGGGGGTGACAATTCATCATACACCTTGTTCAGAATATTTACAAATATAGCCTTTGGAATCCTTTGTCTTGGATTATGCCTTTGCCATTGTAAAAGTTTTTTTCCCCACTGGTTCTTCATAGACTTGAAGACAGCAACATCAAGAGGTTACAACACGTGAGTCGTATGGGGTGGCAGCTTCAGGATGGTTACTTCGTTAGCTAAAGCAAGTTCAATTATTTCAATTGAAACATGAGTGGAATGTCCATCATACAAAAACGAAAGTGGCCTTTCTTTTGGTGCACTGGGCAAGAAGCAATCTTTGAACCATTTGGCAAATATTGTTGTTTCCATCCATCCTCGTTTCGAAGCAGCATAGAATGTCTTATCATCATCAACTACATAAAGTCAATGTTCTAATATATTATTTCCTTCAAAAATCACCAAAGTTGGTATTTTGTCACCCGATGCAGAACAGCAAATCAATATTGACGTGTTTTCACGCCCTGGTGAACTTATCATCTCGTGCTTCGTTTACCTTTTGCCCCTACTATTTTAGTTTTAGTTGGGTCATAGCAAAAACTTGACTCATCTAGATTGAAGATTTGGTTTGGCTTATCTGACGTATTTAAGTCATTAATTGGATCACTTAACTGATCGAAATAGGAATATATCAAAAACGGGTTTATCTGATCCATTCTGGTATACTCTACTCCCTGAGGTGTTTTTAAAGACAACCTATGTCTTTTAGTGAACCCTAAATACCATTCTTCTCCTGGTCGACCGTTTTTTAATCTGGTTTTCAATTGGTTTTCAGTATCAACATATATTTGTACTATCTAAAACTTCCGATCTGGTCAAACCAAAACCCCATTTCTCAAGCACTTTCAGAGAAACGGCTAAGCGTTTTTCTATTTCAAAGGGTATATCGGTGTTTCGTCCACCACCACTTCCCCCTATGTCTTTTAGTGAACCCTAAATACCATTCTTCTCCTGGTCGACCGTTTTTTAATCTGGTTTTCAAATGGTTTTCAGTATCAACATATATTTGGACTATCTAAAACTTCCGATCTGGTCAAACCAAAACCCCATTTCTCAAGCACTTTCAGAGAATCGGCTAAGCGTTTTTCTATTTCAAAGGGTATATCGGTGTTTCGTCCACCACCACTTTCCCCAACTGCAAGGCGACCCCTAGTTCTTGTTCCATTCAGTCGGTGTCTCGAAGTGGGCCTTGGAATGTTATAAGCTTTTGCTGCATCATTTACAGTCTTTTTCTTATCTTTAACATCTGAGATAGCCCTAGCTAAAGCCTCCGAGGTAAAACGGGATCCATCTGCTCCTCTCTCAGTAACTTGATGGTTAATTCGGCCCATCCTGAAAATAATAAATAGTATTATGATAAGTTGGCCATATTGGTGGTAAGTGGGCCATAGTGGCCCACTTACCTAGGAGAGTATGTCCCACTTTCCCCAAATCCTAAAAAAATGTGGAAAACTGTGCCACCCTTTCCTTAACCTATAATAATTATAATATTGCCATATTGAACATATTTTTATATCAAAATTCAGACTGTATTGTTATCCATAAATCATACAATATAGTGAACAATTTGTTGCTTACCTTTTGCAAAAACTTTTTTGGTTCTTCGTGCACCGAGTTGTAATCCTTCAAAACAGCTGTTTGGCTTTGACTCTTGACAGTTTTAAAAATACCCCAGGTTTGCCAACTAAAATAGTTGTTGAGGTAATTTTAGGTGTAAAACTGTTACCAACGTTTAATTTTTTTGTATTTAAGAAATCTGTTGTCCAAAAAAGAGCTATGGCCCACATTCCCCAATGGTCCATTTACCTGACATGACCTTAATTATCATCAAAATACAAGTGTTTCACTACAGTCAAAACAAGCAGGAAAAAACTTTGATTTTCATAAAGAGATCGGAAAATATTGAAAAAAATTGCAAATAAAAATTTTTCCGATTTATTGCTTGAAATTCTGAGGGTGTATAAAATTAAATTCTGTTCTATTGGATTTCAAATAACTTTTTTCAATATCTGTCCATCATACCCCACTTTTCCTCTTAATGACATTTTTTCCACTTTGCCGCCATACTAGTAGTCACGTGACATTTGTAAAAATTGATTTTTGAGTCATCGGACATGCACAAACTCTTCCCCAGCCCTTGTTCAATCTAGAGATAACGGGGGCCTAGCGTTCGAGTTTGCAATTCCAATCAAGACAGGAAATGTTTATGAAAATATCCTTCACCGTATCTTGGCAACCCATATGTGCTAACCGCACTAATGATTGTTTGTTGCTTGTCTTCAGGTCGGCAACACCTGACCTATCTACTGCAGTTGTCCTTCCGACAAATGGACTGACATATATATGGAGAACTCTATATTAACAGAAACGATGAAGACTAATTCATCAAACACATGAAATATCGTTTAATATTCTACGGTAGTTATAACTCAACCCAGTATGATATGAATAACGGAACAATAATTCACACGGTATACAGCTTTATTCGAGGAGAATTTATGATATCTCTTCATCATTACGATTTGGTTAGGAATACAGAATGTGTTGTAGGTTTACGCATATTTCTCACAAATGAATTAAATTGATATATCCCGTTAATATTTCATTAGATCCATGGCACAATCATTTAAAACTTGGATAGCCATTTAGTACCTACTTCATAATACGAACAAAGTTTGCAAAGTGTGCCGGAGAGTTTAAATACCTAAAAATATTTGTCTTTTTGCACATTCCCACGAAGTGGACAATAATATAACAATTATCTGACAAAAATAACAACGTCCCCTTGCTTCATCAAAACGTGCACTTGAAACAGTAAGTGATTGGGTGAGTTACTTGCGGGAATGAAATGATTTTGAAACAGGGAATTTAAAAGGACAGGGATTATACATTTATCGTTTATGAAGAACACATCAAGAATCACATAACAACTATTGTAAAAATCCTATTGTAATTTCAATAAATCACAAAGGACCACGCACAATAGCATAGGATATTGGCCCAGAGTGGGATTTGCCTGAAATTCACATGTTATTGGTATTGAGTTTCTGATCAAATGTTCTCGTGGGCCCAATCCTCTAAGACCGCATTTAAATTAGGTGCCAAATAAACAATTACACTTTTTTCTCAAGTCCATAATTTTTCAATTTCCTATTAGAATTTAATCTAATAAGAAGTATTGCAAAATCTCAGCATTTGTCGTATAGCACAAGTCCTCTGTGAAATATGTTTTGTCCTACCGGACCGTATTTAGTAAAACTGTATTTGCCAGGTGATCCACAAAAAACTGAATCCAATTGATTTTGTTATAACTTTCATATTTCAGTGGTTGATAGCTCGTTTGATAGGTGAATGTAGCTTTCTTTGTGTACATAACAAAAGTGGTCGCCATCTTTTATATCCAAGATGGCCGGCATAAACTTTATGTAGCTTTTTAAGAAAAATAATAACAAGATCGGTCGGTCATTTACTTTTTGAATTATATAATATAAATATAACTCTACTATCTTATTAAAACTACATCTAATTCATATTTAATAAAGTTGAAACCGATATTTCCAGGGTGGTGGAAGAGACCAAAAAAGTTATCAAAATAATACTCGAACACTTACAGCTGCTGGAGGATCGCATCTTGCACTTGACGATTTGAGGCATCTTTAATATGCTGTAACACAGAAGTCGATGGATAATTCACATTTTGATTATGGCGGGCAAATCCCAAATACCACAATATGCTACAAATATGAGCACATGTTACTGGTGTCCTTGCTCCTGATTTGCAACTGCAGTAGTGTCCTATTATCAATACTTCATTATTCTAGTCAGGCTGGTTTTCATGCATAGTGTATTGAATAAATACTCAATATTTTTCTCTACTTCTGAATCAAGAATACACTCTAAGCCTCATAAATCCATTTTTTGGATTGACGTGGCCTTTACTTGATGGAAATTCATAGTATATGACACTAAGGTAAACACGATTAAATTTCCACAGATTTATGGTCTTCGCAACATGTTTCGATACACTGTATCTTTTTCAAGCGAGTGTAATACATTCGCTTGAAAAAGATACAGTGTATCGAAACATGTCGCGAAGACAATAAATCTGTGGAAATTTAATCGTGTTTACCTTAGTGTCATAAATCCATGTTCATTCATTTGTATTTTTATTGGTATTATACTCTATTATTATTACTTTAAGATCAGATAGTAGAGTAATATTTATATCACAGTTACTGTTACTATCTTTCTTAAAAAGCGACAAGATGAGTCTTACATAAATATTAGGTTAGGTTGGCCATTTTGGATAATAAGATGGCGACCATTTTTTTTATATACTGTTATGAAACAACGTTGTATGTAATTAATAGTAAGTTATTATTATTATTATTATTACTAAAGAACGGCTAAATACTATACCTCAACTCCTAAAGAACATCATATCTGCATAGAATGTGAAAACACCATCAAAATCCATCCAATGAGCCTTAATATTCTGTTTCCGAAGCTAGAAAGGTTGTTCCGAAACATCCTTCGTAGCAGAGTAAAAACCTACTGCTACCAGCCAACACCAACTGTAAAATGAATTCAAATTAAAATCTCACTTTAAACATGACTAAAGAGAACAATTTAGAATCATATTTCACAAGAAAAAGTTTAAAAAGTCTACAAAAATTAACAATATAACCTCAAATTTAATGATTATAAAATAAATACCAGACAGTAAAATGTGACAGAATCTTGGAAAGAAACCTCAAAGAATCCAAAATAAGGCAACAGATAAAAAGATTTAGCAAAAATGTCATTGTAAATAATTAATAATTTAAGTTGTAAAAATTAGAATAAAAGTAGGCTAAGGTTTTTCAAATAGACACAAAGTGAGAATTCATGAACGAAAAGTGAAACTAGTGCTGTGAAATCGGGAAAAAAGTGAAAAGGAGTTTCTGTGGTAACGAGGAAGATTATTGACGGGGGGAAGCCGAAAAAACGACCAAGAGAGTAGAATGTTGAAAATTTTCTGAAAATAAAAAATCAAAATTTGATCAGAAAAACTTCAAATACCCAGACAAGTTGCAGTCAACTTTGAGTATAAAGCATATACTGTAATATCAACAAGAACCTACCTCCAGAGAAACTTCCAGATTGAAGAAAACAGCTAGGCAGATCTTGAAGAAAAGCTTTGAGTCCAAAAGTTTTTTCAAAGGTATTTATCAGTTTCAACACTTGTTCCTGGCATATCGTCGAATTTTCACATATCAAGAGAGAATAACATCACTTTTGGCATTCATTTGCTAGAACTATTTTGGAAAAAACTTTCTAATTTCGTGCACTACGGTGATATAGAACTGAACTTTACATTCTTATTAATAACTCACTTATTTTCATTTCATTTATTGGACGATTGGTTATAATCATTAATACAGAGTAATAAATTTCAAACATAACCTTCAACTGAACGACAACAAGTTCTCAGTCGAGCAGCGCGTAGAAAGAATCGATTCATCATTCGATACTCGATCGCAGAATATTTGGTGGTGACTAAACAACCACAGGAACTTGTTGGCGATTCAATTTTTGTACAAAAGGAAACAAGAAGGGTTATACATAAGCTAAGGTATCTCGCAGGAAAGTAAAATGAGTATTCTAGATTGAAAATCAAAACATTTTGCTGAATTTAATTGAATAAAAACGCTTATATTTTGAATTCTGAGTTAAACATTTATTATTTTGGTACAACTGTCACAAATATCTCACATTTTCACATTGGAAGCCCTTTCCAAGAAACCAACTCTGATGAGAAGAGACTGCATGTTTCTTATTGGCACCAACTGAGCTGAGAGAGTTTCTGCAACAGAATAAAGGTAAAGGTATAAAGAGAAAATGTACAACAGTAAGTATCTAGCCTGGGCATTTATTTGAGCAATAAAAATATTTATCTGAGTATTATTATTACCATCTGACTTATATTTCCTACATACAACAAATTTATCACCTTTGAAATCGATTATTACAATTTTGTCACTTCAATATAGGGGCAAAATAACAGTACATCTTAATACTACTTTATAACAATACACAAAGAAAACTACATTCATCTATCAAATGAGCTACCAACCACTGACAAAGATCAAGAAATAAGAAATTATATCGAATTCATTTTGATTCAGTTTTTTGTGGATCACTTGGCAAATACAGTTCTACTAAATACGGTCTTGTGGGGCAAAACATGTATCACAGAGGACTGGTGCTGAAAGACAAATACTGAGATTTCGCAATATTTCTTATTTAATTGAATTCCAATAGGAAATAAAAAATATTTGGGCTTGAGAAAAAAGTGCCATTGTTTATTTGGCGCCCATACTAAATACGGCCCTGAGAGCTAAATCATTGGTCTTAGAGGATTAGGCCAATGAGAATATTTGATCAGAAACCCAATGCCAATAACATATGTAAATTTCAGGCAAATCCCACTGTGGGCCAATTTCCTGTGCTATTGTGCGGGGTCCTTTAGGGATTTGGTATCACATTACTCACGTGAATTCACTATTGAAAAATTATGTGTTCATGCAAATTTCATTGGTAGACTCGCATAGTTAATTACACCAATCAATAGAGCATAAAATTAGTGATTTTTTAACAAGAATACTAGTAGAAAACCGACTATGCCATCACATGAAATATATTCTGTTATGTTTTAGACGCGCAAATGTCATTTAAATTCAAAGAAACGTGTTTTCGTCTATTGTTTTGATTAGAAATTTAAAACTAATAGAGCAAGCTGGTTGCTCCAATAGAAAAATTGTGGAGAATTGACATACAAACGGAGAAAAACCCTAAAATTTTGAACTATCTTGCAGCGTGCCTGGATGCTTCAGTGAAAGTCGGATTTCAATTTCTCAATTTCTCCAACAGATTTTGAAAGTAGAGGTACAGCTACAATGCTTCGAAATGGGTGAAAAATGCTTGCATATGACTGAAAACGGCCCGCTTTGATTGGCCCAAATGTAAATTCACTATTGGAAAATCATGTAGTAAGAGTTGCTAATGTGAAACTAGATAATACATTTGTAAAATTCCTATGGAATTTTAATCGACAATGTAATATCACTTTCTATTTCTTAGATTTGGTTTTGAAACTTATAAATATAATGATCACGCTCACGATTTGATGGCTGCAAATGGTCGTCAGCTTGTTCTCATATTTGTATTTACCAATGGTAAATTTCAAAAATTGGACCTCATTCAACTCATTCCATATATAAACGAATATATAATAATAGCAGGTATAAAATATATTTGTATATCAATATCCGTAAATACAACATTTCACATGTATAGATAAAACTAATATACTTAGTAGTAGTGGTAGTAGTTCTTTGGGGATAATACGCTTGCTGACTTCCAGACTTTTGGTACGTACCCTAGCACTATACTGGACCGGAATATCCTTCCCGAGATTGAGGTGATAAGTTCCAGGCCCCTCTGTAGCATTGCCGGAAAAATCCCGTCGGGTGCTGCTGCCTTATATGGGCTGAACTTGTTCACTGCCCAGGCTGTAGCATCGGACGTAACGACTCTCTCTGCCAGTTGCCAGTCCCCATTGGGGGTCCTGCTGTGTTGGCAGAGCCCATTGGTCGTCTTCGACACCATCCGGGAAGTGCACTTCCAGCAGATAGCTGAGCGAATCTTCGGCGGAAGTTGTCCATGTCCCATCTGCTTTCTTCAAGGTTGTTGTCTCGTTGCTCAGGATTCTCATGAGCCTGGCGGATTCCGTTAGGGAACTGATTTCCCCTCATGAAGACATCCAGCCAGCTCTTTTCTTAGCTACTTCTTGAATTCCCTTCTCGAGGATGTTTAGTTTTCCCACGCATTCTCGTTGCCCTCCTAATGGCTTTGTTATGAGCCTTTCTTGTCAGTTTTCTCAGGCCCTTCAGCGACTAGTTCCATCAGCGAACTACTATATCACAGAAACTCATCAGTGCTTGTGCGTGATATGAATTCATTCTGGTAAATATAGTTTAGTCATATCTTATTAGGTGGGGAAATACAAAGTAAAGGTACAAACGTATGCAGAAAATACCATAATGAAATGATGACTATTTTAGGAAACATTATTATATATTTTTCTTCCTTTGAAGTGAGCAGATTATATTATTTTGAAAAACTGCACTACACCTTTTCAAGATGTAAATAATAATGTGTGAACTGAAATTCAGAATAATGAATTGAATTTCAGAATGTGTTCATTGAAATTCACAAAGGTGAATTGAATTTCAGAATTTCAGAAAGTATATTAAAATACACATTCTGAAATTCAATTCTCTATTCTGAAATTCAATTACCACATTCTGAAATTCAATTCATCTTTCTGAATTACAATTCACGCATTCTGAAATTTACTTTACTATTCTGAATTTCAATGTATACTTTCTGAAATACAAATTACATTTCTGAATTACCATTCACGCATTCTGAAATTTACTTTACTGTTCTAAATTTTAATTTATACTCTCTGAAATACAAATCACCAATCTGAATTACAATTTACGCTATCCGAAATTAACATTACCGTTTCTGATTTAGTACTTGAAAATGTGTAATATAGCTATCTGACTGTGCTACCGCTAGCGAGTGCACCCACATATGACTATAAGGCATCATTCCAGTTGTTGGTATCATTTTGACACTCCTAGCGAGTGCATCTAGATGATACTTTCAGTAATAATTTTTATTATAAGTATACAACTTTGCTACCGCTAGCGATTGCGTTTATCTGCGAATATTAAGCAGTTACAATGGCGCAGGTGGAATATTTATCTAATGTAGGTGTAAAACACACCAATGGTTGCAATAATTTTCGCTGAACTTACTGTTACACGAAATGAATGAGTTCATCAATTTGAACCACTCATGAAGAATTCATAGAGAGTCACAATTTTGTGTGATACTTTCCTGTTGGGAATCCTTTGCAGAACAAAACACAACAGGAAAATAATGTACAATCGATAGGTTTTCTGGTTTTATAAAATATATTTGTGTTATCATAGAGTTTTCAATGAAAAGGTGTTAAAAAAAGTTGTTGGTCTTCATAGAAGGTTTACAACTGATTGAGAACAATGCACTGGTTTTACACATTCCCATTGTATAACATTCGTCATTAGTATATAAAAGACACACCACTGAATAACCAGTGGAAAATATCTATAATAAAATCTCTATTTCCCTCCAAAAATGTATTTGATGAATACGAAAGTGTTAGATCAGGTTTTATTGAAATTATACTATTTAAAGGCCAGTAGCACTTAAGTTTCATTTTATCATCATGCTCGAATAAATGAATATTTGGAATCATTGGTGAGAATACAATTCAGAAGAAGTTTTTGGTGAAGGTGGTTATATGAACTCATATTCCTTATGAAAATGCACGCCCACTCATCCCAAATGGAGATAGAACTTTGTGAAATAATAACCGACATTTTCCCTGAATTCGAATCTGTGCCGATTCCCACTCCTCAGGAATAAGTCGAAATATTTGGCAGGCTTCGCGCACGCTGATTTGTATAGCCGTGTTCTATCTCTTGTTTATTTAATCTTAGGAAATTTCCAACCTGCTGGAAATTTTAGTCGGCCTCAGACTATCGTGATGCAATTCTCATACGCTATATTATCATTTGACCACATCTTTATGATGAATTTTCAACGGTTTTTCACCTAAACGAAAATTTCTATAGTATTCGTGTGAATTGTCACATTTCTTATTGAAAAAATGGAGTACATATCTTTGAGGAATTCGTAAATACTTTATTTATAATTTATAGTACATCCAAATTTTTCATGTTTTTGAAGCAACGGAACAAAACAGGAACCATGTGGACCTCCGCAGAGATGGATATTTTAATAACAGCGGTCAGGAGCCACGTTAACTCAGAGTTATTCTAATTACAGCAAAATAGAGGTCTGTGAAGAAATTTGTGAACGCAATAGGTTGATTCTTAAGTACGAGTAAGGTTCAACTAATAGTAACTTACATATATTTTATAGTTACAGAATTTACTTGCGAACAGAATTAAAATTTGCAATACATGATACGTTAATCAAAGTTTCTTGTAATTGAGTGAACTCATTTCATTCTGAAATGAATATCTAATGATGTTCATATTGAAGGAACAAAATGAAATAAGCCTGACAAGCATCAGCATCACTATTTAATAAATTTAATTTGCTATATCGAACCATCGAATCCATAACGATCCACTATATCTCACAAGGTAATCAATCAGGCTTTGCAATAATCTCTCCGACACAGAACGAACTTTAAGCGAAAACTACCTACTCAAACAAAACGAATACCGTGCAATTTATCAGATCCGCCTATTTCCGCGTAACCGACAAATTATAGCGACATTTTCCATTTTACTCGAAAGTTTAACAGTCTCTCGCAAGATTACGTTATTTATGAATCGGTTATAAGAAATCAATTGCGACCATTCGGCAGCAGCAGCAGCAGCAGTCGAGTTAATAATGCACACTAAGCACTCGGGGCAGTTTTTGAGGTAACAACTTGCACGTTTGTCATTTGTTTTCCGACGTCCGGAATAACAAGAAATAAATCTTTCTTCGAACAGACTAGCAATAACAAACCGTTAGATCCAGAAGAATTATGTAGGTTGGAGCGTGTAAACGAAAAATATGGCGTGTCCGGTTGGAATCGTTGGAGGTCGTTTTCGGGGCTATTCGATTGTGTATGAATTATGGGATACATAAAAAAATGGGATGAATGATAATAATGGATTCGTGAAATTCCGTGGTCTTCCAATTTTACTCCAAAATTGAAAATATTATACAAAAAGGGGCAAAAGAATAAAAAACTGATAGAGTTGGTAGGGTAGAAGCAGTCGAAGTTTCTATTATGGCTGGAAGTGGAATGAGTACCTTTCAAAATCATTAGGAACTGATTTCGCAGGTATGGAATTCAACTACCTAGTGAGGCAAAACCTATCCTTTGTTAGTTGCGAAATTTAGGAAAGGAGAGCAGTGAGTGTCTAATGATGTTTCACGCCACCAACACACCCAGTAGCTCAGTAGTTAGCGTGGGTTCGACAATAAAAATTGATATCGATAAGATTGAAATATGGGGTTTAATTTTCTGGAGCGCCACGGATTTATCGCCAGTGAAAAATCCGAAACCACCCTGATGGAATGGGACAACTCACTGAACTAATATTACTAAAATATTGAACAATAGATACCTATAATGGTATAAAACAAATATATATAAATATGTAGAGGTGTTGTCTTTCATTATGCTTGGGTAACTTGCACCAGAATAAAAGAAGTAGTCATGGCTCTCACTGATAAAATATATTCATTGATGTTACACACTGTATGTAGACAATTCGACACACAATACAACAACAAAAAATGTGTATATTGTAAAGGGGAGCATTCATTGGAAACATGTGAACAATTTATTAGCATTTCAGTTGATGAGAAATGGGAATTCGTCAAGAAAAATTGTATATGCTAATTCAAAATTGATCGCACAGAAAGAAGTGTAAAGTGAATGAATGTGAAAAACTCCACCATAAGCTTCTTCATGCCGACAACTTCAAGAAGAAAGAAGTGGAAAAGGTAAGTCAAGTGGTTGCCCACACATCAAATGACATAAGTAATGAAGTCCTACTCAGACTAGCCCCAGTCACTATAAAATCGAATAATATTGTCATGAAAATTCATGCTTTGTTTGATGAGGCTTCGGCCGTTTCTTTGATAGCTGAAGCTTTTCCTAAATAATGGCGAATATACCAATTTAGGTTTGAGACGGACTGACAGAAATTCACGCAAGAATGTGCTATCAAGAAGAACTTGCTTCGAAATATCAGGAGAAGAAGTTAAGTTCTTTGAAATAGACAACGTGTACACCCTCAAAGACATGGATCTACCATTTCAGACAGTGAATGCAACTAAGCTCGGGGCAAAGTGGTCTCACCTAAAGAAGTTCAACCTAAACTTCTTTCGGGACAAGACAACTGGGACTTGATTTGTACAAGGGAAATTATTGAGGTTCCCAAAAATTTCCCTGCGTTATCTCGTACCAAATTGGGATGGGTGATTCATGGCATTGTACCACAATTCAAGAGAAGACTAGATGACACTATAGTTTTACACACCAATCATAAACATTGTGACATAACATTGCATGAAGATGTAAAATAATATTTTTCAGGTGAAGCATTTGGAGAAAACTGTTGGATAAGCCAAAATGTAGCAAATAGGATGAACGTGCTATGAGAATCATGGAAGAAACTACGAGAAAAGTCGAAGAAAAATGGGTAATAGATTTGTTATGGAAAGAAAATGTTACAAATGTACCTGATAGTAAATCTTTAGCAAGACAACGTTTGAAACATATAGAAAATAAAATGCAAAGGAACTCTGAATTCAAAGAAGCTTACATCAAAAAGATTCAGGAATAATGTAGATTAGGGATATGCCAATATATGGGTGAGTAATTCTGAAAACTTGTTGAAAACGATTCCTAAAGAACTCGTGAATGATGAGGAAAATTTAGGTAATTCAAATACCACTCATAGTATTTCAGGTCGGACTTGGAACCACACTAGAGATATTTTGAAATACCACTGAGTTTCCACGAAGTGGATGTTACTAAATGTAATTTGTATTACCTTGTATAATGTTTATATTTTTCAAATTTTGTATCGTCCTGTAAAGAAAGTCAGTTTTTGAAGTGTCAGTAAAAAAGTAAAACGTCTGTTTTGTCATTGCTGGTATTTTCGAATAAAAAAACGGTTTCAAAACTAAAGTCAAAGCGGATACCGAGCGCCACGTACACATAGTGGTCTTTCGAGTATAAGAAAAGCCCTAGGATGTCCTCCAAGTCTTTATCACCAGAAATTGAACGAAGAATAAGGAGAAGTGACAGAAAAACTAAAGGTCATTTGCCTTCTCGATTCATGTTTGAAGATGAAAGTGAGAACTTGGAAAAGTTTGAAGGAAAGACTGACATCTGTAACAAAAATCTGTCAACTGATTTGTTGAATGAAAAGTCCGACAATCAGAAATCTTCACATATTTCTGTTGAAAGTGAACCAGCTAAGTCCAATCCTATTATGTATAGTCACAATAAAACATCTTCACACAAAACTAAAAGTAGCAAATTGTCCAGCACTTTTAGGAGAAAACAATTAGAATTGGAGTTAGAACAAGTAAAGAAATTGGCTGAAATCCAAACAATTCAAATGGAGATGAAGAAAAAGGTAATTGAAAAAGAAGCGGCATTGAGAAAAGCGGAGATAGAAGAAAATTACCAATCTAGTCGTGCATCCAGTAGTGAATTTGACCTAGAAAAATATGATAGTCAATCAGTTGTGTCAAATAAATCATCTTTCGTCCAAAACTGGGTCAACACCGTAGATAATTTTCAACATCCAAAATCAAATTCCACCCATGAAGACATGCATTTAAGCAAATTTATGGCCCGTCAATCCATGAGCAAAGAACTTCCATTTTTTTCCGGAGAACTAGGAGAGTGGATGAATTTTATCACTCAGTTCAATGATTCGACACGTATCTGTGGATTCTCCATAAGTGAAAATATCATTCGTCTGTAGAGAAGTCTGAGGGGTGCAGCCAAGGAGTCCGTGAATGCTCTTCTAAGTATCATACAAGAAGTGGACGAAATCATAAAAACTTTAGAGAAAAGGTTCGGAAGACATGAGCATTTCATTCAGGATCTAATTGAGTCAGCAGTCAAAATTCCTGCGATCAAAGAAGACAAATTGGTGAATATCTTGGATTTTACAATAAAAGTAAAAAATCTGGCAGTCACTTTGAGAAGTTTGAATGGTCAAGAATATCTGTCAAACCCCGAACTTTTAAATGATCTAGTGATCAAACTGACTTTTTCTCTGAAAATGGAATGGAGACGAAAAATAATCGAGCTGAAGAAAACTAGACCGCCTGTAAAGCCTATCAACATAATCGATTTTTCTAAATGGCTCGAAATAAATAGCGAGGCAGCTATGTATCTTACAAATACGACCCACGAGCAAGACAAAAAGAAAATATTTGTATGTACGGCCTATCTGCACGA
Source organism: Chrysolina oricalcia (assembly GCA_944452925.2). NCBI lineage: Eukaryota > Metazoa > Arthropoda > Insecta > Coleoptera > Chrysomelidae > Chrysolina > Chrysolina oricalcia. The sequence continues at coordinate 21,055,323 of OX101818.2, forward strand.
CGAAAAGCCCCTATATGAGTGCAAATTCTGTAAGAAAGATGGACATAAAGTAGAAAAATGCAATAATTTCCAAAAACTCAACATAGAAAATCGATGGGAATGGGTGAAGAAGAATAAAGTCTGTTTCAGCTGTTTAACTTCATCTCACATCACGAAATTGTGTAAAATCAAGAAAACCTGCTGTACGAATGGGTGTACTTTCAAGCACCATCAGCTTCTTCAAAAAGAAGTCGAAAATATATCGCAGTCAGGCCGACTACCACAAGACTCTCCTCAGCCATCGCAGCAAGTCAGTTTCCAGATATATAACACCAAAAAGATAGAAGTTCTCCCCAGAATCGCTTCTGTTGAAATCAGTGGTCCAAAGGGAATATCAAATAGTTACGCCCTCTTTGACGAAGCCTCTACCGTTACCATGATTGATGAGACTTTAGCAAAAGAAATTGATGCTGACGGTCCCAGAGATCCATTCCGAATCACCTGGACATATTCGATGACAAGTGAGGAGCAAGATTCAAAGAGAGTAACTGTTTCTATAAGAGGCCAACATGAAACAACTGATTATGTTATGTCCAACGTCCGCACTGTGAAAAACTTGTCTCTTCCTGTACAAAGCGTAAATTTTAGAAACATTTCGAAAAGGTGGAATAAATTTACCATCATTAGCCAACGCAAAACCGCTCATCTTGATTGGACAAGATAATATAGATCTGATAAGTCCACGAGAAGGAAAAAATTCTCCAATATTGTCAAACTCCAAGTTAGGGTGGGTTGTCCATGGAAACATACAAAAATCATACCTGGGCCGAGTTGACGAATTTTCGTTTTTTATCCATCAAGAAAATGAAGATTTGCATGAGCTGGTGAAGAACTCCTTCAGAATAGACAATCTGGGTATCGAAAACACACAAGATTTCCAGAGCCCACTGGAAAAACGAGCAACTGAAACCCTAGAAAGAGCAATGATGTTTGTCTACCTAAAATTAAATATCTGCAATGAATCGCCTAAAATCCATTGAAAGGAAAATGGACAGAGATGTCGAGTTCGCCAAAGAATACGAGAACAAAATTTTGGAATATTTAACAAAAAACTATGTGCGAATACTAAAACCGGAAGAAGTAGCCCAAGAAACAAGAAATGAGTGGTACCTACCCCTTTTTGCAGTAACAAATCCCAACAAACCTGGAAAAATGCGCTTAGTTTTTGACGATGCAGCTTAAACTTCTGGAGTAAGCCTCAATGATGTCCTTCTCAAGGGTCCAGATTTGCTCAACTCTCTGCTTGGTGTTATGTTATTAATTATTTGAAAGAAAACAGACAAGTTGAAAATTGCAGTAAACTGTACATATTGTCCCCAATATTAGATTCAGATGGAATTTTACGAATAAAAAGTAGAATAGTTTATTCGAATGACTTAGAAGAAGACACCAAATATCCCATAATCTTGGATCCAAAATACCGCTAAACCAAGTTATTGATATCACTATCATAACTGGGCTAATCACAATGGTCAATCTCACGTCGTGAACGAACTCAGACAACGTTATTGGATTTTCAATGTAAGATCTGCAGTAACAAACTCATGGGCTAAATGCCAATGGTGCAAAAACAGACGTGCGAAAATTGACATACCAGAAATGAGCCCTCTGCCTACTTCGAGATTGACATCATTCGTCAGACCATTTAGCATTGCTGGTATGAAATATTTTGGTCCAATGTTCGTGACGATTGGTCGAAACAGGGAAAAAAGCTATGCGGTTCACTTCACCTGCATGAGTACACGGACTGTACATTTAGAATTGTCACATTCACTCAATACGGACTCGGCAATAATGGCAATCACAAGATTAATTGGTCGACGAGGACACCCAAAGAAATTTTTTTCAGATAATAGAACTAATCTAAGAGCAGCCGAGAAAGAACTCAAAAAATATCTGGAAGAACTGAACCAAAATGAAATTATAACAGAGTTGACTCCAAAAAACATTGAGTGGAACTTCATTAGCCCATTAGCACCACATATGGATGGAAGTTGGGAACGCCTTATAAAATCTGTAAAATTGTCACTCAACGTAGTATTGAAAGAGAAAGCACCCCGTGAAGAAGTTCTACAAACTCTTTTGGTAGAAGCCGAAAATATTCTAAATAGCCGACCATTAGTTCATGTTTCTTTGGACCACTCAGATGCAGAAGCCCTTACTCCGAACCATTTTTTGCTTGGCTCATCGAGCTCTTCACAAATACCAGGAAAATTCATTGAATCAGATCTCATCACCAGAAAACAATGGCGATTTTCCCAACTCCTGACAGATCATTTTTGGCGTCGCTGGATTGAGGAATATTTACCTGTCCTCACCAAGAGAACTAAATGGTTTAGCAATCAACGCAGACAAATTAGATTGGGGGATGTGGTAATCCTAGTCAATAGTAGGTAATTTTTGTCGAAACAATTGGCCCAAAGGGATCGTGACTTCAGTTTATTCTGGAACTGATGGCAATATTCGAGTTGTTGCAGTTAAGACAGCATCGGGTACATTCAAGAGGCCTGTTGCTAAATTATGTGTCCTGAACGTAGAACCAGACGGAGAGTAATGAACAATAGTGGATTACTGAGGGGGAGTGTTACTACATGGAATTTATATTATCTTATATAATGTTTGTATTTTTCATATTTTGTATCGTTCTGTAAAGAAAGTCAGTTTTTGAAGTGTCAGTAAAAAAGTAAAATGTCTGTCTTATCATTGCTGATATTTTCGAATAAAAAAACGGTTTCAAAACTAAAAGTCAAAGCGGAAACCGAGCGCAACGTACTCAGTGGACAAGAAAATTCTCTCAGGTGAGAAAATCCCTACAAAACGAGAAATGTTGAAAGTCATCATGTCGTTATTTGATTCACTAGGTTTACTAGGAAATAACATCATAAAAGGTAAAATTCTACTGCAGGATATCTGGCGGAGTAGCATGGATTGGGATGACCAGCTAGCAGAACCTTATGTCAGAAGATGGATGAGATGGGTGAATGATTTATCTCAAGTAGAAAAAGTTGAAATACCAAGATGCTACAATTTGATGAATCTTTCAGATTTCACTATTCAAATCCACGTGTCCTGTAATGCGAATAAACAAGCAGTTGCAACAGGTGGATATTTCAGAATACAGAAGAAAGATGAAGAACACGTATCGATCATTATGTCAAGAACAGAAGTAGCTCCACTGAAACGTTGGACAATTCCTCGATTGGAGTTACATGCAGCAGTTCTAGGAACTCGTCTTGCATCCGTGATCCAAGAAGAGCATACATTCTCCATCGAGAAAAGAGTACTCTGGACGGATTCGACAACTGTCTCAGGATGGCTGAAAGTTGAAGCAAGAAATTTCAGTTCATTTGTTGCACACCGAGTAGGTGAAATCCAAGAGAATTCAGGTTTGTCAGAATGGAGATGGATTCCTTCAGACATGAACGTTGCTAATCAATCTACAAGGGACTCTAAAGGAACAAATTCATGCTCAAATTTGTCTTGGTTCAAAGGACCAGATTTCTTGTATCTAGAAAATAAGTATTGGCTCAAAATAGTTATAATTTTGAGTTGAATAAAGAAGACAGAAATCAAACATGATATTTTATTAATTTTGAAATATAACCCAACATTCCTTCCAGACATTGAAAGATATTCGATCACAATGAGATTCATAACTGCAGGAGGTAAGGAGACAGAACCAAACAAGAATTGACTACAGATGAAATGGACAGAGCTGAGAATATTTGGTGCAAAGAAGTGCAAAGAGAAATGTTTGGGGAAAAAATGAAGTCACTGAAAAAAGGTTCTTGTATTTCGGCAGATATATATGTATATATCAGTTATCACCTTATTTGGAAAACAATCTGATTCGTTTGATGGAAAGAACTGACTGTTTGACAGTACTACTTTTCGAAACAAAGAGACCAATCATTTTGCCAAACAAGCATAGATTCACAATATTATTGGTAGAATACTATCACTGTAAACTTCGATATGGCGGACTTCAGGTGGTTTTAAATGAAATTCGCCAGAAATTCTGGATCACAAGAGGGATAAAATTAGTAACGAATGTTATCAAATCATGCAGGTATTGTTTACTGCTGAAAACAATACCAAAAACAGTTGACCAAACCCGAAAGAGCATTTACCTTCGTAGGTGTAGACTACTTTGGACCTATAGAAGTTACCATAGGTAGGAAGAGACAAACATTATGGCGTTCTATTCACTTGTCTTTTAGTGAGAGCTATTCATATAGAACTGCCTGAAAATCTTACCACCGATTCAGCAATTTTGGCACTGAGAAGATTTATTGCACGACGTGGGCAACCGAAGACTATATGGAGTGACAATGGAAGCAATTTGAAAGGCATGGAAAAGGAATTAAAGAACAGCATACAGAGTTTGGACAACGGAAGGATACAGGTGAAATGATAGCTGCTGAGATAGAATGGAAAAGAATTTCTCCTGGACGTCCTCATATGGGGGGATCTTGGGAGAGGATGGAGAGATCCGTGAAGCGAGCTCTACATATTACTTTGAAAAAACAGCACCAAGACAAGAAGTACTTCTCACCTATCTGATCAGAGCACACTGTGAATAGCCGCCCATTGAGAAACGTTTCCTCTGATTCCAATGAACCCGAAAGGCTCACACCAAACCATTTTTTGATTAGATCTTCAAGCATCGCTAAACCACCTGATTTCTTCGACAGAAACAAAAACGACTTGAAGAAGCAATGAAGGAATTCTCAAAAATTAGCAGAAAATTTCTGGAATAGATGGGTTAAGGAGTACTCACCCTCCTTGGCGAAGAGGACAAGTGGTATGAAGATTCCAAAAATATCAAAGAAAATGAGATCGTCATATTTAATGGTTGTCCATCAACATCATCGAAACAACTGGCCAATGGGAAAAATTATCAAGACGTACCCAAGCAAAGATGGTAAAGTTCGAGTTCAGAAACAGGGACATATTGAATAATGGCTGGGAAGATATGTCCTCTAGACCTTCTCCAGTTCAGTAACGGATAGAATGGATTTCGTTACGAGGGGCGAAATGTTTGGAATGTATTTTATTTATTTATTTTAGCTTGATTCAGTTTCAGTTATAAGTTTTGTAATAATTTCATTCTCTGTATTTTATCATGATGTTCGGATTTTATTTTTATGAGTTGTTGACATAGTGATGAAAAAAGAGAATGGAGAGAATAATAAAGAAATTTAGAAAGATAGAACGAATCTGAATTATTAAAATATTTTGCTGATCCTTGAGACAGATTACAAAACATAGATTTCCGGTTTGTAGAGCAACAACTAGTACGGCAAACGTGAATACTAAAATACGAAAAGAGCTGTACATGACAACGATCAAGTTATCATTCCGACACAGTGGCGTGTAGAGTGGAAAGTTTATATTAATGACATAAAATTTCTGATGTTATTGTATTGAAACAGAAAGAGTTTCCTAGTGCAAAGTAAACCCGTTACAACTTTTGCAATCACTTACTGACTCTTCACCGGGGACATACTTTCCGAATGTGAAAGCTCTGAAACATGTTGCCAACCTGCTTCCTACAAGCGATTATGTTTTGGCTGATAGAAATCTGAGATGATTTGCTCTGCGATGCAATTTTCTCCTAACATTTTTTCAACTCTTTCAATAACATGCAGATAGTTGAGAGTCAAATAAAAATCACATACGATACTCTAACTCGATCCTTCGAGGGTTTTCTGACAATTTATTTCATCATGAAAAATTGATATCTTCCAATTGAACACAATGCCCAAATGACTACTTTTTCCAATTTTCGTAAATTCTGACCTCACTGCACACCGATTTCCACTATTTTCTTCACTTGTCGAAATCTTTATGATTAACTTGGAAATATGAATTCAAATATTTTTTGTTCGAATATTGGTATAGATAATAATTTGTTGAGTGAATAATTTTCCTAATTATATGAACACAATAAATTCTTACAAAATTAACAGCAGGAATATAAGAATAATAAGTCACTGAACTTCTGAAATTCATCTCCCGCAAAAATAACAAACACGGCTTCTCTATAAATATCACAAACCCACCCATACAGACACACCTATACACACCCACTACATGTGCCCACAATTACACAAACTAGCTGTATTTCTAGGATTCACAGACTGATGTTCGTATGAATAAATCAAACTTTGAGTTCGTTTTCAATAAAATCAAACAGATTGCATTGAATAATGGATATGAAATATTCATCATAGATAGATCACTGAGGCAAAAACAAAGCTACTTTAAATTTAATAAAGTCACCCCCATGTCAACGACAAATCTGACCACCGTTTTTCATATTTAATAATATTTTCTCGCTATAAGAAAAATATCTCGGTTCCTTCATAATCGAATCATTAATATTGCATTCAAAACTAATAGCTCTTCAACAATAGCGAAATGTATGAGCGATAAATTCAAAAGTCAGGAGTTGAAGAATTTGGTTGTGAAGTTTTCAATGCATTCTACAAGGTGACTCAAACTCAAACGTTTAGGGTCAGTTTTTCAGGCAAAAATAAGATTTTTTTTCCTATAATCATGTGTCCTAACTTGCTTCCTTTTCGAGATACAGGGTGTCAAAGATTCTTTGCCTGTACGCTCTCCTGACTTAACCCCTATGGATTTTTGTATAGAGTACAATGAAAACCAAAGTTTATGCTGAGCCTTGCAATGATGAAGGTATTTTCCTGTCAAGGATTGTGCAAGCACAACGAGAGATCAAACCAGCAGAGTGATGTGCAGCTGTAGAATCTGTCGTTCGTAGGTCATTTTGAGTAGATTTTTGTTTTCCCGTTTTCTGATAAGATACAATGAATAAATTTGCTCTAATATAAATTTTTCATGTTGTTTTTTTCTTGTTATATGAAATCGGGTATTAAATTGTTATTTATACTGAAGCAAGATACTGAAAGAGTTCAGTTAGAAAAACGTGTATTTTCAATTGCTTAATCCAGAAAAAATTCAACATGCTAAAAAAACAGGGGAGTACAATGATTCGTCCTAATATTAATTAGACTACCCTTTGGGACGCCACTGGAATTGATAATTTTGCTATAAGTACATTGAACCACATATAATCAACGAAAAAGTGTTTCGATGATTGATAAAAACTGATTTTTTCTGAGAACGGTAAACACTCTGTATCAAGAAAACGAAGCAAGTTAGAACACTATATTATAGGAAAAAAAGTTCAATATTTACCTAAAAAAAAAGACGAAGACGATCAAATTCGAAATGGAGTGAAGCGATACCATGAGGATCCTCACTTCGGAGCCATATTTTTATTTGCCTCAAACTGGGTCGTTAGAAAATGCAGATATTTCCACATTTTTGAACTCTTCATCCAATTTTAGATTGACTTTGTCCAGATAATCCTATTTCGATTTCGAACCGTTTTCGAAATAAACTGTTTCAAACAGAAACTGACGTGGTTTCCTTGGATTCATCACTTATTTTTGATATTTAACATCTATTTTATACTATGTAGATTTAGTTTTTCAACAGCCACCAATCAGTCAATTCGAAATTGATATGTTCCTTAGAAAAAGTTGGAATTTGTATGCATTGAGGTATTGAGTGTCTCTACCGTACAACATTGCAAATTAGTATTGTTTCATAGTGTGCTTTGGAAAAATAATTGATTCAATTTTGAAACGTCAAGTTTTCGATGGTGGTTTTTACTGATTGTGATACCAATTATAATAAAAAAATGTCAAGATTGGGTTACAGTAATGAAGATTTCTTGAATTTATTAAAAATTTATTATGAGTGCAATATAATTGCAAGTAGAACATGCCGAGTATTTCATGAAAGATATCCACAACTTTCATCCCAAAATCATTCGTAGAAAGGCTGAAGTGGATGATGATGACAATAGTATAACAGTTCTTATGCATTTCAAATGCTTCTCTACACGAGGCACTAAGGGAGTTAGGTATACCCTGCGTGACAAATTATCGCATTCTTAATAAGCACAAATGGCATCCCTATAAATGCTACTGTGTCTCACATCTGAAAGAGACATATTTGCCTCGTAGAGTGGAATTCTTTGAATGGTTACTTCTCAAGACTCAAGAGGATGAACATTTCCTAGATAATATCATATGGACAGATGAGGCCAAGTTTACAAAGAATGAAATTTTCAATAGACACGACTGTCATTATTGGTCGCCAGAAAATCCCCATGTCGTTCGCCAAAGGGGTTTTCAAGAAAGATGGCAATTTAATGTATTTTGTGCCATAAAGAATGAGTCACTTTTTTATATCGAGTTTCATGATGATAACTTGAATGCAACAAAATATGAAGATTTACTGAGAAATGGAATTCAAATGATTTTACATAATAGGCCAGGAAGAGAGCGTGTATGGTACCAAATGAATGGTTCTCCACCCCATAATTCTCGTTTAGTAAGTGAAGCTTTAACTGAAATCTTCGAAGTTAGATGGATTGGTAATAATGGACCTTTTTGTTGGCCTCCTAGAACACCAGATGGCAACCCATCAGATTATTTTGTGTGGGGTTTCATTAAAAATATGGTTTACTCCGACCAACTAACAACAATGGAAGATATGAAATCGAGAGTTAGAACTGCTATCAATAGTTTGACTCCAGAATCAATCGGAAGCGCTACACATGAAAATCTTCTGAAGAGATTACATGTTTGTTTAAGTAGAGGTGGAGATGTGTTCGAACATATTCTGAAATACACTGATAATTGAATTGACCTACTAATTCATGAATTTATTTTCAGTTCGTGTGTCAGCGTTAATAAAACTATTTTTTGAAGAGAAGTTTCATTTGATGGTTGAGGAGTATTTTAATAATTATTTATTCATTGCATTATCTTTGACTGATCGAATGGAATCTGTCAAATTTCAATAATAAGTGATGAATTCAAGAGAACCACGTCAGTTTCTGTTTGAAACATTTATCTCGAAAACGGTTCTAAATCGAAATAGGATTATCTGAATAAAGTCAATCTAAAATTGCATGAAGAGTTAAAAAATGTGGAAATATACAGGGTGTTCTATTTGAAGAAATTGACTTTCACTAATTTTTTCATGCTATAAAATATCTGCATTTTCTAACTATCCAGTATGAGGCAAATAAAAATATGGCTCCGAAGTGAGGATCCTCATGGTATCACTCCACTCCATTTCGAATTTGATTGGTGTAAAAAAAAATTCAAATTAATTTATATCTCCTAAACGGCAACAGTTAGGTATAGGGAAATAGTGGTAACCTGGTTAGCAGTGGATCGGGAAATTTTTCAAAGCATTTATCTCCGAAAATATAATGCGTATTGTGACCAAAATTAAAACCAAACTACTTTATTTATTTTAGTACCAATTTTTGATATCCATTAGGATAACATTTGAACCAAAAATTTACAAATGGTACACAGTGGATTGACCTGTGATTATCAGTGGATCATAATACTGCAGATTTTAATTTTAATTTGAAAAAGTAATAACAAAAGAGACGAATGCTTTAACGTTATATTAAACATATTTACTGTGTAAATATAAAACAAAACTTAAAAATATCACTAATCTTCTTTGACTAAAAACTAAAAACACTTCGTGACTTCAAAGTAACAAATAATAAAACAAACCACTGTTCTAAATAAATAAAAATATCAAAATTTATTATTTAACGCATATTTAAGAACGAAAAGTTAATTGGAAATTTATAATAAGCCTTCCTCTTTGTTGATCCACAAATCAACGGCTTTGGAACGATGAACTTCACATCCTGCTCTTGAACAAGAGAGATATCAGGCACATCAGGCATACAAAATTGTTGCTGAGATTTCAGTTTTAATCTGAAAAAGCTAACGTTATATTCCATACCATGACTGATGATTTCTAAAACTTTTGCCACGTAGAAAACTCTCTGTTTCTTTGTAGGAAATACAACAACAATATGATCGTCCATTTCCACTTTTCGCAGTAAGGGATTTTGCAGGCTTTCTTCAGTCAATATAATTTCATTGTCTATATTTTCATCTTCAAACCAGTCTTCATCGTCATCAGTATCTTGGTATACCACCTCTTCACAGTCTTCTTCTGAATCACTCTGTAAAACTTTACGCTTTGTTGTTTTTTCTTGTGGCTTCTTTCTTTCTAGTTTTTTCTTCCCGAGCTGAAGCTATTTGATTTGTCTCTGGAGTATCTGTCGCGATCATACTTCTGCCCAGCTTTCGAAGTTTTCTCTTGTTGGTTCTAGGTCCAGCTTTCAGAGGCGGTCTAAATTGTTCAGTAGTTATGAATTCATTATTCTCGTTGGATGGTCCAGCGACCGCATTTTCTTTTTGTGTTTGATGTTTATTTTGGATAGTGATTGGGCACTCAATTTCGGAACTAATTGGACTTTGTCTAGGCTCAACGACGGACTCATCTGGACAAACAGTTTTTTTAAATGTATTTTCGAATGTCGTGGAGGATTGGTTTGACATTAACTGGGCTGGGTTTGGGCGATTCGTTACTGTGCTTGGTAAAAAATCATCACTCGAGAAAATATCCTTATCAAATGGAAATATACCAGTTTTCCAAAATGCTGCAGTTATATTTTGTATGGTCATTGACTTGGTGAATGCAATTCCAATTAATTCACCAATGTCGTATATTGTTACAGGACAACCTGGATGACGCATTAGCCAAGAATCCATAGCGTTGTGGTAGTACGTCTTAAAAGGACCAAAAATGCCAACGTCGAGCGGCTGCATCCTTGCAGATGTGTGGGGGTGAAGCGTGAGGATAATTACACCAGAGCTTTTTGCTTAATCCAGTGCATCAATACTTAGGTGGGACTCGTGATTATCCATGATTGATATTGCTGGGTTTTCTGGCGTACTATGACTACATTGAATAAAATGTTTCATCACGTGGACAAACAATTCACTGTTCATCCATCCCGTCTGTGTTGCTAAAATTAATGAGCCAGGAGGAGTACCAGCAACCATTCTGGGATTGACATTTTTACGAGGAAATATACTGGCTGGCGGAAGTGCAGAACCACTAGCACTAATTATACAGCAGGTTGTACATAATGTGCTTTTTTCAGCACTGGTGACCTAACACAAGTTTTTGTGTCCTTTTGGTCCAATAATTTTCTGTGGTTTCTGAACTGTAGTGGTCCCAGTTTCGTCTAAATTGAATATCCTGGTACCATTTGCAAAAGCAGAATTTCTCAGGATTGCTTTTTCCAAATTGCTAAAAAACGTTTTAACAGTCTCTTCGTTAAAAGATGTTGCCCTGGCTCGACTGCAAGCTTCTGGTTTTCTAAGACTTAAATCGGAATGACGTTCTCTAAATCCTCTGAACCAGTCAACCCCTGCTAACTCATTAGCCTTACAAGTATGTGGCATTTCAATATTATTGAGTTTTGCCATTTGGTACGCCACCTGACGACAGTCTTTTGATAAAAGGCCATAGAATAACAAGGCACATCTCTTGAAATATTCTTTCAAAATATTTTCTTGATAGTCAGAAAATACCTTATGAACTGCATAGTTGGAAACTAACCGTATTTTCATGTTTGGCTCAGCATTTCTTTGTTTGCACACGTAACGTTGTAGTGTTGTGAAAGCAATCTTGCATTGTATTGAAACATGACGAATGCTGGAACCGCCTTGAATTAGTTGTAAAGCTTGTTCCATATCGGCGGGTGTGTGTTTTCCAACTTTTCTCTCGGTTTTCTTGCGTGGCATACTATAATAAAAAAATATCATTAATGCACTAGATACCAGATTTAAATACTTAAATTCATCAGTTTGTAATGCCAAGTTCCATAATCGTCCTATGTTCTTCATATGAATCGTTGAAGGTTCTAAGGGCTTATTGATTATCGTGAAGAAAGGCAGAAAATGCAGTATTGTGAAAAATTCAAGCAACAGGTCTACAGTGGATCATGATCGACTGTGTACCACATGTAAGTGATCCACTGTGGACCTAGCTGTTAACCTATTTTCAAACAATAATTTTGACAAAAATAGGTGAAAAAAAGTGGATTTTTACACGCAGACACGTACATTATATGTATTCGAAACTACTACCCAAGTATTGTTTCTGAAAAAATTTTATTTATAACATTATCAAAAAAATTGTACTTACGTGGAATACAGAAAAAAAAAACCGCCAAAATATAAATTTTACCGAAACACGTGCAATCCTCACGGCAGCTTCTCAAACACTGAGCTCAATCAATGACACACTAAAACTCAACAATGTTGCCAACCCCTGCACATTTTCATTAGATAGTTCAAATAATAGCCACCTGTTTCAGTGTGTACCACTGATCCACTGTTAACCAGGTTACCTACATGAAGTTGTTGACAAAGTAATAAGAAATCATGATGTGATATTATATACAGGGTGATGCATTTGAAAAATCAAAGTATCTGCTACTTTATAGCAGAAGCGGTAAAGCCGCATCGTCTGAAAATTTTTTTAGGCGTGTAGATCATATTCATTTATGCATACTGTCAAATTTTCAGGTTGTCTGGTTTGCCAGAAACGCTTAATTAACGCTCATCGTGAAAATCCCTGTATAGGCCAAACAATCCGAACTTCAAATCAGAGGTTCAGGGAACATTTGAGAAGTTAAATAAACATTTGTCAAATTATGCCAACCACCTCAACGAACATGATCATAACATCACACCAAATACTGATATTTTGGGTGTGTAACCTAAAAGTTTGAAAGTGAACATATTAAAATCAATAGAAATGAAGAAACAGCTATGTAATAATTCAGTTCAAATCGCAGTGGAGGTAGTTGTGAGTAGAAAACCAGTCACCACCTGTATAGAAAAATATAGACACCACATAGTTTTCTACCACAGATTAGGTCTAAAACTGGATTCTTCAAACCTGAAAAAAAAATAAGCCAATTTCCAAAATTATAACCCGATTTATCGAATGAATAACCAATACAAAGTACATTTGTGATAACTGAGAATAATTCAAATGATGTTACTCATTTCAATAGTATCATTCACCTTTTCTGAATATGTAACATCAGATATTATTCATATATGAGAATAAAGTTATTCCAAAAATACACTCTCGTACAAAAATATTGCATATTTTATTTCAAGATTATTTTTCATATTAATTTTTTTCCCTTAACACGTTATTAATTTTTATTGATAAATGTTCAAACGCCAAAGTATTTAAGGTAAATTTCCTTTCAGTATAGATAAAAGAATGCTTGGACATAGACGCTACAGATGAATAAGTAAAATAATGGTACAAATTACAAACTTTGAATAATGTGCCTTTGCCAGTATTGATGTCTATTGTTGTCAGAATGACATTTCGAGTACTTTATATTTCGATTCTGTAGTTTTCTTAGTGATATGCCGCATTTGAGCAACTTAGTTTGTGTTAAAATTGTTACTTTTATTTCAAGATTTTTTTTCATTATAATTTTTTCCTTTAACACGTTATTCATTCTTATTGATAAATGTTCAAAGGCCAAAGTATTATAGGTAAATTTCCATTCAGTATAAATAAAAGAATGCTTGGACATAGACGCTACAGATGAATAAGTAAGATGGTACAAATTACAAATTTTGAATAGTGTGTCTTTGCCATTATTAATGTCTATTGTTGTCAGAATGATATTTTGAGTACTTTATGTTTCGATTATGTGGTTTTCCTAGTGAGATTGCCGCATTTGAGCGAATTAGTTTGCGTTAAAATTGTTACTTTTATTTCAAGATTTTTTTTTCATATTAATTTTTTCCCTTAACACGTTATTGATTTTTATTGATGAGTGTTCAAGTCCAAAGTATTCTAAGTAAATTTTCATACAGTATAAATAAAAGAATGCTTGGACATAGACGCTACAGATGAATAAGTAAAATAATGGTACAAGTTACAAACTTTGAATGGTGTGCCTTTGCCAGTATTAATGTCTATTGTTGTCAGAATGATATTTAGAGTACTTTGTTTTTCGATTTTGTGGTTTTCCTACTGAGATGCAGAATTTGAGCGAATTATATTGTGTTAAAATTGTTACTTTTATTTCAAGATTTTTTTCATATTCATTTTTTCCCTTAACACGTTATTCATTTTTATCGATAATTGTTGAAAGGCCAAAGTAATTAAAGTAAATTTGCATTCAGTATAAATAAAAGAATGCTTGGACATATACGCTACAGATGAATAAGTAAAATAATTGTACACATTACAAACTTTGAATAGTGTGCCTTCGCCAATATTAATGTCTATTGTTGTCAGAATGACATGTCGAGTACTTTATGTTTCGATTCTGTAGTTTTCTTAGTGCTATGCCGCATTTGGGCGAATTAGTTTGTGTTGAAATTGTTACTTTTATTTCAATATTTTTTTTCATATTAATTTTTTCCCTTAACACGTTATTAATTTTTATTGATGAGTGTTCAAAGTCCAAAGTATTTTAAGTAAATTTCCATTCAGTATAGATAAAAGAATGCTTGGACATAGACGATACAAATGAATAAGTAAAATAATGGTACAAATTACAAACTTTGAATAGTGTGTCTTTGCCACTATTAATGTCTATTGTTGGCAAAATGACATTTTGAGTACTTCATGTTTCGATTGTGTAGTTTTCTTAGTGAGATGCCGCATATGAGCAAATTAGTTTGTGTTAAAATTGTTACTTCAGTCATTGAGGGATGCAGACAAGAAGATATCGCGCGGATATTGCATATCCATCAATTGACTGTTTCTCGTATTGTGAAGCGATAGAATGAGACTGAGGAGTACAAAAGGAGGACTGGTCAAGGACGTAAGAGATGTAGAACGCCAAGAGATGACAAATATTTGAAAAGTCAATCTTTGCGAAATCGCACGCTCACAGTTACGCATCTCAGAAATGATTTACTGAGCACAAGACAAGTTGACATAAGTGTCAATACAGTAATAAGAAGACTCAAAGGAGTTGGTTCAAATCCAAAATACCCTGTCAGAGTTCCTAGGCTTCTGACACGACACAAATCTAGACGGTTAGAATTTGCCATAGCCCATGTCAACTGAAATGAACATCAGTGGGGAAAATTCTTTTCACAGATGAAACAAGAATACAGTTATGGAAACCAGATGGATGTGTCCAAGTGTACAGAAGATCTGGAGAGCGTTTCGCAGAATGTAATCTTATACATAACGTTAGCTTTGGTGGTGGTCCATTATGTTGTGGGGTGTCACCGAGTTTAAAGAGGTGAATTTAGGAATTAATGCTGACTGGTATATACGAGACATCCTTGAAGAGCATGTTTGACCTTACGGCGGCTTCAATGGTTACGAGAATTTCGTGCTATTGCATGATAATTCTCGTGCACATGCTGCAAGAGCAGTCACCCAGTATCTTGAAGTTGTTGGACTTGAGACAGTGGAGTGGCCATCAAACAGTCCTGACGCAAATACCATAGAACATATTTGAGACATCCTGAAAAGACATATACGAGCACGAAATCCAGCTCCTAACTCAACTGCAGAATTAAGAATTGCTGCACAGGAAGAACGGAATCGAATTCCACAAGAAACCATCAAAGACCTCTTGCAGAGTATGCCCAGGAGGATGCAGGCTATTGTTAGAGCTAGTAGAGGAAACACTAAGTACTGAACTGTTATAATAATACCTCAAATACCTCATTACCAAAATCAGTCTATTGCATTACTTCATCTACAATTGCCTAATAAAGTTTCAATATCTGGATTATTTGGAAATCAATAAACGCTTAATATTTCATGAACCATGAACCATTTACTATAGAAAACGGCGTAACGATTCAGACAAATAGAAATAAACATGAAATAAAGGCTTAAAATAAAAGCTGCAATATTTTTGTCTGTTAGTGTATAACTTCAACAATAATCTTCTTGAAAATACTTCTTAAAATACTAATACTCATATATTTGTGAAACTAAGGAAAAATCAAACAGTTATGGTTTTCTATGGATATACGAACTTTGAACAGTTAGTAAACTGGAACTGGAAACCATGAAAAAAAAGTATTTCACCGGAATCTTGAATTTGACGTCCTACAAAAATCTGGAACAATAATCTATGACCGCCAACAGAACCGACAACCTCCGAATGAGAATCTGCAAGCCTCCCGAAAGAATGTTCAACTAGAACCAGAATTTACAGCCTCCAGAAGTAACCCTATGGGTCAAAAGCCAGTATAATCACGGTTTATGATCATGACTAAAATATTTCCAAATGCCCCTAGTCATCTACGTGACTCTATGGTGAGAAATCCATACTCGACAAATAAGATCTAGCTGTTTTGAAACATCTAACTAGGAGTTAGGAACGTACTCTTCAAATAATTTGAAAAATGACAACTATTGCTTGAAACATACAGAAAAAAATAAAGTGATTCGAATGCCAATCCCACCAAAAGTTACATTTAACTCTTCGAAAATAGACGGAATAACATGTAAACTGATTCACCTGGCTAACAAGGGTTCCACATAAAAATACAAAGAGCCTCAAAACAAAAGGGTGTGTTAGGTGATGATGAACCCTCAACGAGTTTTAGATGTCGCTTATCCTCCAAAAACGGCAACGTTGCTTCAAAACTCAACATGGCGGAACGCAATTCAAACGTGTAGAGTTTAGATAATTTCCAAGATAGGATTTCAAGATGGTAACTAGATTTTTTGTTATTTGAACGAGGTGGTTGAAACCCTTTATGAGCACCTTATACGGCCTGTTTCACATATCCCATAAGGTAGTGTGGGAGTCCCCTGAGTACGAATCGAATTCCCCTCAGGTATACCCTCTGAACACTCCACCTCCTGAGTAGTAGGCTCGTCCAGCCACCCAGGCTGACCCGATGACATGTAGGCTCAGATACGCGATTGTTACCCATTGTTACCATACCACTCTTCGGGCCATCAGAAAAAGTCTGAAGTCGCTATGATTTGAACCAGCGATCGGCAGCCAGAATGATCGAAACACGGCGCTATAACCACTCGGCTACCAGGTAACACAAACCGTACAATTGTTACAAATCTACAAGTTACAAGTGATCTGCCTGTAACTTCAAGTCCTACTTAAGAGCCAACAGTAACGCGTCACACGAACAGTCGAATTTATTTCTGTTAGTGAAGATAATGAACTCGTTGAACAGTGGCAACACAGCGCCTGTCGTTGTTGAATACCGATCATTTCTTTTGATTTCGGTATTCTAGGGTGGACGCAGGATAGCAGTGGTGTCGACAGGAGTTTGCACAAACTGTAAAATCTGTTTCGGTATCACAATGCGAATGGCTACAATTCTAGAAATTAGATAATTTCGTATATATGTAGCTATGTATGTAATGTAGTTATTGTTCCTACTCTATGCAGACTTGTTATGACACGCTTGGGATAAAGGTAAGGTCAGGTTATTCAAGTGGACCGCATCAATATAAGTAGGTGTGTTGCGGCGTTACTGCATGTTTAGTGAAGTGTCTTCAGAACAGATTGTTTTTGACCGTGAAATGCAATTTTTAAATAAGATTAGAGAAAATAAACACATTTTTTTCGGTGCTTCCTCAGATAGACTTATAAAGCAATATGAAGTAGAAAAGTGGAAAGAAATGCAAATGGTGGCTCAAAGTATTTGTTTACTTTCTGCGGATGAGGATTGGACCTATATGTAAGCCTTATGGAAGAATTGTCATCATACAACTGTAGTATGCATATTTACCCAGAGTTAAAGATAGGCATTATCTACACTTGTTGAAAATTTTGTAACACAATTTATACAGGTGTTAACTTTCTGCTACAGAAAACGTTTACATATGTAGAGATTCTTCCGTAATTACTGGTGCCGTACGGGTAATTACAAGATGGGTTGTGTTATGTAGAAGTGTAACAAATGCTGTCTTTATAATTAAATAGAGCATTATCACAACTGATTCGACCGAGCGGAGTCGTTAAAACATAATAATAATTGGGAACGTTGGGCTCTAATTTTCTTGGAACCAGGAATCATACCTCACAGCATTTAAGATTTTAACTCACCTTACTTTTTCATCAGATGATCTCGACATTCTATACTCGATACTGGATTGAGAACTCGTTGCGGAACTCACTTTAGCACTCAAATTTACTTACTCTGTTCAACTCTACTAATTAAAATATTTTTCTCTCAAATCAAAAGGATTTTTGTAAACTGGAATGTGAACTTTTGAGAATAAAAAGCCAGAATGCATAACACTTATATCTATTAACTAAACAATAAAGAATAACAACAAAAGATGTTTGGGACATTTCTCAAATTAATTGATAAAGTAACTTCTGATTTTAACTGAGAATATAATTTAAACAGGAAAAAAGGTGAATGAGGCCAGATGATTTACTAATAATTTAACAAGATAAACTGCAAAAGATTCAAAATAATTCCAATACAATAAATAGTAAGAGTTGATTAGAAGAATCAACTTTTTAGAGACAGGTAGAGAAAATCAACTTTATATATATTCAAATAATGAAAATTAATGAAATTACCCTGATTGCATTTTCTGTTGAACAGAGTTGAATTATGAAAATTACAATAATTTAAGAAAACTAATGAAATAACTACGCGACATGTTAACTTTAACGAGTGAAACGAAAGACTAACCTATTTTTCGACCCTAATTTCAAAGTTGGCATGTTCCGCCCCCCTTGAGAACTATAGGTGGTCCCTGAAAATATAACAACTGGCCTCTCACAAGAACATAAACATATGCGAACTATTTGACTGTTTGTTTCTCTATTATTCTGAAATGCCCAATTTTGAGATAAATACACACACGGAAACACTTAAAAATAATCAATAACATCGTCTATTTTAAGAGGACCCTTGGTAACCATGTATTTCTGAGAATATTTACAAGAATAACATAAGATGTCGAGGGTTTGAGAAAACATTTCAGATATTTGAATTCGGGTTTGGGTCTGATTTAAATTATTATTTCCGGTCATAAAATCCGTTTGGTTACAATCCTCCCCCCTAAGAATAGTAACAATTTTTTTTTCTCGAAATAAATTGTTACTACAGGTCCTCCTCACATTTATCAAACTTACAATTCTACAGTCTGTGTTTATTCAGTCCGTATCCCGCGCGTAATGGGTTTCCGCACGCCCATGGTCGTAACACCAAAGTCATTAGTCTGTTCACTCCCGCACTCGTCATTGGCTTCTGAATTCTCTCTGGTTCTCCAGTTTGCTCGTTTACAGAGCTATCAGGTAAGCTCCGCTCCATTACCGTGAACATTGAATGGAACTTGTTCACCTGAGAACTGGTTACTCCTTTCCAAGTGTCCAAAGGAAGATGTTATCCTCGGACTGGCAATCTCTTGCAACCGATATCTCACACACTCCATGTACTAGACACAAAACTCTGCCCCATGGTCCTCGCTTGGCACCAGGATCTTCTTCTCGGAATGGTAGTGTGGTGGAAACTGGATGGTGGTGTTCCCTTGATCTCCTGACATCCTGCAACCTGCTCTCCCATCGCTGACTGCTCATCTCTCGGAAGTTGGTGGTAGAAATTCTCGATGTCTCTCGGCTGGAAATGGTCTAGCATCCTGTATCTTGGGTCCTAGGGTCCTTCGTTTAAAGTCCTTGGTCCTTCGTCTGGAATCTTCGGTTGTACGTCTAGAATATTCGGTCCGACGTCTTGGATCCATGGTCCTTCGTCTTGTGGTATCCTCAGCTGTGGTCCTAAAGAATGGCGTCCTAGTACTTCTTGAGTGTCCTCGGTCTTCCTCAGAGCAAATTCGGTACATCTACGTAGGGGTCCTGGCCATCAGAACATGGTCCCGCTGCCATAATACCTGTAAATACAAATTAAATTAGAATTCAATAATTTCTGTTGGTGGTTAGTAAGAAATTCGGAAACTGGAAGTCTCATATTCCAGTCTCCGTTACCTAATTATGAATTCCTCCTCAACGGTCCCTGCTGATTGAAGTGGTCCTGCCCAGTTGTGTAGAAGTTCTTCATTTCATTCCATTTTTCCGCAGGATCGCCGTGGAACTACTTTTTCCGCATCACTCTTGCTACCGTGCTCCTTATCCTCCTTGATTCCGTTACCGTTGGCTTTAATTTCCACCGTTACCTTTTCTACCATACTTGGAATTTTCTTTTATACTTGGAATTTTCTTTTGTCCGCGACTTTCCGATCTTACTGTCTTGGGTTACGCTTCTTTTAACTGAACGGTACTGACTGCATAAACTGCTAGATTTTTCTCATTACGTTTTATATATTTTTTTTTTTTACTTTTTAGCATTATTTCTATTTCCGTTTAGTCTAGAAGTAACCGATTTCCTTCACTGATTAGTCATTTTCCGCAATATACCGTTGTGAATTTCGAGCTTTCTTTACTTGACCTCTTGATATAATCGTGCATATTGGTTACCGTTAGGCTTTTATACAAATTGACAAAATATGGTCTGACTAATCCAATTCTGTTCTTTCTTTCTAAAGTTTCAGGAATCTGACATTCATGCATTTCTCGATGGTATGTAGATAACTATGTGACATCTTTTCATTCCCTCTATTACAATGTGTCCCTCTGACCATATTGAAAATTTTCAGTCTATATTTTCTTGGTGATATACTCGAAACGACTGAACTTAATAGTTACTTAGATATGTTCTGAGACTTCAAAAGATTAGTAGCTAATTAATTCCTGAAGTCTGAACAATGAAATTCGATTTACGAATTCAACTATTATCTCCCACACTTGTTAGTTCATTCCTCTGTTAGATTTTCATTTTCTCTCAATTTCTCGTTCCTTTCTCATCTCACAGGTTATTCTTTCATTCAATAAACTCTTACCAGATTCATTCGTCAAATAGTTGAATAAGTGCTCATTTTTAAATGTGGAAACTTTCAAATTATTAAATCGTTATGAGAAAATTAATTAAGTAATTCAGTTAAAATATTATTAGACTTTAAAAATAAATGAATAAAAATCGCTCAGTATATCACTTTTTACCAATTTTCGTAATCGCTTATGGAGTTTTCTTTGCCAATTTTATGACTATTTCATTATTTTTATTGTCAGGTTTTCTTCCTGTTCACATCATTAGGTATCCTTTTTCCATTCCCGCGTGTTTCACCAATTTCCATATTTGGTGTCAATTATTCACTATCCTTCGCCACCATTTGTCAATCTGTTTTCATTTCAACACTTATTTTTCACATATAAAATTTCACTCTCAATTAATTCGGCTAACCAATACACATTTTCCTACATTATTATTATTATCTATAATTTTTTTTTTCTCCTCTTCAGACTCTTAACTGAGAGTTTTACGATTTATTATTCCTCGTAACTGAACTTTTTCTTCGCTTCAGCCTATTTTCTCAAATTTCCACAACTGTTTTCTTCTTTATGCTTCTTCAAAATCACAA
Organism: Chrysolina oricalcia; assembly: GCA_944452925.2. Lineage (NCBI taxonomy): Eukaryota > Metazoa > Arthropoda > Insecta > Coleoptera > Chrysomelidae > Chrysolina > Chrysolina oricalcia. The sequence continues at coordinate 21,076,776 of OX101818.2, forward strand.
AAACTTTTTTTTTTTCCACCTATGGTCTCGAATTCTCTCTCTCTCGAATTCTTACCAACGTTTCTTCTTTATTTTTTTTCTTCAAAATGACTACAACTTTTTCTTCTCCTCAGCCTATGGTCTCGAATTCTTTCTCTTGAATTCTTACCAACTGGTTTCTTTTTTATTCTTGTTCAAAACCACCAGAACTTTTTCTTCTCCTCAGCCTATGGTCTCGAATTCTCTCTCTGGAATTCTTTCCAACTGGTATATTCTTTATTCTTCCTCAAAACCACCAAAACTTTTTCTTCTCCTACTGAGCCTAATCCAGGAAAGTTAAACAATTTTCTCCCTCACAATACTCGAATTTAAACAACATTTACATTCCTCGAAATTCTATTGGGATTCGAACGAAGTAATTAGCTGACCTGACCGTTCCAGGGGGTCGACTTCCCCTGAGACACCCAAATCGCGAACATGATACGGGTACATCCACCTTCTAGAATTTGAGGTTGGGAAAGTCCCTATCAAAATTATAAAATTTTCCGATTTTCACTTTCCTGGTTTACAGCTCAGTTCGGCTCGGGATTCGGGAAAAACAGGATCCTTTGTCAAACGGCTCAAGATGCCAGAGGAAACCGTCCTGGTTTCTCTGTGGCATTGGGGAAACGACGCGAAGTGCTAAAGGGTACACTTTTTATTTTTCCTCGACCAATTTTATAGCATTACTTGCTCTTCGATTTACTCTATCGGTATCTATATACAACTTATTTTCTATTACGGGGTCGGTATCACCTCGGCGCGGAAATATCCTTCGCTGCCGGAATATGATCATAGCCCTGCTGGTGCCTATGATCGGTTTCCCCCGCTCCCTTCCTAGCTAAAGCCTTGGTCGAATGACATGCATTTGTCCCTCTGTCCTTTACTACGAAGAGAAAGCTGTATTGGTTTTCCTATGTACAATGTTCCGGATCAAATCTTCCGGCTAAATTATCGGCTGGTTTTTTGTAATCATTTTTTTTATCTCCATTTACTTTACTTTTATACCCCGTTTGGAACTTTATTTATTTATACTTTCTTCCCTAGGAATAACATTCTTGGTTGCAAGTTTCTTGATAAAATACGAAACGTCCCCAGTCCAACCTAAACTTTTCAGAAACAATATATCAATGGTATGACGATAAAATTCGTATAATAATTATATCATAAATTCAATCAAATTTTGGTTGAATATAAAAAAAAAACTTTGTGCAAATGAAACCAAAAGTTACTCTGGCAGAAAAATTCTGAAATACGGTCCTGTAATGGTGTCAATATCATTGTAATGTAGTATGCGAAACAAAAATTTAAATAATTTCACCTGTAATAAATACCATATGTAAATCCAAATGTTACCTGATCCTCTTCTCTAAACTATATACCATCCGTGTGTATGCAGAAATTTTCCTCAATTTCTCGTAAATTCCATTGCTTTTCGTCCCTGAATACTATCAACTATACCAAGATTTATTCTAATACCTTTTGAATTAATCAATTTCTCGAAAGTTTGATCATTCTTATTAATTTTTTTTTCAAAACGATTACCTTTCAATTACTAGAAAATCGGCTACTTTCAATATTTTTTTTTTGCTGGGAATACAATGAATCATTTCTGCGTACTACTTTTTTAATTATTCATGTAACACATGTGTTAATTTAAATCTGTAATTTTCGATTTCAACTTTAATTTTCATAACAATTTCCTTTAAAACATTGCAAAAGTAGGTAAGTCCCACAAGATACGAAGATATCTCAAATACTTTTTTTTTCAAATTTCAGGATACTCATTTCATTTTAACAAAAATTAGTCAATATTTAATTCGATAATATTCCTAAGAAATAATATCAACAACACATCAATAAAAATTATGGTTTCCATTAGATACTTATTCGCATGCCGTCGGCGGTGGCGACTATGGACTCTATTGCCTTTCTCAGTTATCTGACTGAAACCTTTTCTAGTTAGTACCTGAACTAATTTTAACACCAATCACAAAAACAAGGTACATAAATTTTGACTATTTTAGCAGTTTCAGTTCTTTACCATAAATTTAGCTTGAATATATTTTCTAATTGAATTTGTTAATTACATCACCTTCAAATTATTGATTGATAATGGCTCGAAAAAAACCATGGTGTGTAAATGGAATATCTATAAAACTTTCCAAAAATATTTATTATTTTATTATCTGCAAACCATAAAGGTTTATGATTCGAAATAGTTACACTTGCTCCGAATTGAATAAAGTGTTGTTGAACCACTTAGATTTTGTATCTGACATTTACTTGAATTTATAATTTTTTTTTTCTTGTCCTTTTTTTTTCTGTTGGTGGGCTTTAATTTTCATTGATTTTATAGAGCATCATCGCCCGCTGTAACTTGTAGACATATTATTGAATAGGTGTATCCGTGGAACTTTGATTATTTATTTTGACAAAATATCATAGCACTCTGTAGTTCAGTTGGATGCATTTTCTTTGAAGAGAAATAATACTGAAAATAATCTAAAAGTAATAATTAATATCGTTTAGGAATATTGATATCCATACTGACACAGTTTACATCAGGAATGTTCTTCCTTTTTTTTTTTATTTATCATTACTTGGGATAAGTTATTTACCCCATTGCAGGTGGCATCAATTTTTTTTTTATGAAATTTTGTTAATCGTTGCGATTTTTTTTTACAAAATTATATTGAATGAGGATTCAGGTAGTGCAACTCTGATGGTCTCACATTTTATATCTCATAATATTCAAATGTGTTATTTCTGTGTTCATCTTCAAAAATTAAACCCTTGGATTTCTTCGAACTAGTGTTCTACTTTTCTCATTCACCAGCTACAAATATATCACTTTTCACCTTACTGTTAATTTAGAATCAATTCCCTTTATGGAAAAATATAGTCACTTGTGGATGAAATGATGACAATAATATAATAACTGAAACTTTTATGCAGAAAACACACTTGACTTGAACACGGCAATATCAATAGAAAACGAGAAGGAAATGCACCATTTAGATAATTCTTAAAAATTTGTATTGACGATACTCTATGAAATGAAGGAAAACAGTGGAATCTGAAGTCCTAGGAATAGAACCAACATCGATAGGTGCAAAATAACAAGAGAACAAATCACTAGACATGTGAAATAAAACTTATAAACCACAAGTTTCCTGAATGATATTTGACAATAATAATACAAACGAAAAAAAACAACGATTTTATTCGTATGTTACTACCACAGAAATGGTTAATCTGTCACAACTGCGTTGTGAAAATAAACTACGGTTAAATTGCCTTAGATGAGCGATCTCAAAAGTTACTTCAATAGGTATTATCAGTAGTGACTTGAGGTGATACAAAAATTAAAATATTTGTGCTACAGTTCATTTTAGGTGAGTTTTACCTGGAAAATATCCATTCTCGTAAATATGAGTGGACTTTATTTGAGTTATTAAATTCGTAACAAGAAAAATACTTAAAAACCCGGTTTGTCCTTTTATGTGAACCATTCCTACCAAAATTACCTAAATCATAAATTCATCTATACATCATTTAAATTATGTGAAAATCTATATAATTTGACTAATGCTTTTCTTTGTTCAAAAATATCAACAATTGACGCCATCTGCTTTTTATTTATAATCAATTGACCTTTTAAAATATTAAATTCTCCGTTCATAAACGGTTTTCGTTATTTTGTGACACGAAATTTTCGAAAACTACAGCCATCATTCGTGGGAGGGAGTCTTTAATTTCCATTTTTGTCTTATTTCTGAATCATATTGCATTTTCCTCACACCTCTGGGTGTTTTTTTTTCTTTCTTGACTTTTATACAATTGAATATTCGAATATTTCTATAAAACTAGATCTTGAATAAATAACTTCTGACACGTCTCTCATAGAAAAATATTTTGACGACTTTAACTATTATTGAAGATATAAACAAACAACAAAAACACAGGAAGTACAATAGGTTTTGCTCTAATTATCAAACCAAAAACTTAATAAAATGTCTCAACGTTAAATATAATTATTCATTTGTTTATTATACCTCATTTAATCAAAATTTCGTACGAATGCTCTTGACCCTTTGGCAATAAATGTCATAGCCTTTAGTGCCGAATAAAACAATAATTTACAAGCTTGTTCTGGGTCGAAAGTAGTGAAAGGCAATACGATTTCAATAGCTATCCAAACAAAAAAAAAAATTTACCCTCAGCGGTAGGTTTGAAAGATGCAGTATTTTGTACAATGACCATCCAAAATTTACGGTTTTATAAAAATCACATTCCTGACTATTCGTCTTTCAATCTGCATTTTTAATAAAAATGAATTATGCTGTTTTAAATTTCATTGTATTCCCTTTTCTTATTTCTATTTATTACTTAACAATTTTTGATATTTGAATAATTTGACTAATTTTGGTACCTACTTCTTGCTATCATTAATTTCGATATCCTTTATAATTTTTTTCCATTTTTCTGTTATCATTTTGAGTTTATTTTTCAACTTAGTTTCCCTACCAAATTTGTCAAATTATTATGTTTAACGGCCTGTAGCCGGAGCCTTCGTTTCGAGTCATTTGAATGCGCATTATAATTGACAATTAAACATTATTTTTCGACGTTCTCATTCCTCAATTCTTCAAAAAAATACTGCTAGATGCTGAAAGAAAGTTTATTTTTGTCATGTGGAGGTACAATTCTCAAGTTTTTTCTTGTGCGAGCCTTTGAAATTTGAATTACCTGATCTAATATAATATCTGTGAATGTTTAGTTTCTCTGAAATTCATCAAATTTTTGCTATTATTCTAATTTGACTGAGAGCTTACATGATAATTGAGACTAGAAATCGAATTACTTGATGCACGTGATGGGATTCAAAATAGGTACGTTTTTCTGTTAAAATAATAAAACTCTGTCTCTTTCTGAATTAATAAAATACAACATACTTATAGAAATAGATTTATCAACAATATCTTCGATTTAAATGAAAGCATATTTGACAATATTATAGGAAGAATGAAAAAGTGAATTCTGATTTCTTCAAGAATATAATTACTCTATATTTCCGATGTCTCTCATGTATAAAAGAGATTAGATAATGAAAATATCTATTTATTTTCCAGACAACCTTAACAAGCCAATTTAACAAATAAATCTACTTTCCAGAAAATACCCCAGATTACTGACACCAATGTAACATATGCTGTCTTTATAATTAAATAGAGCATTATCACAACTGATTCGACCGAGCGGAGTCGTTAAAACATAATAATAATTGGGAACGTTGGGCTCTAATTTTCTTGGAACCAGGAATCATACCTCACAGCATTTAAGATTTTAACTCACCTTACTTTTTCATCAGATGATCTCGACATTCTATACTCGATACTGGATTGAGAACTCGTTGCGGAACTCACTTTAGCACTCAAATTTACTTACTCTGTTCAACTCTACTAATTAAAATATTTTTCTCTCAAATCAAAAGGATTTTTGTAAACTGGAATGTGAACTTTTGAGAATAAAAAGCCAGAATGCATAACACTTATATCTATTAACTAAACAATAAAGAATAACAACAAAAGATGTTTGGGACATTTCTCAAATTAATTGATAAAGTAACTTCTGATTTTAACTGAGAATATAATTTAAACAGGAAAAAAGGTGAATGAGGCCAGATGATTTACTAATAATTTAACAAGATAAACTGCAAAAGATTCAAAATAATTCCAATACAATAAATAGTAAGAGTTGATTAGAAGAATCAACTTTTTAGAGACAGGTAGAGAAAATCAACTTTATATATATTCAAATAATGAAAATTAATGAAATTACCCTGATTGCATTTTCTGTTGAACAGAGTTGAATTATGAAAATTACAATAATTTAAGAAAACTAATGAAATAACTACGCGACATGTTAACTTTAACGAGTGAAACGAAAGACTAACCTATTTTTCGACCCTAATTTCAAAGTTGGCATGTTCCGCCCCCCTTGAGAACTATAGGTGGTCCCTGAAAATATAACAACTGGCCTCTCACAAGAACATAAACATATGCGAACTATTTGACTGTTTGTTTCTCTATTATTCTGAAATGCCCAATTTTGAGATAAATACACACACGGAAACACTTAAAAATAATCAATAACATCGTCTATTTTAAGAGGACCCTTGGTAACCATGTATTTCTGAGAATATTTACAAGAATAACATAAGATGTCGAGGGTTTGAGAAAACATTTCAGATATTTGAATTCGGGTTTGGGTCTGATTTAAATTATTATTTCCGGTCATAAAATCCGTTTGGTTACAGAAGTTACAAGTGTAAAATATATTCTAACAATTGTAGGACTTGTACGGCTTGTGTCACAGGGCCCTGGCCTGTATGGTAACTAGATATATTCCAATATAATTCTTGCCTGCAAAAGCATACAGCCCTCCTCGCTATAACGTTTCACCTGGCTCCAATCAATTCAACTGTTCCGGAAAGACTGCATAGAGGACGGCAGTCCACACTCACACAGTTCCATTTCGAAAAAACGAAACTTCCGATCAGTGTATCCATCAACCTACAGATTCTATAGTAACAGGAAAATACGTTTCATCTCACTATGATAAAATAACGCGTCGAACCCAGAGGCGGTTTCCAATTGAAAGCTTGTTACCCCTGAACTGCACCTAAACTGAATCTCAACTAAACTGAATATATAGAACAAGCTATAGGCGTTTTTTTTCCACAGAATAAAAAACCCAAATGGCCTATACTAATTTTTATAAGATAGTTTGTTAATAAAAACCTCAGTTTTCAGCCCAGCAAAATCGCTTTGTGGAACTTTTTAGACAAGAAATAGTGAAAAAAATTACAACATTTTTGTTTTGTTGGAATATCTCAAAGACTATCCAAAGAATCGTTTTACAGTCAAAGAAACTTTGTGGTTTATAGAACCTACAAAATTGATTTTCATGCGACTGGATCGCTGCATTTTCCACCGAGAAAAGCCGGGGATAAATCCAAAGCAGAACAAAACAATATTGCGGAAACTGATAGATAATAATATATGGTTCAACTGTACGCAAGATGTTTTCTGTCCGATGTGTAGTTTTTGCACAATCGCGTTATAAACAATTTAAGGGCACATCTTGCAAGATACGCCGATTTGATGGAAATCGTCTCATTCAAATTCTGTGAACGGTATCTGGAAGTAGAGATCCGTATCTACAATTTGTATATTTTAGATTTTCACCTGAGAGGTGGGAAATGTGTTGAAAATTTCACTGAAAGTTGATCAAAACGCTTCAAAGTGTGTCCGAAGTCATCCAAAGTCACCCGAAGTCGAACTGAAGTTAATACGAGTGACTTCGGGTTCACTTTGAAGCATTTAGAGTAACTTCCAGTGACATCTTCAACACATTTCCCACCTCTTTCCAACCATCTCGCGCACAGTTGAACCAAATGTTATTATCTATCAGTTTTCGCATTATTGTTTGTCCACCTTCAGATTTATAAAAATTATGAATTTTTGAAAAATGGGCTCTTTTTCGCCGGTTTTCCGGATTTTCTCCGTGAAAAATGAACCGATCTGGGCGTATAAAAAACCGTTTTGTAGGTTTTATAAATTTCTACAAAAGTTCCATCGATTGTAAAACGATTTCTTGAATAATCTTCGAGATATTTAAAAAAAACAAAAAAGTTGTAATTTTTTTCACTAATTCTTGTTTAAAAAATTCTACAAAGCGATTTTGCTGGGGCGACAACAGGGGTTTTTATTCACGAGCTATCTTATTTTTATCTACAGCCTGACCTAATATGGTATTTAATTGGAACATGATTTTTAGTGGTGTATGAGATCACTCCAGGAGTTACTCGTATCTGAAAATTTCCATCTGAAATGACATATCAAAATTGTAATATACACCCTCTAAGAAATGTCTTGGTGTCTTTTTCGATTCCAGACTATACCTCTTGACTTTACAACTTTGTCAATGTCTATATCATCAATAAGTAATTATTATGTCATTGCTGTTGTAGTTAGTATAGTTTAGAAGACGTGTAACTCACCCACACTCAGTAACTTTTGTTTTCATTACTAATTTCGGTAAATGTTATTCAATTATTCTCACACTGTTTCCAAAAGTCAGTTGCCAATCAAACATCAAAAAATTGATTGCTATCATACAGGGTGACTCAGGGTTCAACCACCAAACGTTGAGGATTGGCTTTTTAGGTGAAAGTAAACTTTTTTCCTGTTCTAACTTGCTACGTTTTCGAAATACAATGTTCAATGTTTTTAGGAAACATTTATTTTTTATCAATTATTTAAAAACCCTTCTGCTGATTTCAATAATACCTGTCATGCTTATTTGCGGTAATGAGTACATGCTTTCAACGTACATTACAGCGAACATGCAACGTCTCTAGACTTTTCAAAAAAAATGTTTCTTCTTGCTCTGCAAACCAAACCTCCTCGTTGGAAAAAAATTTACGACCTTTTAAACTTTTTTTCAGTTGAGGAAAGAGATGATAGTCGGACGGAGCCAAATCTGGTGAATAAGGGGGGTGTTCTAGTAATTCAAACCATAAATCACGAATTTTTTGCATGACAACATGAGATTTGTGTGCATGGGCGTTGTCCTGCAAAAACTCCTTTGGATAGCTTTCCGCGACTTTTCTCTTTAATTTTTTTCCGTAGAGAGGTCAGTAATGTCGAATAGTAATCTCCACTTACTGTTCTACCCTTATCCAAAAATCAATCATGATTACTCTATGGCAATTCCAAAAAACTGAAGCAAGGACTTTTCCAGCAGATTTTTGGACACGAAAGTTCTTAGGTCTTGGAGAACCGGAGTGTCGCCATTCTGTCGATTGTTGCTATGTTTCTGGATCGTAGAAATGTACCCAAGTCTCATCCATAGTAACAATTCGGTTTAAGAAGTCTACATCGTTTTCAAATCGTGCACAGATCGAACGCGATGCTACTACCCTTGCACGCTTTTGGTCAACATTCAAACATTAGGGAATCCATTTTTTAGCAATTTCTCTCATGTCCAAATTGATGTGAACTATATGATGAACGCATTCGTATGAAATATTCAGTGCTTCAGATATCCATTTTAGCCCAATTCGACGGTCTGTTAAAATCATGTCATGAACTGCATCGATATTTTCGGGGACTTCATCAATCATCAATTTCAAAGTGGACCTCAACACTCTCTTCATCATTTTTATTCTCAATTTGTCATTCACTTGGCATGTTACCAGGTCCTTCACTTGGCATTGGGTGTTATTTTTTTAAACTAAATTTCATATAAAACTCCAATCACATTTTTATGAATATAATTATGGTCTCTCTAGTGAGCAAAGTAATTTTTTCAAATAATAAAATAAATACCTTGATATTCGCAATCAGCTGAATTGAAAATAATTATTGAGGTTGTATCATACATGAAACCTAAAATTAACTTCGAATAGGTTACAAATACATTATTAAAATTAGAAATATCCCAAACCTATTTTTACATTCTATTTTTTGACTCTACATTTTCTTTCTTCTGCATGTTAACCTCTGAACGGGTCTTTCCATATTCCGATAACGGAATCTTTTGACCCGGAATGACCACTTTTTTTAGTTTCTTTGAGGTGTAGCTGTAACAATAAGTCATCATTATTAAGAGAACAAGTTAAAAATGAAACGATTTAGGTATTTATTACCATGTAAACATAATAGTCCTGTTGTTGGAAGTGGAGACTGTAAACATGCGTATTTCTTGTAATAGATATTCCAACACTGAGCACCGTCTTCCATTTGAGACACAGCTTATTTTTATCACCAAGAGAAAATTTATGAAGACTGATATCTGAAAAGCAATAAGTGGAACACTAGGGTATAAAACAAAATTTCCGCGATTTGGTAGTTACGGTTACGGTTTTATGAATATTCTGCATGTTCATATTCACCAAAACCAAACAGTCTAACACGACAATTTACCAACGGTCTATTCTAAGCACTTTTAGGTGTTATCCGATCATGAAAATTCGAAAGCTAAGAAATGAAAACAAGTCATTTTACACGACAAACAATGGACTATTGTTTGTTGTTCACAATCACAATAGTTACTGGATTAATTGTTAGATGGCGTACACGATTTTTTTAGCCTATAGTGTTGCAGATTATTTCAGTCGCTATTCTCTGCTGTTCTTATCCCAATTTATCATATTTCGATCATCTGCTATGACCCTCGCAATTTTAAACACTTGAGCATTACTGAATCAATTTTCACCATATCGGTTGAAGTATTACTTTGATAAACGAAGGTAGACAGGGGCGTTGCTAGGACGACCGTAGCAAATAATTTCATATTAAATTCGAGAGATCCGATCATGCAGACTGGAATTAATTTTTGAATATTTAGAATATCATAAGGAAAGATTTGGTTTCGACGCATGAATGGGACACATTCTTCAATTATATGCAAGCTTAGTTTTGAACACAGATAAACCATGATTAATAATAATTTATGATAATTTACGACTTGCAAAGTCAAACTGGATGACTGAAAAAATACCTCAAATGGTTTTTACGGAAGACCAATTGTTACCTCAGAATGAGAAAGTTCCAGCTGAAATCATGACTGATGTTTTGAGGAAATGGCAGTCAAAGTTATTATTACATGTGTTTAAATTAGCTCAAAATAAATCACCTTCTGAAATATTTTTGTGCGTGATCCGAATTAAAAAGAATAGGACCTAATTCAAATTTACCCTATGTTTATTTCTCCTACACGAGATTTTGCAATGAAGATATTCAGATGAAACCATGTTATTCAACTTTTCTAAGAAACCGTAATAATAAAATGAAGTTGAAGAAATCGAAGGTATTGGAAATTTGCATCTGCCTCTATTTTCAATATTTATGAATTCAGTATAAGAAATCGTTATAATGACTAGTTATGTCTGCAGTTAACATCTCAGTACATGTTCAGAAAATTGGAATTCTAACTACATTTTCACAACAGCCAAGTTTTTATTGATTGCAGATAGAACCTTATCAGAAATTTTGCAGGTGTCAAATTCAATTATTGGATATAATGTGCAGATAGAACTAAAAATCTTCGAACATTCGCTCTCATCGAGATGATGGCGATACAATATCACATCTAATGAGTAAGAAATTGAAGATGGAACTCAGGTATGCTGAAAGTACACATTTTGCAAAATATGCAGATAGAACCTTTATATTATATCTAAGGATATCTAAACTCCTTGATATCACACCAACCATCTTTTAAGAAGAAGTTAATGCTATAGAGTTATGTGCCAAGACTGCTTCGAAAGGGACACCTGGAGGGAAAAAATCTAATTACTGTCAGATAGACTCGCAGCACTAAAAGCTGTGAAGTCATACACTTGTGAGTCTGAGGTCAACAGGTCAAGAGACCAACTAATAAGCAAACACATCCTCAATTTCTTAATTCTCCTCTTAGATGATAGTTGAGGCCTGAAATAATTTTTGCGAGAAATAGAAAATAAGTACTTTTAATTGAGTATTTTTTTAAGCCATTTTATTCAATCATGTTTTTCACTGGGAATAACAGTTATTTTGTATTAATATCTACTTAAATGAGAGAAACGGTTTATTGGGTACACTATATAAAAACAAAAAATGCATTGAAGTAAATGTACAAATGACTCCAACATAAATTTGAACAAACTAAAAGTACTTAGGTTCAGTTTTTTGCAAGAATTATTTCAGACTTTAACTCTAATATGATTGGAGTATTATGAATTTGAGGTTGGGTTTGTTTGTCAAAACAATATTATGCAAGAAAGCGTGGTAACATACCAGTGAATACAAGACATTGATTCTATCAAATACTATGATGAATGAAAAAACGGAGTTGTAGGTTTGATTCTGTCTCTTCCGAACCATATTTTTTATTCTCTCAAAATACATAATTGTTCAGGAGGTCGGCAAATAATCCGATATGTTGTAAGAAATTAGCATTATGCGATTATTGCACGTAGGTAATTACGTCGCAACTCAGGAAATATCTTCAGTTTTTCTCAATTATCTCTGAATCCTTCATATGAAATGTTTTGACTTTCAGGATGGGTATCGATGAGCCTAACTGATGTCGAACACTCATTTGTTCATTAACTTAGTCCAAAGAAAGTATGAAGGAGAATATAGCCACATACCATCGTAGCTACGTCACTGGACTATATAAACTGAAAATTATAACTTCAAATTATCACGTTGATAAACCTTGATTAGTGTACCAATTTTTTTCCTTCAGGAGTTTTGGAGAAAAAAAAAGAAATCCTTATTTTTTTCATACTTTCGACACTGTATCGTAGAGTGGATGCATTTTAGGTCATACCTTGATAAAAACTTTTCTTTTCGAAATGAGGTGAGGAATCTGTATTCGGAGTTTGTCGGTCTTATTCTGACCCACCCTGTATATATATTTATCTGTTGAAGCATCATTAATAATGTGTTATATATAGTGTTAATACACACATTTCACACTTTACGTGCACATCATTTTATCGAGCTTTATTCCACGAAATAATGTTCCCATTCTTTTATTGACAGTCTAGAAACAACTTTTTTCCGGCGTTGTAACTCATTGCCCGATCCTCAAAATCTCCTAGTTATCAAATATAATAAATAATTCTATTCCTTCCTCCCTTGCTAAACTATTTGCTGAACTTTGATGTGGACCCCACAGAAAACATCCAATCATTCTAATGATAATAATCCGCCCGTTACTGATTTATCGTACTATTTTATGTAAAATGTTTCCTGCTTGTTTATAATGATCATTAGTGAATTACGTTGTTATATCGAAGTTCGAATAAAATAGATAGTTCTACAGTGATTCATCTAAACAATCTTATTTATTATCTCAGCTCCGGCGGTCTGGACTACGTGTAGTGAAAATATTTACAATCATTTTATTTTGAATGGAAATACCTGAAGAGGCGGAAAATATTCACATAAAATAGTAAACAGTTTGATGTAATAGGAACACAACTGAATTCACGTCGATTCTGTTTTACTGAAAGACTGAATTATTCGTATATTTTCAACGTGTGTAAAATGGATAAATCCAGAGTTCATACAAATACACTAATAAAATAATCAGAATAAAAGAATTAGAATTTTTTTTAGTTCTCACAGAGAGAACCATTCTGAAGGACGAACACTTCCATCTAGTGTCAGTTTGTGTAAGTGATAGCTTGAATAGGTTAAAAAGTTCAGTCTGAAAATGTTCAGAAAAAAAAAGGTTGTGAGCGGAATAATGAAGAATAGTGAAGATTGTTGCATGTCAGTTGTGAATGAAACTCATTGATTTAACCAGCATTAACCAATTATTCAAACCGTAAAGAGTATTTTCACTACAATATGATAACTTTTATATTTTAGACACATCAAATAAAAATGGGAGATTTCCTCATATAGTACAGAAACAACTGTTATTGTATCAAAATACTTGTAGAGGTTGATTGTTGATGGAAAATACTGTGACGTGTAGATAAATTACACTGTTCAATCAACAATCACTACTTCGAATGCAAAGTACGAGGATGTATTGATATCTAGTTAGCCTAGACCAGTTCCCTGCATAAACAAAATATTGCGTTACCATAGCAACGAACAATAACTTATTAGAAGTGTCAGTGTAAAGTTTGACGTCAAAAAAGTAAACCAGAGTTACGCAATAAATTAAAAGAAAAATATGTCCACAGAAATTGTGAAAATCGAAAAATTGGAGTATCGAGCCATTATCAAGTACCTGTATTTAAAAGGGTTAAGAGGTAAGCAGATTTACTAAGATGTGCTTAATACCCTTGGTGATCAATGTCCTTCGTATGCGACCGTGAAAAATTGGACTGCAAGCTTCAAAAGAGGTAAATTTTCCATTGAAGATGATGGCCGATCGGGAAGGCCAGTTTCTGTGTCAGTCCCCGAAAATATTCATGACATGATTTTAACAGACCGTCGAATTGGGCTAAAACGGATATCTGAAGCACCTGAATATTTCATACGAACGCGTTCATCATTATAGTTCACGTCAATTTGGACATGAGAAAAATTGCTGCAAAGTGGATCCCCAAATGTTTGAATGTTGACCAGTTTAAAGAAGTGTCAAGTAGTTTATAAACATAGAAGAATGATTCCCATCAAGAAATAGTTAATAGAAAATATTCATGTTATTTAAATAATTTGTTGATGCTTTGTCGAGCTTTTAACCTTTTATTAAAAAAACTGAAGTTTACTTGAGCTTATTAAAACAGCTTGTTTTTTTTCAGTTGATCTGTATTTTCAGCTGATTTTTGTTTTTGACTATTGATAATTAATTGATATCAGTGAACTGTGAGAGAAATAGAGGGTCAATATAATACTAATACACGTCTCACTCACTCTCATGCGCGTGGATAATTCCCTTGTTCTCCTACCCATAGGGGCATTGAAATTGGGTTTAGGGGATGATTAGCCCCTTGGATCGGTCTGACTTCTCATAAAACGTTTAAAAATAGTTGACTGGCTGAAATATATAAAAATGGAGCTTCAAAGCAATACCGCCGACGGAAAGTGTCTGGGAGTATTGATGACCTATTTTTAACGATATTGTCTTACACATACGTAAAAATCAGCCGGGAGAATATAAGTGAGTGTTTTTACGTACCTTGATCACCTGATACCTGGAAAATGGCAGTCTGGCCAAGCTAGCAGGTAGACATGCGATCATAGTACATAGTAACACTACTCAATCGTACACATTTCGTTCGTCAGAAAATAAGTGACGTCTGGTGGCCCTGGGATCTTGGACTACTAGTACAGGCACGTGTTGAAGCCAAAAATCTTCATTTGAGAAATAATAATAGTCTTTATTGGAAAACAAAAAGATAGTTTGACCAAAAGGCGAAGTTCAAATCTGAAGTGCAAAGCACAGCAGCTTTATTACTTATATTTTGGACGTCCATCATCTTAATGTTTGAAAGATTTCTATCTCTTTCAAATTTTTCACAATATTTCAATTGCTTGCTTGAATCAGCAATCATCTTCTGCTAAATAATGACAAAATCAGATGCTACGCGACCTTTTGTAGGTCTATGATTAAAGTGTAATTACGGTGTAATTACGCGCGGTCTTGTGGCGCGCGTGGTTTCGTGCTTTTTCTCCTTCCAAAACGGTCCATGAGCGGTTTCCACACGTTTTTAATTTCCACGCTTGGTTGACTGAAGACACTATTGGCTTTTATATAGGTGGTTTCCATAAATTTCTATTTGAACCAATGTTCCTTTCTATGAAGAACACTAGCTTCGTCCCAAAGAATTCGGTGGTGTTTCGTAGAGGCGTAGTCAGCAATTCCCGATTTTGATGTTTCCCCTCGTTGAATCCACTTTTTGTGTGCGGCTATTCTTACTGATAATGGCCTCTTGGTCTCTCCGATATAGGAATCTC